>JANRMT010062800.1:4721525-4783326 GCA_026402145.1 Polypterus bichir lapradei
TATCTATCTATCTATCTATCTATCTATCTATCTATCTATCTATCTATTGTGACGCTAGGGGGCGCTGTCGCGCCTCCAAACCTGCAGACAACACGTCCAGACACCAGGTAAAAGTATCAGAGGTAATTTTAATTTCTTCTATACTGTGCACAAAGCACCTCCACCTCCGCAATACTCAATAATCAACAAAATAATATTAATAAATCAACAATAATCAATCCTCCTCTCTACCCAGCAGCTCTGTCACACTCCCTCCCAACTCCGGCTCAGTCTGTTGAGTTTCCCATAGTCCTATTTATAGTGCTCGATCCGGAAGTGCTTCCGTCCTTCAGTCCATGTGATTCCATAGCACTTCCGGGTTATATGAAAACTCTTCTTTTTCTTCAGCCCGGAAGTACAGTGAAACCTTGAGATACGAGTTTAATTCGTTCCAGCACTGAGCTTGTATAGCGAATTTCTCGTATCTAGAACAAACTTCCCCATTGAAAATAATGGAAATCCAGTTAATCCGTTCCACACCCCCAAAAATATCAACATAAAAATCAATTTTCCTAACAAATAACACTGATAAATAATATATACAAGTGAAACCTCGGTTTGCAAGTAACTTGGTTTACGAGTGTTTTGCAAGACGAGCTAAATTTTTTAATTAATTTTGACTTGATAAAACGTGTGATGTCTTGCAATACGAGTAGTATGGATACACTTTGTCTGCTGAGCGTCATGTGATCATAACTGAGCTGATGGTTCTCTCTCGTGCGCGTCTCTCTCTCCTTATCTCTCTCGCTCGCGCTCGCATCTCTCTCTCTCTCTCTTTCTCCTTATCTCTCTCGCTTGCTCACTCGCTCGCCTCTCTCTCTCTCCTCTTGAGGGCAATCGTCTCCTATTCTCCATCTGCATGTCCGCGATATTTTTGGATACGCTTATACGGCGAACTGCTACAGCAAAACAATGAAATCACAAGCGCACAAACGCGTAGATCCTCACGCTACGGGAGAACAAGGAACACTGAGTGAGCTGACGGGCTGGCAGCGTCAGCTTGGGTGAATCCCCGAGTCAAGGCGGATCGGGAAACGCGTCACGCATACCCACAGCCTGGCTCGTGGCTCGTTACGCGGGCCAATGCTCGTATTTAGATCCGAATTTTTCGCTCATACTTTCCTCGTATCTTGAATTTCTTGTATACAGAGCTGTTCGTATCTTGAGGTTCCACTGTACTTCATTTCTTCCGTCCCCGTGACTATGGAGTACTTCCGGGCTATAAGGAAAATATAAATCCCTGTGCCTCCCTGCAGCGTCCCCTGGCAGCCCCCATGGTATCCAGCAGGGCTGTGAAGCCGGACCCCATTGTCCATGATGCCCTGTGGGAATTCGGGGTACCTCCATATTGCAGGGAGGACTCCATCTAGTGGCCTGGGGTTGTTGGCCGGGATAAACTTCCGGCCATCTCTCACACTATCTATCTGTTATGGCGAGTGGCTGGGGCTGCTGCCCAGCCGGGACGCCCAGGAGGACCGGAGGAGGGCTTGTGCCTCCCCCAGACCACAAGGGGCGACTGCCCTGGTGCCTTTGGGGACCACAGCCCTGCAGGGGCCCGTGGTCACCGCCAGGGGGCGCCCCAGTGCCTTTGGAGCCCTGGACCTCAGTACTTTCGCCACACCCGGAAGTGCTGGGGGGAAGAGGATCGGGGACACCCGAAGTGCTTCTGGGTGTGCAGGTAGAAGATTGTTGGAATGCACATGGAGCACATACGATGGCTGGAGTCGGGAGAGAAGGAGACAAGGTCTTGGAGGAGGTAAGGAGGTGGCCTGAAGAGGAAAAGGCATTTGTGTAGTTGGCCTGGACTTTGGGGACTTCAGGGGTTTGTGGTGCACTAAAATTGTAAATAATGTACAATAAACGTGTTGTGGGTGAGTTGAAGGTGTCCGCCTGTCTGTGTCCGGGTCATCTTCCACACTATCTATCTATTACTTGTATGCACCATTACAGGACAAACCAGAATACAATAAACTGTTGAATATGTGTAGTAATCGGTTCCATTAAATTTTAAGCAGCATTTATACTGCTTATTGTCCTATTCTAGCTGGGATAGGTTTAAGCCCTCCCGTGACCCTGGTCTGAATTAATTGGGTTAGAAAATGACATGACATATTTACCCTTACCTGTAGAAGAAAATTGAACCCCACCATATGCTGGGGATGTTGGGAAGGACACCTCACTAAGTGTAACAGCAAGCCTGAAAATAAGCTTTGCAATCAAACACAGGTTTAATATGAAACATGGCACAGATGGCGCATACTGTAAGTGAAAGGGAGACACACTGGACAGAGTGCTCACAGCTGGCAGCCCAAGTTAGTGTGCAGTGTGCTGGTGTCGTTCCTGTCACCTGTAATTGGAGGAACTCTTTGCTGTTGTTAGAGAAAGAGCAGCAGTTGACCGGAGGAGGTTCATGAACCGACCTTACAAGAGGGTAGGAAGTTCAAGCGTGAATGAGCATTTGGCGAGAGGTTTGTAACAATCTGTTTGAGCAGTAGGATGGCCAGCATCAGAAGAACTGGACTGAATATCTCAAAACCCTAACACGTCTTTGAAACCAAAAGGGCTCAGCTAAGATATAACGTTAGCATTAAGCTATGATTTTTAAATGGCTTCCTGTACTGATGGTATTAAATGTCCTTTTCATCCTTTGCATTGAATTCAAAAGCTTCAGCCAGCCGTAAAATGTCTAAGTACATACCTCAAGATGATTTAAAATGGCATGTCTCAGATCAAAGTCTGATAACATTGGAATAATCTGCTGTGTGCTGTTTAAGTAACTGCGCTAGGATGTTTACGAGAGAGTTAGTAAACACAATGCTCCATTAAAATCTCAGGTATTCAGCTCATATGTCACTTTGAGGAAATCAAATCCCCAAGTACTGTGTGTCGCACTGGCATATGTTGTTTGGTAGACTTTTGCAGGCCGCCCGCCTCTTTGAAATAACGCCAAAGGCATGCCGTAGTTCTGCATTGTGTAATGAGCCATTCGACGCCGGTCTTTTCAGAATGACTGTCAGCAGTCAGGATTTCACTGAAGTATAAAGGGACGTCTCTCAAGGGGAAGGATTTGAAATCGTTTATATGACACTGATAAAATGGCACTACCTTTTTGATCCTGATCAGGCAATAAATAAGGTGTCTAATATATATTAACTTCCTTAATATATGGTTGTGCATGGGGGTTTAACGTATATTTATACTGTACATATTACAGATTAGGGCGGCATGGTGGCTCAGTGGTAGCGCTGCTGCCTCACAGTTAGGAGACCTGGGTCCTCCCTGCGTGGAGTTTGCAAGTTCTCCCCATGTCTGTGTGGGTTTCCTCCGGGCGCTCCGGTTTCCTCCCACAGTCCAAAGACATGCAGGTTAGGTGGATTGGCGATTCTAAATTGGCCCTAGTGTGTGCTTGGTTTGTGTGTGTCCTGCGGTGGGTTGGCACCCTGCCTGGGATTGGTTCCTGCCTTGTGCCCTGGGATTGGCTCCCGTGTTCGGATTCAGCGGATTGGAAAATGGATGGATATTACAGATTAGATTTTTTTTTTACTTTTGCCAAGTGTGATGGCACAGTTTTTAATTATTTTGGGTCTCAGGATGGGTGAGGAGATTGAATGTTCTTCGCCAATATTTGTGAGTCTCCAAACCGTTCAGAGATGCACAGTCCAGTGAACTTGTAAAAGGAAACGGGTTATGTGTGAGTGAGGATGAAGGTGAATGCAATTGTATCCTTTGAAGGAATGGCATCCCATCCAAGGATGACACACTTGAGGGTGAAGGAATAGGCAAGAAAATAAATTGGATTCCAGGAGACATTTAGATGTATAGATAGATATTTTGCTTTACAGCATCAGTGTTGCTTGAATGAAGTTCAGTATATTGGTGTGATCAGAATTAGGTTGGACACACCAGGACAGGCTCTAAATCCATGGGACCCTGAATTGGATTAAGTGGGGTTTGAAAATGAGATGGAAAGAGATGAGAGAGCAAGTCCATTCATAAAATTGATGGATAGATCAATACATTCTTATTAATTTCTCATTAATTTCCATTGAGTACTTATTTGTTCATATATACGAAGATGGGCTTAATGTTAGAATTTATTTTAGTGCATCGCAGTTGAACAAATAGAATTTCATAAAATAAATGTCCAGCCAGCAATAATGGCAATCTATTCCTTAAAAATAAGGAAAATACCAAATTCAAGTGTAACATTTTTGATTGTTGATCTTTTACTAGGTATCTCACCCACTACTTTTATCATTTAATTTTTTAATCTGGGTTAAATAGTGCGCCTGGACTCCATTAATCCTCATTTGCTAGGGAGCAGCACTTGTCATGTGACCTCTTTTGTATAAAAGGCGGCACTGTAGCAGCAGCAGCAGCCGTTGTCAGAACTGTTTTGTTGTTTCCAAAAGGTTAGATCTGAGTGGTTAACTTTATAAACCACAATGAGAAATAATTAACAAAACAAGGTGGGTTTCAGGAATAAGTAAGGGTTGAAACATAGAAATCTTCATAATTTCAGGAATTACCAACTAATTCTCTCTCACTTTACCCAAATGTCTTTGCTTTATTGAAAAAAAGTATGGACAATAGCATCACATGTACACATGTGCAGGTAGGGTGTGCCAAAGGGGGACACAGCAGCACATCAGCCAAAACTCCTAGTGGGGGCGGAGGATATAATTAGCATTTGCGATATTTGCCTGGACACCACCAGTCAGAAACCACATCTTTATAAAAGCACACGTTTATTTCTCCACAAATAAACACAGGTTTCAGTCCCGAACATCACACAAAGCACTTAGCGATAATCCCCCACAATGAACGTCTCTCTCTCTCTGTCCTTGACCGCCTCTGTTCTCTTCCTGGGAGCTTAATCCTACTCCAACTCCCAACTCTAGCTCCCAGACTGTAAGGAGGCGGCGCCTTTTATTCCCGCCCGGATGTGCTCCAGGTGGCTGGTGACGATCTTCCGGCAGTACTTCTTGGTGTGGCAGAAGTGCTGCCCCTTGCCCCGGAAGCACTCCGGGCGTCCCTGGCAGGTTCATCTGCCATCTTGCCTGGTGTGGCGGAAGTGACAATTCTTCCGGTCTGATGAGGCTTAAGGTGCCCCCTGGCATTGGCCACGAGTCCCAACGGGTTAAAATCTTTTTGTCCCTTTCCCGTGGTCCTCTTTTTATCCAGGGTGATTGCCCTCTTGTGACCCGGAAGCTATTATTGTCCTTTTCCGGTCCCTCCAGGCATCCCGGCCAGGTAATGACCCCGGCAATCTGCCACACGTTCAATGCCAAAGAGGCCACAACAAGTACATTAATAATGAAAGTTAACTGGGGAGCCTAAAGAAATTAACATCACAACAGCCATGGGCATAGTTTTTCACTGTAGTCCCTAAAACTCAAACCTAAGAAGTCTGCATTTATTGGAAGTTACTCTAATTCAGGGTGTTCATAAGAAATGATTTACTTCATGAGATAGAAGTACATAATAAACAAAAATAGCTGTGTCAGGTATAATATTAAAGTGTGTACTTCAATTTAAACGTTTAAAGTCTAAACATTCTCAATTGTAAAAGACATTTGGCATTTTCCACCCTCTGATTGAGGTCCATAGTGGGTGAGATACCTAGTAATCAAAAATAACATCATGTTTATAATTGCTGAATCTGAAATAGTCTGAAATGAAACTTCACATGCTTATGTTTAAAATTTGTCATTTTTAACCTGCTAGGATTGGCTCCAAGAGGCAAAGGATCAAATATCAAAAATATCATATTTGTGATCAGCAACCTTGAAATAGCATAAAACAGCACTCCACACACCTACATTAACAAGCCCCGTTTTGTCAAAATTTTATGAATGGGAGTATCTTTGAGCCCTCATATCACATGAGAGGGTGAACCCCTTGGCTCACTTGATGTGTCTGGCACAACTTCAAGTCTTTCTGATCATTTCTGTTGAAGACATCTGTTGGTTTACTCTTTATCATAATGTAATTTCCTGCACAAGACATGGCCCAAAATGGTCTAAAAATTAAGTTTTTTTCAGATCTAGAGAGCCAAAAATCGGAGGGAGCCCTAAATAGTTTGATGACTTGCATAATTAGACATCAAGATGTGTTGATTGTGGAAGTTTTCTTGTACAGGTGAGTCAGGAAGCATCAGACAAGAAGAAAGAAAGAAAACTTGAGGCGTTCAGAAATTTGACACTCTCTTCTACAGCATGTCCAGCTCATTTTAATTATGCATGCTAACTTTGTTCACCTTTTCACCATTTGTTAGAAGAACTTTAGGGTTTTAGAGTTTAAATGAAGGGGGCAGTCTGCCCAGTTCAATCCATTGGTCAAGTGTGGTGGGCTCTGAAAGGCACACTTAACTTCTGAGAATCCTCTGGTAGTCTGGATGAAAATTCTAAATGCTAGGGGGCTTTGCCAACCTCCCGGCCTGCGCTATGCACTAGCCTCTTTGCAGTTCTGCTGCTCGTGTAAGGGGATGCGGATGTACAATTTAAACAGATTTTTATTTTCATGGGAATTGTTACATATGCATCAACACAACGTATAACTGCCTGTGATTGAATTTCGTTTCTTTCTTTCTATTAAATAAAACAACTTTTTCGAATGTTTGGCTCTGTTATTTGTTAATTGTCTTTGCAAAAGATATTGTAACTCGAAACTATTAACGTTTTAATACGAATGGCATATCAAGATTTTCTTTGGTGTCTAATGTTATCCGCAGAAGATGTACTACATTACCTTTCTTGGATACATCCTTCTTTCTACAGTAATTCGTGTGTTGTAAGACCGGACGTTGTTGACGGTTGTAGATATTCGTTTGGATATTGTAAGTTGTTGTTTTCATCTTCCACACGATCACCACCAACTGTTTCAGCATAGTCTGATACGCAGTTAACCAATTTGCCGTGTAACCGATTAACATTTTTGGCATTAATTAGCTTGACTTCCTTGTTTCTCGGAGCTAGGATTGCACATGTACTCATTTTTTATGTTGATAACCCTTCATGATGAAATTCTTCAATAAGATTTGGGCATAATATGTTTTCTTTAATTGGGAACTTAAAGTGAGGAAAACGTTAAAATTTATAAGAGCTGAAAGTACAGGAAGTGTGTCTGTCAAAAGCATTCACACAAATGAGAGGTGAGGTCTTGTTTGAAAATGTTTGAGGGGAGGGCATGACTTGAAAAAATGTCAAAGCAAAAGTCTTGTCTCGCGGGACTTGAAAAAATCTCTCTTCCAAAAAGTGTCGTCAAGTCGAAGGACTTTTTTATATAATAGAGAGACCTCATAAATTATTATATTTTACAAAACTGCCTGTAACATGGAAACCCATTTTTCAGAAGCATGCATTAATGGTAGACATTTTCAGTGAAAATTTCCATCAAGGTACATAAGGGAATCAACAGCAGTCTGTAACTGCAGGAATCGCTTCACAACATTGTCAAAGTGCAAGTGTTAAAAAGTATCGATCTGTCTAAAGTATAACATATATCTGTCTATTATACTGTGTCCTATCTATCTATCTATCTATCTATCTATCTATCTATTGTGGACGCTAGGGGTCACTGTTGCCCCGTGAAACCCAACAGACAGACGTTCAGAGCACACGTGTAAAAGCACCAAGTATCATTTTTAATTATTTTCTTAAATAAAGAGCACAAAGCACTGCAATTGCCACAATTCTCCAATAATCAATAATCAAAATACTCCTCCACATCCAGCAACTCTGTCACACACCCTCCCAACTCCGGCTCCGCTTGCTGGGTCTCAAACAGTCCATTTATATTCCTTGACCCGGAAGTGCTTCTCCTCTTCTACCGGGTCAAATGCCACATCATCATTCCTCAAGCATCCCGGAAGTACTGTGGGTTTCCGTCCTCATGACTCTGAAGTACTTCCGGGTTATAGGAAAAGTAGGAGTCCCCAGATCCTTTATAAGCTCCCCCTGGTGGCACCCATGGCACCCAACAGGGCTGAGAAAATGGACTTCATGTCCCATGATGCCCTGAGGGAATTCGGGTTACAATTACTGTCCAGGGGACCTGCCACCTAGCATCCTGGGGAAGGCAGTGTCCTGGAAAGGCTGCCCTTCTCCACTCTTCCCATTCTGGGACATCCCGGTTGGATTGAGCTGCCGGCCGTCTATCTATCTATCTATCTATCTATCTATCTATCTATCTATCTATCTATCTATCTATCTATCTATCTATCTATCCTAACCCTCTTTTGTTATTTTTCTTAAGAAAAATTTTTTTTAGAATATTGACTTTTCTTGGTTTTATTCTGTGCTTAAATGTGCTAGATAAAATGGATCGATTCCTGGCCTAGTAAACACAATATGCAAAAAAATAGCGTCTCTCCATATATCTTGTGTGAAGGACAGCCGGGACCCATGCCCGGCCTGGACGCGCCTGTTGCATATGTTCCAGGGGAACCACAATGGACAGCTCAATACCTCCCCCGGGACGCTTGGTGGCAGCCTCCCTGGCTGATGTTGATTCCCCAGTCTCCAGCATGGCTCCATGGGTCATGGAGTCCTCCACAACCTGGGTGGGAGTTGGGGTGGCCGCTAGGTGGTGCTGCCGAGAATCAAGAACCCGGCTGGACGAGTCATCAGTCCCACCCGGAGGTGCGATTGGGACCGGGTGGGCTATAAAACGGGCCAGGCTCCACCACTAAAGAGCCAGAATCGGGAGGAAGAGGGCAAGGTTGCCTGGGAAGAGTGGTGGTGCTAGGTGGAGAGTTGTTGGTATTGTGTGAAGTGCTTTGGGACTGTGTTGGGCCTGTGGGACACGGGGAAGACGTGCCCCATGGCTGAAGAGAAAATAAAGCCTGTGTGATTTTTACACGTGCCTCTGCGTCAGTCTGTGCCGGGTCGGGTGCCATATAGACAAAGTCTACCTCTAAGAACCATATTAAGACTCAAGTGTCATTGATTACATTTTTTTTTTTTTTTACAAATCCTCTGACAGTTCAGTTAATTAAGGACGCACTAGAATACACTCAAAGATTTGGGGCATAGCAAGAGCATCACATTACACTGGAATGACCTGTTGTGATGGCTGCCTGGGCAGATTGAACTACTTGGCTTGATTTTGTTTTTTTATTGCACACTTTAGGATTAATGTCAGTAAAGATTTATCAATGATAAGACTCGATGCCCCAGGAGGAGCTTGATAAGGGCACATCTTTCTAAACATGTGTAAATTTTGTCAATTGACCGATGCGCTCTGCCCACACAAGATAGACAAGCCGTTACATGGCACAACATAACTGCCATTGCTGAACAGTCCTTACTGACAAAAATGTTAATGATGGAATCTATCAGCAGCTTTTGTAAAATATGATACATTTGTCTGTCAGTTTTCTAGCCCATTTATTCAGTTTTGGACTTTGGCGAGATGATACTTACTGTACTGTAGAACAAGTCCCAGGGATTATATTAATGAATATTGCATGGCAAAAGACCTAACGGGCTTAAAGTTGGCAGGCCTGGAGCAAAAATGGCATCAGGCATCTGATTAACATGGTCAATGGGATGTCTGTAGCAGATGGACCACATCACTCAACAACTTTCTTTGTAAAGACAACTTCAGACATTCTGAAATCTAACACTCTTCTCTACAGCATGTCCAGCTCCTTTTAATTATCTATCTATCAAATTCTTATGATAACAAAAACTAAGTCTTGGTCATACCACTGCTCTTCAGCTTGGAGGTTTTCTAGCTTCTTAAAATGTATTTAACTATATGTACTTTCTACATCTGCTTATTCAACCAGGATTTTCTAAATACTTACTTCTAGCCACCAATGTCACTTTAGAATAAATCCAGTCATCTAGCCTGAAATGCTGGCGGAGAGCCTGTTGGTAATCAGTAAACTCCGACAACTGTGTCGTGGGAGAAGCAGTTATGTAGATGGAGGACACCCACAACTTCAATTTCGGTCCAGTCTGTCCCTCTGAAGCTTGCCAGTAGCACTTGTTTTGTATGTTTTCAGGCTAAACACTTGATGCAATGCTTTGATTTTATGCTTACAAAGGAGAGCCTCATTCTTAGCTGGCTACAAATTTTTGAAAAGCATATCACATATAATAACTAATAAAAAATGAAATAAATCAACATAAGAAAAAAATAATAAGAATAAATAAATTAAAAGAGTAAATTGAGATGCCTTCCTGTCTTTGAAGCATTAAAAATGATTAATTTTACTTTGTACTACCAATTTGTATGCTGGGCTGCCATCTGGCATACTTCACTTTATATGGCACCTTTCACATTTTTCGGTTATAAATGGCTCCGTAATTAACCAATTAGGTCGGACTGTTGGCAGGAACTTGCCATATTCTCATCCATGCATCACACGATTTTTCATTGGAAAACATGTCTGCCTGAGCAGCAGTTAGGAAATTTGCAGTTCAGCGGTCCAGTGGAAATAAATCAGAGGCTAAAGCACAATCCGCACAGGGCAAGAAATCAGCTTATTTTCCATCTGGTGATAATGCCAGAGGCCTAGTAATGAGCCAAGAGCAGTTAGGATGCAAGCGTTTTGCAGCTCCGTGTAGAAGTGAGATCTTAATGCTTTCTCTTGTACTTTGTGAGATACCAGGCAGTTGATAACACTAATTGCTCTCTTTGGGGACATCTGCTATATTATTCTGTAAACCATTGTCAAAATAATACACTTCCCTTGCAATATTTAGAGCATTTCCATTTAAAATTGGTGATAACCCTTTTTGCATAACACAAACACTCTGTAAAATCTGTAGTGGCATGTTTGAATGACTGAAGAATGCAAGATATCAGATTTTGACATTTTACAGCTGCGGTGGGCTGGCGCCCTGCCCGGGGTTTGTTTCCTGCCTTGCGCCCTGTGTTGGCTGGGATTGGCTCCAGCAGACCCCCATGACCCTGTAGTTAGGATATAGCGGGTTGGATAATGGATGGATGGATGGATGGACATTTTACAGAATGCTGTCATAAAAACAAGTTGCCATGAGTGAAGACTATCTGAAATGGAGTAGAAAAGGGATACAAACTAATGGTTCTCTTCTTACCATATGTTTATTTTATTCTGCATGAATTCTTCAATTCTTTTTTGGTTATAAAAATGTTAAGGATTTATTTTTGTCTGCATCACCCTCAGCAATACCACTATCCTGAGCGTCTGTACCCTCAAATCAAAACAGAAGTGGTTTTGAGAAGATTCAATTTTGATTAATCACAGTCATTGTGAGTCTAGGAGAGGAGGACTGTTCCACTTCCCACGTACTTATGTTCTTAATTCAATTAACAGTACAGACATTTTCATTTACACTCTCTTTATGCATTTGATATGAAGCCAGAAATGAGTTTGCCATGAAAATAGGAAGATATCTGGCTGAATAAATTGCTTATTTCACAGGGGTTAGTGTTGCTATCTCATCCTAGACATGGATGCCACACCTGGTTATGGCCTGTGTAAAGCTTCCTATGTCTGTGTGAGTTTTTCTCCAGATACTCCAGTTTCCCTTCCTCATCTCCAAAGATGTACTGGTTAGGTTATTCTAAACAAGTTAATAACAATTACCGTGTTTACGCGTGTACCATGCGCACATTTTTTCCCGAATATTAGCATTAGAAAATCAGGTGCATGTCATACAGGAGGAAATATAATTCTGCAATGTTTACTTCTTCTGCTTGGGCTCACTCGCTCTCTTGCTCTCGCACTCGTGCTCTCTCTCACTCGCTTGCTCGCTCACTCACCCTCTCTCTCGCTCGCTAGCTCGCGTACTGCGCGCTCTCTCTCTTGCTCGCTTGCTCGCGCCCTCTCTCTCTCTAAACGCTTCCTATACAATCACAATACGCGTCATACACGGGGCAAAACGATTTTCGTCATTTTCTTTGTAAAAATTAGGGTGCACGTCTTACACGAGGGCGCGTGGTACACGAGTAAATACGGTAATTAAAGTAGCTGGTTCTTTTGTCAGCCAAAAACTGGTGATAATATTAATTAGCACAGAAATATAATAGCATACATAGAAACACCAATGTGAGAACATGTTTCTACATTCAGTATGTTGTTATATTTTTGAGCTAATCAATATTATCACCATTTTCCCCTGAAATAGATATTTTGTGAAACAATAACCTGCTCCTTTAATTGCTGTTATTAATTTGCATTACAGGGTTATATATTACATGAGTGAACGGTTTTTCTTTTGTATTCTAAAGTAGCCCATTGTGAATGTGGGTGTGTGTGTGAGGGGGTCCTACTGCGAAGTGGCATCCTGTTTAGGGGGTACACCTTGCACCCAGTGTTGCCCAGATAGATCCTGATCTCCTGTGACCCTTAAATGCACTAAGTGGGTTAAAATGTATGAATTGTTAAATATTTGCTGTACAGTAGCACCTTCAGACTTACAGTACTTCTTTAGAACAAAAAACACCAGCTTTTGGATGATTAGTAGAGTTGCCTTTTTTGTGTGATCAAATCTTTTAAAAGGTGCCAACATCTTAATGAAAGAAATGTATTTATTTTTTAAGACTTGCATTACAGTCTCTCTTGAAGAAGAAATGTTTCTACCTAGGGTGCTTAGTTGGATTGTTTTCCACCATATTCTCTGATAAATTACATTTTTTTTTTTGCCCTCGTCTTCTCCTAATATTAGATGGAAGCCACAGCCTGCTGCAGAATGCCTCTGGTTTGGCTGTTCAACAAAATGTTCAGCTAACCACAGCCTCTTCAAGCGTCTCAACTAAGAAGGATATGCCCAGCACTTGGATCCAGTTTGATGACAGTCCTTGGACCAGTGCACATCCTATTGAGCCACCATGCCCAAAAGGTAAGGAAATGTTACTTTAAAACTATACGACAGGGATCACCTCTGGGTACCACATTACCCGTGTACAACATTGCATTAATAAAGCAGTGCAAGGTTTAATGGGAAAAAATAGGCTTATTGACCAAGTAAAACACAAACGTTATGCATGAAGAATAAATGATGCAGGGGTGTGGAAATCAAATTTGTTTCTACTTGTCCACGTAACCGCCAGTTAAATTCACTTGCCCATAAACAAATAACAAAAGTGAAAAATAGTTTATTTTTTCTGATCTCTTTTATTGATACCAAAACTGCCTTCCATTTTAAAACTGAAAAAAGTTCTTTCAGGGAGTAGTATTTTGCCACCTTGCTCTAGAACATTATATAAAAGATTCCCTTATCATTTTAACTCACTAATAAACAATGCCTTCATTATAGCTACACTAGTTTTTTCATATATTACAGTTACATAACAGAACACTATCCTGATTCATTTTCTGCCATGTTCTTCAGCTTTTGTCTTGCAACATCTTCTCCCCCAAGAATCTTTACCATCTCAGACAGCATGGGCTGAATTCTGTTCATTTCTGCTTGAGCTGAACTGCATGGTTCCTGGACTGATGGTCCTGCAGAAGTGGATGCTGATGACTTTTCAGGTTTTTTATGAGTGATGTGCCTGCTGCCAGGTGACAGCCAGAATTCCACAGCTGGTCGTGGGTCAAACTCTTCTAAAGAAGCAGTATTGAACAGCCTAGCATAACGCTCAACCTCCGAGCGTTCAGCTTTAGAAAACGCTTTTTCAACTTTATTCTTACTTTTAGACTCATGTCTCTATCTGACGTACTAAACCCCCAGTTCCTATCGTTTTTCTTTCTGCACATCACCACACGATAAATGTCTTTGTGAAATTAAAACTAGTTATAAGCTTAGACCTCTGAATGGATGGCATAATTAAACATGTATAACAAAGATTTTTTTTAAAGTTCTGAAAACTCTGAGGTCTAAGTTTATAACTAGTTTTAATTTCACAAAGACGTTTATCGTGTGGTGATTGGTTATATGGAGAAAGACAAAGGAAGGATAGGAACTGGGGGTCTAGTACGTAAGATAGACACAGCAAACATGCAATAAAGAAAGCCTGCTCAGAAAAACGTCCATTGAATTTTGCGTTTGTGTCTCCGACCTCCAGATCACGAACCCAACATTTACAAAATATTTCAGTTAAACCTGTGCGATATCCATTCAAATATCCAGTTTTTTGGAGCCTTGTCACACCTGCCATAAAGTTCTCTATACTGAACGTAGCCCTGAGGACCCCTTAATGCAAGGTTGCAGCACTACAGCTACGCCACCGTGCCCCCCGCCACCCATGTGTAATACCTGCTTTAATGCATTTCATCGTGAAAAAGATATCAAGTATTTATCTTAGTATTCTGAATGTTCATTGAGCAGGAATATCATGAAGTCAATGTGCGGCGATCGCTGCCGGCGCTTCCTCAGTGCAAAAGGAAGTAAGTTTAAGAAGCGCGCAGAGATTAACAACTGGGTAGGGGAAAATGTGCTACATTAATTTATGATGGGGTTTGAGAAAATCTAGTAAATTAAACATTCATTTTAAGATGAAGTTTAGCTTGCGACATTCTACTGACAAAATAAACTACGAGAATAAAGTGGAAATGTCGAGAATAAAGTCAACATGTCGACTTTAATCTCGACATTTACATTTTTTTTTTCTTCACTGTGTCCGTATTTTTTTCACCGTGGCCTTAATACGCTTCCGTAGGTTTTTCAGGGCCTGTTGTGCCAGTTTTAATCAAGAAATTATCCATTTCTCATCCGCGATGCTACTTGTTTCAGTTTCAGCAACACGCATATAGCGAGAACAACGTGCTTACCGCAGTGCATTATGGGTTATGCAGGTTCCTAATGACATATTCGAAATTCCGCAAGATGGTACATTTCCAAAGAAGTAAATATTACCGATGTTGTCGGGAAAAAATAATCGCGTCTAAGTGAAGATTTTTATAGATATTTCATAACATTTGGAAACTTTTAGAATGTTTTCTTCTTTATTTTTAATAAACTGACAGCGCGAAACCAACTTGTTTTATATGAAAAATTCTCTAATCAAAAAGATGTATAGACAGCTCATCAAAATTGATGTCACGCAATAAATTTCTTAACTCCTCAATATATCACAACCTACGCGAAATCGCAAATTTCAGGAAAGATTAACTGCCTAACAAGCTTTGTTATGTGGTGAAAACATTTGCATTGTAAGTGAAATGAGTATATAAAAGTTATCGATAGTTATCAATAGTATATAAAAGTTATCGATTATAATGAAAAATCATCAAATTACATCGTAATGTCGGCATGAAAAAAAATGACCGCATCTCCAAGCGTGTAAATAGTAGGGTAAAATACTTATGTAAGACCATAAGAGTGCTTCCCCTTTGTAAAATCAGCCGTCATTTTGTAAACAATATTGAAGACCAATTTGAGACATGAAGAACATGCCTAAGTAGAATGTTTCCAAACGAAGTAAATGTTTAAAATTTGAAAGTAGTGGTAAAAATGTGCCCTGCACAGCACATATAATCTTTTTTCTCCAGAAAATTGCACTTGTCAGCGGACAACTGAAACCAGAAAAACACGCTTGTCCGATGGTCAATTTACCCGTGTCGGACGAGTCGGGCGTTGGATTTCCACACCCCTGATGATGAATAAAACCTAAATGACATTTGGGGTTGTCTTTTAGGAGAAGAGAACACTTCCAAAACCCAGGGCCCAAGTATCACAGAATGGCTTCTTCTTCACTTACGTCACTGTGTCCATCTCTCACTCATATTCTCTGGTCTCTCTACCACCAATTCGCTAGGCCACTGGCATTTACTGGCCATAGAACTTGACCATGGGGTTAACTTTAACAGTCAAGAATCCTCTAAAATCCCAGAGTACTACGGGAGCTCATAATTATCTTTTGGCTTCAAGATCTCATTTGAACACTACTGGGCTGGAGAAGTGCAACTTACTTTCACCCGGTCCCCTGTGATCTTTCTTTCATTTTAGTGAGATGTGTTTTTTTTGCCCTGGACAAAATCTATAATGACAGCGCTCTACTTCTGCTACACCTGAATTGTTAGAGGGTCCTAAATATGGGTTCTTTTTCCTTGTCCCTAAACACTGCAGTTTCCTTCATGCCCCTAATAACCTTTTTCCAGTCTGTCCATTATTTTCTGAAATGGCATATCAATGTTACTTTCCAGTAATGTTTGCCAAAATATGACAGAGTCCAAGGTGATTTCAGATTAAGTCTAGAAGTAGCTTTTTATCAATTAATACATTTACAGGATGCTTTTCAATATTCATCTCCTGAAAGATTTGAAGTCTGCAAGCCCACAGGGTAAAGCTTCTACTCCTCTGTTTTGAGAGATGCCAATTGGGATTGTTTAGCCATTTCATAATGATGTCCCTGGGAAGTTCCCGATGAAATATCTGTGCCAGGAGCATACGGAGAAGGTGTAAGAAATAGTCTGGGAGTCTCTGCAGATCCCCCAAGAGCATTTGTAATCTCTAGTTGGGGGAATGGCTATCTCCATTGCCCTACGCAGCACAGTGCTATCATTTTCTTCACCTCGACAATCACAGCTTTCTTTTTTCGAAAAAATTCTTTATATTTCGTAATACCATGTAGAACTTCAGATAGGTAAACCATGTTAACAGAATTGGGAAATATCTCTCTGTTCATAATCTAATTCTTTGTAATCAGATTTATAGATCCTCATTTCTCGATTTCATTCGTTTTCCAACTCTCACCTGAGTCAGTGATTGGGGCTGCAGTTGTGTTTCAGCTGTTACTGATGGCAGATTTTGGACTTTTTCATATATGAATATTTCACAAAAATGCCAAAATGGGAGCATCCCTCTTTACATTTTCCTCTCTCGGGTATAAGTTAGAGAAATCGCTGACCTTGTGTCTGCATACTCGGTAATGGCCTTCTGTCACATCAACGTTTAACTCCTGCCTTATGTCCAATGCTGCCAGAATAGATGCTGCCTGGCTGAGATGATACATTCGATTAAGCAGACCCCATAAATGGACGGATTAGCTTTTTAAATGTCTGCTACACATTTCTTTGAGGATGAGAATGAGAATATCATCATAGTAAGCACCTTAATGCTTTGAAGAATTTAATGATAGTTACTCAGCAACCTCCATCCTGCTTTTCTAAATAATTCACGACTTCATTTTGTTCTAAGCATCCTCAGACAAATTGTGATTATGCAAATGGTTACAAGAAAGTAATAATCCTAAAGTGAAGTAACAAATTGATTTTGATCTGTCTTTAATAAGACCACGTCACAATGATAAGGTTTTAGATGTTGTATAGAAATGTCTCTGTGTTTTACCTCGATTAATCCCACCATCGGCAGAGAGAGAGAGATCTTTCCATGGAGGAAGCTGCATATTTATTGGGTAGGAACTCTCTGTTCTTCAAACTCTATGCAACATTATTTTATGTTATCTTATAAACTCTTATCCCTAAAACTGAATGCTTTTTGAATGATCTCAAATGAGACTAACACAAGAAATGGGCATGTGTAGTGTGGCAGAGTGAGGTGGGTGCTGAGCAAACCTGTTCGCTGACGTCACAAGGAAGTGCTCCGCTCGCAGCGTTCGGTAGCAGTATCTTCTCAGCCAAGGCCGGGAGCCTCTTTTATCTCTCGGGCTGGTAAGAAACTGATTATGAGGGCCGTTGTAATCTGGACATTGTAGGGTCACAGCTGGTCACTGGCAACCACGACATTGCAAATCTGTGAACTGAGATGGCTTGTGGTGTGAAACCACAGCAAAACAGCAAGAAAGTACTAATATAGAGTGTAACTGATCACTAAATGGTCAGATTGTCCAAAATTACACAAAATCTGAGAATAACGGGCCCTACAAAGAGCTCAGTGAATGGCTGGCATGATTGAAATGAACTGGAGGACATTATTAATGTAACACTGACACCTTGCATTTCCCAGATGATCAAATTTACATGTAATTTTATTTTATAAACACTAGCCAACCCGCGGCGTACCATACGCTGCATAATCAGGCCGGTTTTTTAATGATTTTTAAGCACAGGGAGAAAATTAACATTTGAAAAATCGGAAATGTATTAAATCAGCAAGAAAAGCAACATTGTAACAATGCACGGAACGAACCAACACACAATCGTCCGTGACTGAAAACTGGCGGACCGCCATCGCGCCTTCTCCTCCCAGACGGAGGGATGGGGGTGGACAGCGCTCAGGCGCGGAGGGTGGAACGGGAGGAGAGGAGAAGGACGTCCATTCTGCTCCCTCCGTCAAGCTAGTCTGCTGATTTCTCGTTCAGTATGCACTGCCTGCTCATGTGCCCACCTCCAACTCGTCACTTGAGTCATTGTCATCTTTGCACAGTCCAGATGCACCTGTGACTCACGTAGACGTTTCATTGCTCTGTGCGGTTTTGGCTGCTTTTCTATATATAATCCACCAATTGCTGTATGTAGCGTGTAAAACAGTTTGCTATGGTGCACACGGTTGTGCGTCATAACCGAAAACTCGGTTTTTAAAGACTGCTTACTTCATTGTGTTTTAACCTCAGTTGTAAAGGATTGTTTTAAGGATCCCATGGGATACCCATCGCAAACCGTTTTACACGCTGCATATGGCGATTCACCTCTGCGAGAAACATGTCTCTATGAACAGTCAACGTGGCTCGGAGGTGCATGTGGCCTCTACGACAGACGAATATAAATGACGCCATTTTTTCTATGTCATCGCGTCCGAGTTGGTGGGCGTGGCTCTGCGAGTTGTCGTTGTATCCAATGGTCTTGGAGTTGGTGGGCGTGGCTCCTTCCTGCGTGCGCCATAGGTGTCTTACTTGTCGGCGGCTTAGTGAATCCACGCCCCTTCCGGCGTGCTTTCCATGGGTGTCTTGCCTTAGTGAATTATATATATAGATGATTATTTCATCCAAAGTAACCTACTAGGCACAAATTCACAAATAAAATGTCTCTGTAAATACGATGGTATTGAATGAATTGTGCTTCAGTGCTCACATTTGGAGAATGCAGCACAGGTAATATGCCAGACATTTTAGCGGTGTTTCTTGCCGCCTGGGGTCTTAGGGTCTTTGGGTGAACCAAGAATGAACTGAATCATGAAGGAGCTTGTTATCAAGTCTCCCCAGAGGCCCACCTTTTGTACTAGAGGACTAGGAAGCAGACATTGATGGCTTCAGTAATGAATGTGACAGTTTTTTTCACTTGTTATATCAAGTGTGTTGCCAGACAGGAGTGTACTCTTTAAAAGAAGAATATGGTCTTTTAACTCTGGGGTGATATGTGTGGTCTGCGCACACATTCTCTAGCCAGTCAAGGCCAAATTGAGCTCCAGTGGGTTTATCAGACAGCGCTTATTTTGTATTTCTGTTTCATGTTAAGTTTCTCGTTTGCCTTTGACCCCATTTCAGCACCTGTATAGCCAGGAATGTCAAGCCGTAAGACTCAACTAATGTCATTGTCTCTTTAAGATTAAATGGGATATCTAAAGCCAATGTAAGGACCTGAGCACGAGTTATCTTAACTTATTTTGGGGTGCGTGTTCACTTGATCTTTACTATTTTCTTGAGTTTCTATTATTCCTTTTGACTTTGATTATTGAATTTAAGGATTTATCCCTGTTGGTTTTATTGTTGCTCAGTTTCTCTACACAGCAGTTCTTCTGAAAAACATAATTTAGTACTTACTACATCGATAGCATGAAGTATTCATTTAGGATCACAAGCCCAGATATAATATAAAGTAGACAGCTCAGACAATATCAAGAATTGGGTTGAACTCCTGTTTTTGAATGAGCAGACAGCCGTTAAACGGATCGCTGGAGGGTGTAAAGTAGATAGCTGGAGGAGAGAATAAGAGAGGATCCTAATGAAGAAAAAGAGATAAAGATTGAATGATGCTTCCCTTTTGTTTTGAACTGATTGTAGTTATCAGGCAGGCTAATTGCCTTTCTGCATTGATTTTTTTTTAACTTTTGTCTTGCTTTTGAGTCTTTGACTTATATTTAGTGTCATCTTGTTATTGTTTCATGTTGTCATTTTGGTTTGCAGTCACTGATATTTTGTACGTGTTGTTGATGTCAGAGGGTTGTCATTGCTATCCCATGTACACTGTGTGCACAATTATTAGGCAAGTGAGTATTTTGACCATATCATCATTTTTATGTGTATATTCCAACTCCAAGCTGTATTAACTTGAATGCTTATTGGATTTAAGCACGTCAGGTGATGTGTATTTGTGTAATGAGGAAGGGTGTGGCCTAATGAGATCAACACCCTATATCAAGGTGTGCAGAATTATTAGGCAGCTAGTTTTCCTCAGGCAAAATGGGCCAAAAAACAGATTTAACTGACTCTGAAAAGTCAAAAATTGTAAAAAGTCTTTCAGAGGGATGCAACACTTTTGGAATTGCTAAGATATTGGTGTGTGATCACAGAACCATCAAACATTTTGTTGCAAATAGTCAACAGGGTCGCAAGAAACGTGTTGAGAACAAAAGACGCAAATTAGCTGCCAAAGATTTGAGAAGAATCAAACGTGAAGCTACCAGGAACCCATTATCCTCCAGTACTTTCATATTCCAGAGCTGCAACCTACCTGGAGTGCCCAGAAGTACAAGGTGTTCAGTGCTCAAAGACATGGCCAAGGTAAGGAGGGCTGAAACCCAACCACCACTGAACAAGAAACATAAGTTGAAACGTCAAAACTGGGCCAAGAAATATCTGAAGACAGATTTTTTTCAAAGGTTTTATGGACCGATGAGATGAGAGTGACTCTTGATGGACCAGATGGATGGACCTGTGGATCAGTAATGGGCACAGAGCTCCACTCCAACGTGGAGGTGGGGTACTGGTATGAGCTGGTATTTTTAAAGATGAGCTAGTTGGACCTTTTTGCATTGAAGATGAACTCAAAATCAACTCCCAAACCTACTGCCAGTTTTTCGAAGACACTTTCTTCAAACAGTGATACAGGAAAAAGTCTACATCTTTGAAGAAGACCATGATTTTTATGCAGGCCAATGCTCCATCGCTTGCATCGAAGTTCTCCACTGCCTGGCTAGCCAGTAAAAGCCTTAAAGACTGAAGGAATAATGACATGGCCCCCCTTCCTCATCTGACCTAAACCCTATCAAGAACTTGTGGGCACTTCTTAAACGTTAGATTTACGGGGGAGAAAAACAATACACCTCTCTGAAGAGTGTCTGGGAGGCTGTAGTCACTGCTCCACAAAAAGCTGATCGTCAACAGATCAAGAAACTGACAGACTCCATGAATGGAAAGGCTTATGACTGTTATTGGAAAGAAGGGTGGCTATATTGGTCATTGATTGATTGATTTAATTTTTTTGAAATGTCAGAGATGTTTATTTGTAAATTTTGAGGTGTTTGTTTATTATTCTCACTATAACAGATGAAAATAAACAAGTGAGATGGGAAAATTTTCATTTTTCCTTTAGTTGCATAATAAATCTGCACACTAATAGTTGCCTAATAATTGTGCGCACATATCTATTCCCCTGATGATGTTCACACTCACATTTCCGTTGTGAAACATTCAAGTTTCAGGTTTATTAACATTTTGGATTGACTGATAGCACTGTGTTTGTTTCATATTAAAATTAATCCTCAAAAATACAACTTGCCTAATAATTGTGCACACAGTGTATAACTGGGAATCTCTTTATGTGATGAAGGTATTTAGGTTTGCAGTATGTGCTTGTCATTGTCCAGGTTTCCAGACAAATAATAACCTGTGTGTGCTATAGCTATTTAGGGAAAGGATTTTTAGGCAGAAGGATTTATTGATTTTGGATTATTTATGACTAATTTTGACTAATGTTTTGGTATTTTGACGATTGGATTCTTTGTGTTATACTATTGAAAATAGGAAGGATAATTTTTGAGGCCAATCACGAGAAGAGATGCAGTCAAAACTACCGTATATACTCACATATAAGGCATGTCTTGAAACACGAAAAAATAGATCATAAAATCAGACCCGACTTATACTCCCATTCAAATATGCGACACTTACATTTTTTTTTTACATTCTCTTGCCTCCTCCAATCTCGTATCAGCAGCAGCACAATTACCAATTTCTTTCACTACTTCAGCGACGTTTAATTGAAAAACAGCTTCATATTTTCTTCTGATCGAACGCTCCATCGTAGATAAGGGATGTTCTTACGATAAAGGTGTGTGAGGGTGTGAGATACAAAAAACACATAACAGTGGAAACGTTGCTTTGGAATAGTTTGGGTATTACCGTGTGGTCATGTAGGCACAATACATAGAAAAAAAGGCAGTGTGCTCCGTGGTTACTCTCTCAGATGGGTGTTAGCATATTGTAATCTCTTGGACCAATAACGTGAGTTTTCCGCATTCGACTTATTATACGGTAAAATCAAATCCTGACTTATCCACGGAAGAACTTATCTGTGAGTATTGTTATGATGTGAAATTTTGCATACAAGTTGATAAATATTTTGTAAAAATATTGAAAAAGTTTTCTGTAATTTCTGACAATTTTTTGTCTTGCTTTTGGATTACAGAGAACTCAAATGTACTTTCGTTTTCTAATTACTCTTTCATTTAAGACTTAAGCTGCCTTTTTGCTATGGTGCAGCGAACATGGTTCTGGAAGTTGTGCAATGTGACATCTTTGCCATTGTGTGTTAGTTGCTGTCTAAGTGTGTGGATGTTCTCAAGAACCTTTTGACATTGTGCAGCTTAGATATTTGGATAATGAACGTCTGGCATAGAACATTTATCTTTCATTTTTGGCTTTTATTTTAGCGCAAACTTTCGGTATTGACCCTTGGCTATGTTTTCTAGTTTATAATTCATTTCCTCGTCCATATATCCTGCTAGATCCCAGCTTATGGTAAAATAGTATTATATATACCTACAGAGTGAGATAATGATGAAGGTACCCATACCTGCAAAAAGTCTTCTTGAAAGACAGCCACTAGCAACTTAGACCCATTACTTTGGAATGCATATTATATGTAACACCTGGGTCACACAGTCTATGGCACATGCCAGTCTTAGATGAGTGCTATGGCCTCATACTGGAGGTGGCCAGCCACACATTATGATGCCTCAACAGGAGAAACCAGTGATAAAGAACCATAAGGATGGAGAACGAAAACATGCCCTGTCTCACTGAGGAGGCAGTGTACCATGAGGTGAGTTCAGAAACAGATGAGCAGTTGGGAACTGAAGAGTCATGCCCGACAAGTATAAAACACATTTTATTAAGTATACAGAAAAATGTATCTAATATATAAAGCAGAGTCTATGTATGTATGTGTGTATGTGTGTATGTTTGTTTGTCCGCTATACCAAATCTGCACCGGGCTACCGATCGCCACCAAACTGGGCATGGGGCTCCTTTGTGACCAGGAGGAGGTCATAGGGTATGTTTGGTTGTGAAAAATGTTCAGGGTGAAGCGCAGGGCACCTTTTCACCGACACAACGTTCAGCACATGTCCCCGTACTTATCATCGACAAGATGGCTACACGTTGCATCAGCCATTCACGGCAGCGCCATCTAGCAGCACATTTGTTCAATGTGCGTCGCTCTTTACCCATGTTTCGAGTAGGCCGACTCCTTTCATCGAGTGAAGAGGAACTGCCATTTGGATGTGAAACGTGAACGACCCAGTGCGCGTGCCTGGCTTCCCGTATTTGTGGTGCTATTTGCTTGCTTTCCAACTCACAGTACCATTTCAGTGTTGCTCTTTCTGACTGACTGGTGTTATTTGTTCGCTTTCCGACATATTAAAAATAATATAAACTCATCTCGCTGTACTGCTTATTCCGTACGTAATACCATGTAACACATTATAATTGTCCTGCTTTTCGCTAATATACCCATGCCACTGAAAAAAAGATGTAGAATTGGAAGGTTACTTCAGATGCCAGAAGAAAGTCTATTTCAATGGCGTCTGAAACGCCACAGCAGACAAAATCCAGAGTAGAGGAACTTACAATAAAATGTGAATCAGAAAACTGTTTGTTCTATTTCTATGTTCTTTCTTTCATTTGAGAAATTCACCGGTTATAGATTTCCGGGCAATGCCGGATACTCCTGCTAGTTAATTATAAAGGAAATTACATACATTAAGTCTGTGATCAAAAATGAGTGTTCAGAAAATGGTAGGGACTCATAAGCATTAACAGTGCTGTTTTGGTGTTTGTAGTTTGTTAAAAAAATCCCATGCATTCGTTTTTTTTTTTTTGGAAATTGTTTATAATCTCTCTCTCTCTTTCTGTCTGTCTATCTCCGCCCGCGTAGTAGTAAAACATACTTTAAAAATCAATAAACAAACAGGTATCGCTAGCTAAGCAGAGGCAAGGTATGCTCCAAAGTGCAGAGGTAATCGACTCGAATGAAGGCTGGCACGTGAGTGAGGAGGGCCTTGCTGGCTTCCCACTCCTGATGTCACGCTTCCCCCTTCCCTCAGCCTGCAGCCTCTGTCTCATATTAGCGAGAATACATAACTCCTGCAGGCGAACTATGATACTTAGTACGAGTACGAGAGAAGTAGCAAAATAAACCGGAATGTTCAAGAAAATTATTGAAAAAAACCCGCTTTAAATCCATTAAATACTTCTCTGGTTCGCTAGCTAAGCTGAGTTAAGATTATACCTCGAGGCTGGTGTGTGAGGGAGGAGAGCCCCACCCTCTTCTCCTTGGTCCACTGCGTCTCTCTCGGATTTGCGCAAAGAAATGGGTACCGCAAGCGAACTATGATACATACTGTAGCGCAATGAGAGAAGTTGCAAAATCAACCGGAATGTTCAAGTAAATTATACAAATAAACCCTATCTAAATCCGTTAAGTAGTTCTCCCGTGAAAAGTGGACAGACATACAGACAGACAGAGGCTAGATTTTTAGTTATATATATAGAGAGATGTGTACATATATGTACAGTACACATATATATATATATATATATATATATAATACAAATAAGAATGTTTGTCTGTATGTTCCCTATACAATCCTACACCCTTTGACTGATCTGAACCAAATTTTGCATTGTCATTGTCTAGGACCATATGGACAAGATTACTTTGGACCCCAAAATATTGACCCTGTGGGCTTTTGTTTTCCTGTATCCTATTGTTTGTGCACCAGTGTCACATACCAGCTCAGACTAAATGAAACAATTAAACAGCCTGAAGCCAGTCTATCAGACAAAATGACCAGAGCTTAACATTACAACACCACGTGCTGCTTCTATCTGAGTATTGTGCACGTTGGGAGGGAGTGTTGGGTGAGGCTTCACTGAGAGTCGAAGTGCAGCTCAACACAAAGGACAACCAAAGGGTTGTTGGTTATCTCCTGCTCTGTTTGTTGGCTTTTCTTCATAATTTAAGCTCTACAAACTGTCTACTGTAAACTAAGAGGATGAGTCAGACATAACAGCATTTATGGTTACAACCCAGCAAAGATTTAGTGCAATTCAGGGGTCCAATCAAAAAGACCCCAAAAACAACAAATTCTTGACTCACTAAAGCAGAGACATTGGTATATTGGCGGATGAATATATTACATTAAGCAGATGTTGAAGATTGGAAGCTACAGTAAGTGTTGGCCTTTAATAAATCCAGTTTGATCTTGTGATATTACCGAAGGCAGCACTTTCTCCATCCTTCTAGCTAGGACTTTGGAGAGCATCTTAGCATCATTATTCAGAAGTGAAATTGGTCTGTATGATGCACATACGTCCTTATTTTGTTTAAGAAAGATGGTGGTTAATGTTTGGCGAAAAGTTTGAGGTAGAATTTTATTGTCTCTAGCTTCTATGAATATTGCTAATAGGTAGAGAGCTAGCTGAGAGGAGAACATCTTATAAAATTCGGCAGGGTAGCCATCGGGACCTGGTGCTTTCTCACTCTGAAGTGACTTAATAACATCTAATAATTTTGATAGTGTCAACGGTTTATCCAATTCCTCTGCACTAAGAGTATCTATTTGTTGTATCTCTAATGCATCCAGCAAAGCATTAGATTGTGTCTTGTCTTCTTTAAACTCAGTAGAATATAAGGATTTATAGTAGTCTCTAAATGTGGGCATTATATTTTTATGGTCAATGATTTTGTCTCCGTTTGTGTGATTGTGATTGCTGGGATTGCATTGCGAACTTCTAGCTTGTGGATTTGTTGAGCTAAAAGCTTATTAGCATTCTCTCCATGTTTATAGTAATGATGTCTTGATTTATAAATAAGTTGTTCAGTTTCTTTAGTTGTCAAGAGGTTGAGTTCTGAATGCAGAGCCTGTCTTTTCCTATGTAGAGCCTCAAATGGACACCTGGCATGTTCTTGATCTATTCTAGTAATTTTGCTGGTTAGCTTTGATACCTGCTTGGTTTCCAATTTATTTCTGTGGGAAAGATATGAGATAATCTGTCCTCTTAAGAAGGCCTTCAGGGTTCCCTGAGTATTCCTGCAGAGATCTCTGAGGATGTATTTGTCTCTACAAAAAAACTGATTTGTTTTGATATAAATTCTGTAAAGTTCTCGTCTGCTAATAAAAGTGGGTTAAGACGCCATCTGCGAGATGAGTATGTGGGGCATAATGATTTTAGCTACAAGATCAGAGGGGCATGGTCGGAAATAACAATAGAGTCATACTTGCAGGATTTAATCGTAGGCAAGAAATGGTTTTCTACAAAGAAATAATCAATTCTTGAGTAACAATGATGCACTGGTGAGTAGAAGGAATATGTTCTTGAATTTGGGTTTAGAAAACTCCAGGGGTCTGATAAGTTGTGGTCAGTTACAAACTGTGTAATTGTCTTTGCAGTATTAGATGTCATCACCCCTGTGACAGGAGACCTATCTCGGTCTGGAGTTAAAACACAATTCAAGTCCCCAGCCATTATAATTTTATGAGTGTTCACATTGGGAATTGGTGCAAATACATTTTGGATGAATTCCCTACCAGCCACATTGGGTGCATAAATATTTATCAAAATCACTTTACAGTTAAATAAACTGTTATTTTCAAATATAATCTGTTGTTTCTGTCTGAGAAGTAACATTACATTTAATTTAGATTGTAACTTCTCGAAGTGCACAACAACAGTCCCAGGTTTAGAGGTGTTCGATCCCCGTATGCGGTAAGCTGCTGCGATCTCGGTGTCTGATCTAAAGTCCTCTCCAATTATTTTGGAGAATAGTTCAGCTATGTATTTCACTGGTTTGGACTTTCACGATTCTCAGGTAGACCTTCAATTCTAATATTATTCCTTCTGCATCCATCTTCCAGAGCAGCAAGTCTGCCTCCGAGTTTTTTGTGTTCGGAATTCGCAGCTTTTGCTTTTCCATCAGCTGTGGATGGTAAATTTTTGGCTGTTTCAATTCGAGCCGTGAATGTCTGCTTAACGTCTTCCAGCTATTCGGCAAGTGCTCTCAGTTTAGATGCATTTTCCTGAATGTGCTTCTCAATTTTTTCCAGCATAGCTTTAAAGGCCATGACAAAGTGATTATATACTCGTTTCTCAGAGTCTTTATTATCCTGCTGCAGCTCCCGCCGCAACATCTCGTTTGCCTTCTCGCTTTTCTTTATATCATTCTTTATCTCTTGCTTGAGCTCAGCGATCATTACCTTCAGTTCGGACAGATCATTTCTGCTTTCGTGCACTGTAGATGAAGCGGCGAGCTCTATTACAGCCTATGTTCCCGGCTCGCTTGCTTTCATTTCTTAACCCATTTTATAGAAACCTGGCAACACTGGGTATTTTGGCTAGCTATGAATATACAGTGATCCCTCCTCGATTGCGGGGGTTGTGTTCCAGAACCCCCCACGAAAGGTGAAAATCCACGAAGTAAAAACCATACGTTTATATTGTTATTTTTATATTGTCACGCTTGGGTCACAGATTTGCACAGAAACACAGGAGTTTGTAGAGACAGGGACTTTAAAACACTGCAAACAAACATTTGTCTCTGTTTCAAAAGTTTAAACTATGCCCCATGACAAGACAGAGATGACAGTTCCGTCTCACAATTAAAAGAATGCAAACATATCTTCCTCTTCAAAGGAATGAGCGTCAGGAGTAGAGAATGTCAGAGAGATAGAGAGACCGAGAAAGAGAAAAGCAAACAATCAAAAATCAATAGGTGCTGTTCGGGCTTTTAAGTATGAGAAACACCGCGACAAAGCAGCCGCAATGTAAAGGTAGTCTTTCAGCATTTTTTAGAGGAGCATCCTCTAAAAAATCCTGTAGGCCTCTGTGCGAACAGCCCCTCTGCTCACACCCCCTCCGTCAGGAGCAGAGAATGTCAGAGAGAGAAAGAGAGAAAAGCAAACAATCAAAAATCAATATGTGCTGTTCGGGCTTTTAAGTATGCGAAGCACTGTGTGGGAAGCATATCGTATATCATTGAGAAGTTTTATTTAATACGTAATACATGCTCTGATTGGGTAGCTTCTCAACCATCCGCCAATAGCGTCCCTTGTATGAAATCAACTGGGCAATCCAACTGAGGAAGCATGTACCATAAATTAAAAGACCCATTGTCCGCAGAAACCCGCGAACCAGCGAAAAATCCGTGATATATATTTAGATATGCTTACATATAAAATCCACGATGGAGTGAAGCCATGAAAGTCGAAGCGCGATATAACGAGGGATCACTGTATTATACTATCATGTTTATTATGTTCCAACACCCCCATTTTGTTTTATGTTTTTAATTGTTGTTGCTGCCACTTTCTATATATCTGTATGGCTTTAAGCATATTGTTTATCGTCACTTTGCTTGTTGCAGGTCACGTGACTCAAAGGGTCTCATGACTACCAGTCTATATAAGATGTTGGTACACCACCTTCTACAATATGTGTAAGATTCACATTACTGGCAGCAGTTAATTCTAAGTCTTCTCAGTGGTCAGGAAGTCTTGCATTTTTTTTAACTCATTTTCATTTTTTGTTGCACTTTTTGATTTTGACCTCTTTATCCCCGCTGTGATTTACAAGTTGTTCTCTCCTCATCTCCTGGTCCATCACTCTTTTTAGTCTGCTAGCTTTCCATCCTAAAGTGATAAAGCAACAAGGAGGAAAAAAATGCTAGACAGAAAGGGGTCAAAAACCATAAACAAGCAACAAGGTATCTAAAAACATGTGGAAGAACATAGAAGAGGCTCTAGCTCAAAATAGAAGAGTGGAGCTTCTGGAATTCAGCCTTTGACAAAGGCATTGATGCAGGTCCTGTCAGAGCTGAGGTTCTCCTTTTTATTCCCTTTGCCTCCTCCTCCTCCTCACAGTGTATTTAAGGTGGCTTAGTAAGAGACAGGGATGGGCAGTGAAGTCTCAACTACATAAGAAGAGGGGCTGTGGGAAGCCCAAGCCCTCTGCTGATACCCCAATTATAAGGTGGGAGCGCTCTAATCTCTTTACATGCACCACACCCCTTGTGGTTAAACGGTTAAGTGTGAGTCAAGAATATCCACTAAAAGGGTGTCGCATTTCATTGTCTTTATTAGTAAGTTAGAGTTAAATGTGTGGTTATGGAGATAAAGTGTGTATTAAAAATGAGGTTCTGGTAGCTTACATTTCTGTCTTTTGATGTTTGGATCGTGCCCAACCATTAAGTTATTGGCTTCTTTTTTTCATGTGGTATTTTCATAAACTAGTCTTATAATATGTGTTTCTCCTTTTAAGCAGCTTAATCTACTTAAATAGAGTTGCAGCTCATCCAGAGACTGTGTCAGGTGCAAAATAGGAACCAACCATGAATGCAAGGCCACTTTGAACTCACCAAATAATTGAACCTACAAGTCTGTGGAATGGCTGAGGTTCTGGGTTCAAATTGTGACCTGTGCGGAGTTTACAGCTTCTGTCTGTGTCCACAGGGCATTATGTCCGATATTCATGATTGGTGACTCTAAAGTGATCGTGTGTGAGTGTGTGTGACTGTGAAGGAACGAAGTGGCGTCCACAGTTGATTTCCCTACCTTCTTGGATTCTCGCTAACCTGAACTCGATTAAGGATGTTCAGGAAATGGACGGATAGGGAGAATTTTTACTTTCAGTCAGATGCTTATTATATGTACTCCATTATTTTATTAACATTTTTCAGCCCCGTGCCCCCTTTTTTTTCTTTTAAATCAATTTGATGAATTTTGTTTCTGTAAATGGAACCCATCTTAAATGTAATGTGCAAATGAAATTATTCAAAGCAGGGGCTTTTAACTGGCAAAGTGGAAAAGCTCATTATAGACCTATTTTGATATTCATTGTGTAACTGCTCTTTTGCCATATAATTTAAGAAAACTATGCTATCTTTGCATAATCACCTCCTTAGTTTCAGTATCTCTTCACACTCTCCGGTTTTACATCATTATTATTTTGACATCATTTCAAAAATTAAAATAGATAATGTATTCTGCTGCACGTTTTTATAGATATGTAGTATTACGAGTGTGACTTTAATGAAATTCAACAGTTTTTTTTTTTGTGTTACTGCAAAAGTGAGAAATGGAATAATATATTAATTAAAGGCTGTTGCTTCAACATGTCATCTGTTTTATGCCATGTAGCAGATGATTCAATTTGAAGCTGCAAATAAATGCAATGCATGTTTTATGTCCCATAAGCCATCATTTCATTACATGGATTAGTCAGGTTCTTGTTTTATCCAGTGATTTAAACCTTTCCTTTCAGTGCTTTTGAGTTGTGGATGAAGACTTACAATTTTGCCTAGATAAAGATCAGGATCGGTCTACACCGGGGCTCTTCAAGTCAGTCCGGTGGGGTTATGGTGGGTTGCCAGTTTTCACTAAAACCAATATCTCAATGTACACACAGTATGTGATTTTTGATTCAAAACAAGCCGTTAAACCATATTTTCACCCTCTACTCCCAAACAGGGACATTTAGCAAACACGGGTTCTGGGCAGAAGTTAAGTTCATGGCCTTACATTTGCTATCTACAGTAGGGCGTGCATGTGTGGGGCAGTCTGTCTGCCCCCTAAAATGTGTCCAGTTCCATAAAGCCGCCTCTGGATACCAAGATCAAGTGTTGTGAAGCTGCGTATTGCGTTGTTTTGTAAAGCCCCTTTACTAAAATCTCAAAAACCAAAATAGTATCACTACTGTTTTTTAACTAATCATTTGATATATTGCACCTTGTAAGCTGAGCATGCTTTAGTTGACGGAGGAAAAACAAAAGGAGGGCACGTCCTCTAATTAATTAAGGAGTTTCCTTAGAATCAGATTTATTTTGTTTTAATAAGGATTTGGATATACAGTCGTACCAAACACATTTTTCCCATAAGAAATAAAGGGAAAATGATTAATCCGTTCCCATGAAAAAAATCCTATGTACATTGATGGGGTTGTATAAAATAATTTAAACACTGCTGAATACTAAAATACATAAATACAAAAGCAATTAAGATGAAATAAATGAAAATTTAACCTCACTTTACTTTTTAATAACGTCTTTGTTTTTCACAATCGTAGATATCGTCGTTCTCGGCATACGGTTAATGCAGCAACCAAGTCCCGGATACGCATACCACCTTCATACTTTTCAACAATCAATTCAAATTTACGTGAAAATTCACATAGAGTTATAGCACGGGTTGTTCACTGAATGCTAGCAACTGGCGTACTGACGCTCGTGGGCAGTCGTTGCTTTGTCTCGAGAGAGGTAAACAAGGGTAGTGCACGGTGTTCTGGCACGTGAGTCGTATTCCAAACAAAGGTTGTATACTAAGCAAAATGTTTCGCGTCCAAACAGGACGAATACCAAGTTGGACTTATTCCAAAGTGGATGTATACCGAGGTACCACTGTAATTATATCATGTAGCCCCTGTGAACATGCCATAGTGAGACCGAGCCCCCTGATCAGTGTGATATGTTCTTCTCTGCATGGTTAAGGATTTTGCATGTGTTCATTGATGAGACTAACAGTCATGTCTTTATTAACAGAGGGCAGCTACTGGTAAAAAAAAAGATGAAGTGTAGAAATCACAAACTGGCAGGGCTTCCATCGATGGGGTAGAACCAGCACTTTAAGTCAAAAGGAAGGTACAGGTGGACACCTGAAATCATTATTTCTTTAACTGATCCTTGGGAACTGTTTTTGAAACGGATCATTTTGTTAACTTTTTAAAGTTCAAACGAGAAATGCCACAGCCCCTCACTCATAAATTACTGACTGCTGTCAATAAAGATTGAGGGAGTTGATGGAGAAGTTTAGAGAAGGCCAGAAGGAGTTGCATTACGTCTTTGTGGACCTGGAGAAAGCATATGACAGGGTGACAAGAGAGGAGTTGTGGTATTGTATGAGGAAGTCGGGAGTGGCAGACAAGTATGTAAGAGTTGTACAGGATATGTATGAGGGAAGTGTGACTGTGGTGAGGTCTGCGGTAGGAGTGACAGTGGGATTACATCAGGGATCGGCTCTAAGCTGTTTCTTATTTGCAGTGGTGATGGACAGATTGATAGATGAGATTAGACAGGAAGCTCCTTGGACTGTGATGTTTGCTGATGACATTGTGATCTGTAGCGATAGTAGGGAGCAGGTTGAGGAGACCCTGGAGAGGTGGAGATATGCTCTAGAGAGGAGAGGAATGAAGGTCAGTAGGAGCAGGAGAGAATACTTGTGTGTAAATGAGAGGGAGGTCAGTGGAATGGTGAGGATGAGGGGAGTAGAGTTTGTGAAGTTGGATGAGTTTAAATACTTGGGATCAACAGTACAGAGTAATGGGGATTGTGGAAGAGAGTTGAAGAAGAGAGTGCAGGTAGGGTGGAATGGGTGGAGAAGAGTGTCAGGAGTGATTTGTGACAGATGGATATCAGCAAGAGTGAAAGGGAAAGTCTACAGGACGGTAGTGAGACCAACTATGTTATATGGGTTGTAGACGGTGGCGCTGACCAGAAGGCAGGAGGCAGAGCTGGAAGTGGCAGAGTTAAAGATGCTCAGATTTGCACTGAGTGTGACGAGGATGGACAGGATTAGAAATGAGGACATTAGAGGGTCAGCTCAGGTTGGACGGTTGGGAGACAAAGTTAGAGAGGGGAGATTGTGTTGGTTTGGACATGTGCAGAGGAGAGATGCTGGGTATATTGGGAGAAGGATGCTAAGGATAGAGCTGCCAGGGAAGAGGAGAACAGGAAGGCCTAAGAGAAAGTTTATGGATGTGGTGAGAGAGGACATGCAGGTGGTGAGTGTGACAGAACAAGATGCAGAGGACAGAAAGATAAGGAAGAAGATGATCTGCTGTGGCGACCCCTAATGGGAGCAGCCAAAAGAAGAAGAAGAAGAAGAAGTCAATAAAGATTGTCATATGCAGTGCAGCAATGGCACAACAGTAAAGCATTTTTGGACACAAATGTGTTGCTCAGAGGGATTACATTGCTGAGGATGAGATGGAACATCATTTAAAACAAGCAGAAGTTCATTTGAATAGATCAAAACAGAAAAAAAGAATCCAAACATGCTAAAGTGGTCTCAGCCATTTATAGATCCTGACACACAGCCCTTGAGCTTTAATCAGAGAATAATTATCTGCATTGGAGGTTTACATCCATTTTCAAGCCCACCTAATCCATTCCTTAGCCCCATAAAGACCAGGCCTCTGTTCCTCCAGCATCGGGCACAGGCCTTCTGTCCATCACTGGGCACACTCACATGCATATGGGACCAATTTAAAGTCACCACACATGTCTTTGGCGTATGGAAGTCAAATTGGAGTGCATGTTATAAATGTAATATGCATGTTCAGTTTATTTTTAGAAAGGCAGCACACATATTTGAAGTTATTTTTAAAGGAGACTGGGTGGGGGTACAGTTGATTGGCAAGCAGCAGAAAGAGCCTCATGAGACGCAGAAGAGCTGTAGGCTGCAAATGAAAAAGAGAAAGGAAATGGCTTTATTGTGTGGGATTGGTGTCATAAATATTCCTCCTCATAATCTACTCACAAGAGATTGTGGTCATAATCATAATATTCATGAGATTTTTGTGCAAAAGGAGATTCAGACTGGTAAAAGCACGCAGGCTTGTAGCTATGACAACAAATTGCATTCAGGACGTTTAGGTGCCACTGTTAAAATTCTGCTGTTGACTCCTGTTTTTGGGACTAATCATTTCCTCTCAATGCTGAAAGTGAAATGAGTTTTAGGTGCAGTGACATGAGGCTCAAGTGCAGGTTTGGAAGTGGATGACCGTGGGAGGTTTGGAGATGGCAAATTACAGCTTCAGTGGATGAACTTTGGTGTAAATTTAAGGGGTGTGAGGGCTCTTGAGGTGCCCCTGTGCCCAGAATGAATGCCAAGGAGGCCAAACTTAAAAGGGTATTTTTATTAGAAATAATTAGCACAACTTTGAGAAATAACACTCAGAGTAGCAAACCCAAACAAATGAACAGAACCGAGTAAATACTAAACCCTCTCATGACCTTCTTATTCCCCCTGGCTTTATAGCAGGGTGACTGGTCCACTATGCCACTAAAATGCCACTAAAGATAACTACTTTCTGTACCTTTTCTTCTAAGCCTTTTCCGTCTGTTCCCCTTGCTAGTGAAGATTTGGTCTAGGTCACCTCCTGAATTCAGCTTCACTGGACCATTGACCAGAATATGCTGTAATGTCTTAAGCTGATGTCACTCTCCGTGGCTTTTTGTCATGGGGTATGTCAGATTGGCCAATCCCAGCTACTGATCTTATTGCTGCTGCATGTCACATTACACAAGTGAATATCACAGCTGATGCCTCATTTACCGACTGAGCGTTGGTCTTCCAGCACAGTCGTGTTTGCCCGTTTTTCTGACAGCCAATAATGTGTTGCCTGACAGCGCCAGTGCTGTACAAAGGGTTTATAGCTGTGGTACATTCAGCTTTTTTTTCTTTTTTCCATTCTGTTTAAGTACAGGGTGAGTCAAAATTATGTTACCATTTGAATGGCAGGAACAATTTATTTACAAAACACACTACATTTGTGCAAGATGATTTACAGGAATTGTCTTAACCTGCTCGTCATCATGTTCAGCACATATGCCATATGGGGCACATAAATTGTCCACAAAAATTTTATATAAATATATACATAGCAGTACCATTAGTGTTAACTTCATTTTGACTCACCCTGTACATAAAACAACGAGACAGACAACCTTGTCTTCTGTTTGTGAGGTTTAAATCATGCATGTGTTCGTTATCCTTCATAGCTACATTTTATGCATTGCATTTCTGACTGGGGTGGCTTGGTGGCGCAGTGGATAGCACTGCTGCCTCGCAGTTAGGAGACCTGGGTTCGCTTCCCAGGTCCTCCCTGCGTGGAGTTTGCATGTTGTCCCCGTGTCTGCGTTGGTTTACTTCCACAGTCCAAAGACATGCAGGTTAGGTGCATTGGCGATCCTAAATTGTTCCTAGTGTGTGCTTGGTGTGTGGGTGTTTGTTTCCTGCCTTGTGCCCTGTGTTGGCTGGGATTGGCTCCAGCAGACCCCCATGACCCTGTGTTAGGATATAGCGGGTTGGATGATGGATGGATTTCTGACTGAATGCTCATTGGTTCTCAGCTCTCTCACTCAAGTGCCCACCTCTCAAACCAAGGAGAAACGTAGCCAGTTGCAGACTAGTTGGTCTCAGTCATTGGGTATGTCACATTAGACAATTAGTTTCATTGCAGCAGCCAGCTTACTCTGTCTGATTAGTTTTCGTATTTGCTACACTGTATTAATATCGATCAGAAATTGTCTTCTCGCATGCCCTTTGGAGGTCAGAGAGCAGGGTCAGCCATTGTACACCACCCCAGAGCAATTTTCAGGTTAAGGGCCTTCCTCAAGGGCCCAAAGGAGTAGAATCCTTTCTGGGAGTAACGGGATTTGAACCTTTCAGATACCAGTGCAGGTCCTTGGCCTCAGAGCCTCCTCTCCGCCTTTAGTGAAGGCTGATGCATGGACTGTATGGAGCAAGCTCCTATTTCATGTCCATGTTACAAAAATCAGTTTAATATATGGTCCCCAGATAGGGGACGTATCAGATATGAAATTGATAAGAATACTTGATCTTTGCCAAAAGAGGGAGAAGTGATATAAATGAAGGCTATGACTGAAAATCACTGTAAAAATCGTCTAATGTGACATAGCCTTTAGCAAGTGATTGCTGTTTGTTAACAATCCCATAATCACTCGTGAGATAAGGCACACCATGCCTTCTAGGTCTGGCCCCTACAGCTCCATCTGTTGACTGTGAGTCCCAGATCACTCTTAAATATCAGGGTGCTTCCAATGTATGGTGCCTATTAAGAATTGCCACCATTTTGGATGTTTTCACATCATATTATCATAGCACACTGGATTTAATTTGGATTTCAACTGTTTGCAATGTTCTGGTTATTTTAAGCCGTTAGTTACTAATAAGCACACAGGTCGATAACACTGAAATGGCCCCCATGTAGCATGCAGTGCTGTGTGCACAGGTGTATGCTTGTTATTAATTCAGTTTACAGTATTTTTATATAGCGCTTTTCACTAACTACAGACTTACAGCGCTGCCACGAATGCATATGTAAAATTTTTCAGATTACTAATTACATAATGCATACATATACAGATATATTTGCTTGTTATTATTTAAATAAAGTTAAAAGAGCAAATTTAAAAGAAAATTACAAAAAAAGTTAAGCATTTAAAGATATGCCAAAAAGTACACCATCCTTATTAATGTAAATCTTGCACTTTTCTGAATGCAAAATAAGAAAAGGAAAAAAGGTCAGCAAATAAAACAATGAAATGAATTAAAGTAAAAAAAATGACTCCCTGATTTGTGAAATTAGTTGGAACAAACATCTGCAACCATGGGGGGGCCCAGCATTGAACTTGAGAAGCGCTGGTGTGGAGGACCTCTGTGCTGCCACCTGCTGGACTGTGGAATGTCTACGCGTTTACTCCAAGTCTCCCAAAGTCATTTTCCTATGTCTGTGCTCCTGGAGTTATTACTTCTGGAACACTCTATGTGAATATATGGCATGTCGTACTTCCTCTGGTGGTATTTCTTATATTTTGATAGCCCAGATGTTTAACTTGCTGTCTTCTTATATAATACGCTACCCTGGCTGTCCGTTTGTCTGTCCAGGATTTTAAATCACCTGTAGCTTACAAACCATTTGATGCATTGACCTGAAATTTGGTAGGCATATCTTTCTTTCTTTCTTTCTTTTCTTCTTTGGTCCCTAGCTGGCGTTTGGTCTGGACCTGGTCCTAAGCCCGTATGCTGCTGTGGGTGCCAATGGTTGTCGGATTTCATTTTGCAGGTGTTTCCATGCAAGGCGATCCATGGCGGCTGTTCTGGCCTCGTCGAGGTTGAGTCGACGGTTTCTGATGTCGTCTTCGACCTGCTTGAGCCACGTTTTCTTTGGACTCTCCACTGGGTGGGTCGATCGCACCAGAGGAGTTTGTGTGGTAACCGGCTGCCTTCCATTCTGCAGACGTGGCCAAACCACTGTAGTCGTCGTTGTTGGATTTGCTCCTCGATTGTTGGCTGTTGATCACACCGGCGACGGATTTCCTCATTTCGTATGCGGTCTCGGAGTGAGATTTGTAGGATTTGTCGCAGGCATCGCATTTGGAAGACCTCAAGTTTGTTGAGATCTTGCTTGAGCAGTGTCCACGTCTCGGATCCATAGAGGAGAATTGGCAGAATCAGAGTTCTGAAGAGTCGAATTTTAGTCTTGTTGGAAATATTGGTTTGCTTCCACAGGCACCACTTTAGGGAAGCAAATGCCGCGGTTGCTTGACCGATTCGACTGTGGACCTGGTACGCATATACTACGTGACCTCTACTGTCCGCTTTCGGGGTAATGATTTTTATTCCTATTTTTATTTTTTATTTTATTTTATTGTAGAACCAACTCTTGACAGTGGCCAGCAGGGCCTATGCGGCTCATGCGTGCGGGCGCCGTTCTCATTCCCTACCACATTCCCTGTCACTTCTCCTACTTCTTCATATCTTAACTCATTTTTGAGGCAGATTGAAGACTTAATTGCCAGCTTAAGTGAAAAATTAAGAAAAACATACTAAGTAATTGCAACACAAACACTGACTTAATCAGTTTTAATGTGAAAAGATGCTGAGAAAGAAAGAAGAGAAGCAGTGGGCCGCTAGAGTGGAGAAAAGAAGAGCCGCTCAGAAAACAGCAAGCGCATCAACCTCTGAGCAAATGAATGGTAAACGTACAGAGAAAGAGGATGAAAACTAGGAATGCTCAAGTCAAGTGAATTCACGGCACGTTATTATGCAGTACTGGTAAATTATATTCTTTGACCGTCCACAGTGGGTTTCAGGGTGGCATTTTATTTTAGAGTGTATGTAAACAAAGCAAGGATCTGAACCAGGAAAACAAAACCCCACAATTACCGAAGCCAAAAACTGTGAGACAAGCACACAGTCAAAAAGGACTGCAAAGATCAAAACAAGTAAAACACAAATTGATGAAATTAAAGCACAAGAAGGGTATTGAAATCCAAGTAGTGATAAAGAAACGTACCTAAAATGACCCTTTTATGCTGTTGAGTAATGGCTGAGAGGCTCAAAACCTCTGGTGTCACACCAAAACTTGGCAATTTAGTGCAGCTGAAAAAAAAATATGGCAGCAGAAAATGGCCCAAATTGAAAATGAACTTTAGGAAGAAGTATGGAATTGAAAAAAATAATTCCATCAGATTCCTTGGTGTCAAAAACTCCAATAATGATAAGCACCTCAATACTAGACCCCAAAAATAACCTGTCAATAATAAGTCTGTGTAACCTGAACGGACGAACACTAAGGATACATTTAGGACAAGAGATATCAAATGTCAATTATTTTTATATTTATTTTGTTACCTGTCTTCGACAGGTCATGCGTCTAGTGGTTATATGTTATATCATGAATGTAATAAATCCAACTCTTCATGGTTTTCATGTTGTGCTGCTGTATTTTATTTTATAAACTAGTGGTTAAATGTTACTGTATTGCTCGGTGGGTAATACTGGAGATCCAACAAGAATGGAAAACTATAACGCAATCTGAAATTCACCATAATGATGTTGACAAGTCTGTCAAAGAAGAAAGTTAGTGAGCTATTGTTAATCCCTCCTGGATCTAGAGGGGTTTTCATTAAGACTTGGAACAGCCGAGAAACAATCTATATATATAAAATTCTTGTCGCGTTTGAAACGGAAATTACATATGACCACAGAACATACACAGAACATATTATAATACAGGAACTAATCATTTTGTTTGTGGATGCCATTTTTATATTGTCTTTACGAAGTGTTATTATTTGTGTGAGAGCTATTTTACTGATATTGAAAAGAAGTAAACACAAACACATCGATCTAGCCCATAGAAGTGCGCCCCGCGTCGCCCTCTCCCAGCCCTCTCTGGACTCCAGCACTGAGCCGTCCACCACCAGGCGTGTTCTGACAGAGAAGTTTTATTTATTCGTCCAAGTGACTGTCGCGGAAACTGCCACATTGTAACTTTTTTTTAATTGCCAGTACTTGATAGCTTTGCGTCTTTCTACTTTTTAACTACGCCGAGCTATAAACAATGTGAAGACGAGACCGCCTTCAGCGGTGAGGGGTCATGACAACAAAGTGGACGGTGGGAGGCGCGGAATGTCGGGCTGCTTCGCCAGGTTGACAGCTTCGCAGTTTCAGGCAGCGTCCTCTCTTCTTGCACTATTTGTGACACTTCAAGTGCCCCGTCGGCTCCTTGGACAGTGGAAATCTTTACAAATGAGTGTAATCGGCGCCATCGAAGCGTGACTCTCTTGGTAAATTGCGCTGCATGACTACTTACTGTCCCTTAAGGTGAGTTCAGGTCACTAAAACCCCGTAACATTCAAGGTTGCTTTTGTGATAAATTCTTTTAAGAAGATGTACCGACCTCTTCATGTGAAGTATTGGACTTGGGAATTGTTTGGACCTTCTGCTGGTTAAGCACAGAAGGACATCGTCCACATTTCTCAGAATAATTTTTCTCTTAAATCACAGGCACGTAGTGCAAGGTTGTCAAGCAGGTAGTTTACCCGAAACCACTGCAAGTAGTACTCCATGTATCTTTACTTCTTAAATGTTAATGTTTTACTGTTTAATAATTTATACACTTCCTATATATCATTCAAATTCTCTTATGGAAATGTTTTACTGTTTAATAATTTATACACTTCTTATGTGTTCTTCAACTTCTTTTTTATCAAAATTTTTTACTACTTAATAACTTATTTCATAAATACTACATTTTATTTTTTTCACTTGCACTCAGTGAGCGAAGCCACTGGGTAATCAGCTAGTCATTTAATAAAAATATTGACACCTTTCCAGCACCCTTCTTCAGGGTAGACATCTTCACGGCAAACGCATCATTTCTTAAGTCTAAATCTTTTATTCGATCCGCGGTTTTGGATTACATGGTCTTCATATCTGTATTTCAGATTCGAATGGACATGCATTTATTGGAAACCATAATAAACTGCATTCACCACTGATAGAAAAAGCTACTTGGGAAAATCTCACTAGGATTTTTGTTAGTATTTTATTAACAAAAGGACTTATTTAGTTGTTTAGATATTTGTAATGTTTTCTTTTAAAATGATTGCTGCAGTGATTAACGCAGCTGCCTCAAAATTTTAGCAGATTGGGTTCAAGTTTCCAGTGCCGATTACTTTCGCTGTGAAGTTTGAATCTTCTATCCATGTCTGCATGTTTTTTACCCCCAGGTACTCCATTTTTTTCTGACTGTAGCGTGTATCCAGATGTCCAGGCTAAACTGCCCACCACGACATAGTCATTCTGGCCCACTAATCATCCTCCATCTCTAATTGGCTTTCTCTCTCTCTCTCTCTCTCTCACCAATTCACCACCTAATAGCTAATATGTGGTGAGTGTACCTGTGAAATAATGGCTGCCGTTGCATCTTCCAGGTGGGTGCTATAAGTTAGTGGTGTTTGAAGTTGCCCCCCTTTATCTATATAAAGCACTTTGAGTAATGAGAAAAATGCTATATAAATGTAATTAATTAATTGATAATGGTTATTGTAAAAGGACCATGTATGTGTGAGTGTGTGTGTAACCTGTGATGGCACTCCACCCAAGGCTGATTTCTGCTTTATGTCCAGTGTTGCCAGGATAGGCTCTGCCTCCCTGCCACCAAGTCAAAGCAAGCTTAGAAAATGGATGAATGGATGGCTGGCTGGGTGATTACAGCAATAACTCAAACGCAAAAAAATAAATTCCGACACCCTTATGTGAGAGGAAACTTCACATTTTACGAGGTGTGGCAGAAAAGTAATGAGACTGGCAACACTGCAAGCGATCTGGCAACGCTGCGCTGTTGTCCTTGATAGAGCACGTGTATCAGTACCCTCCCATAGCTCAGTGCGAGTTTCAACTCCTTCCGTTAACTACGTGATTTTTGTGACTGCTATTAGCGAAGTTGTGTTTTTGGTTGTGCGTGACGCAAAATGGAACAGCGGAATTTGGAGCAACGTTATGCCATTAAATTTTGTGTTAAGCTTGGAGAATCGGCAAGTGTGACGTTTGAAAAGTTAAAACAGGCCTATGGGGAACATTCTTTATCCCGAGCTCAAGTTTTTCAGGGAGGCCTTCAACTTCGAAAACCAATGAAAACATCGAACGTGTGAACACTCTTGTGAGATCAGACCGTCGTTTAACATTAAGAATGTTGAGTGAACAATTAAATTTGAACGGATTTACCGTTCATCAAATTTTGACTGAACATTTGCACATGCGAAAGGTCTGTGCCAAAATGGTGCCGAAAAACCTCACAATTGAGCAGAAGGACAATCGAAAAAACGCATTCCTGTGGTTCCCCAGCCCCCTTATTCACCTGACCTCAGTCCGTGTGACTTTTTCCTTTTTCCTAAACTGAAAAATGTCCTCAAAGGACGTCATTTCGGGACTTTAGAAAACATCCAAAAGAGTGTAACGGACATGCTGAAGACCATACCGGTTGAAGACTTCCAGCGCTGCTACCAACAGTGGGAACAACGTCTCCATCGGTGTGTAGCTGCCCAAGGGAACTACTTTGAAGGGGATAACATTGATGTTTGAAAAAAATAAAAACTTTGGTAAATAAAAAATCAGTCTCATTACTTTTCTGCCACACCTCGTAGTTACGGTTAAAATGTTTTCCATTGTCTAAAGTAGTAGGCCTATGCTAGAGAGAGAACAACACACCATTTTATTAACTAAATTGCTATTGCTGTCTTCATTCTCTTTTAATTTGATGATGTGCAATAAAATTTAAAGTTGAAACCAGGAATCAGTGGTATTTAAATATATTTTTACCCAGAAACGCTATACGCACTGTAAGCAGAATTTACTGATGAGGAGCTTGTCGAGTGGATGCAGATAAGTGCAATGACAACGTCTACATTGTGTCCATACATACTCGCCCTGCAGCCTCAATAAACAGCCAAGAAATGTCTTTAGAATGCCCTGTGGTTGCCATTCAGTTTTCTAAGAAAGGGAAAAGAAGACCCCCAGTCTGAAAATCCAAGTTGATGAGTTAGCACATGTGGCTGGAGGAACTGCATTTTATTTGGCCCAGTTGGCAACCATCTTATGTGGTACAATTTAAATAGTAAGTGTGCCAACAAGTACTGCTGCTGTTTCCATGTGCTTGTTAAAACGTTCCCTAAGTAAAGACTTCAGCTGGAACTATTTGTGTAGGCAGATGTCGGGGTGTGATTTGCCATTTACATAAGCAATAAACGTGAAAGCATGATGCTGATGTTTAGTGTTTTATACTGCTGCAATGTTTTATTCATTGCTCTAAGTTACACACAGCAGGCCTTTTTGTATTTTGAGCTGATAGCCAAACGATTTTTCAACACAATGCTGATCACATTTCCCTTTGTAAAAAAATGACTTGTAAGAATTCACAGTTTACAGTTAAAGCACTAGTTGTGTAACAGGGCTGTTCACAGCTGGCTCACACTCTTTTCGGTGGTCAACTTTTAATTAGAGATACCTGAATAGTGGATTTAACAATAGATGAATTAAATAAATATAAAAAAAAAACACAAAAGTGGCAATCAGTAAACCTCACGTTAAGCCAGCCCAGTTCAGAGTAGCTATAACAATACTTTAATCTAATGAAGTATGTCAGTAATGTTTTTTCAGCCTATTCTGAAAATACTGTACATTGTAATGTAAAATACTTTTTACACTGGCATGCAGTAAAACATATGCACACTCAAATACTATAAAATATGTTAAAGACACACTTTTCTCAGACTTTTTTTGAATCCATTGTGGAAAGCGTACCCCCAGACACAGACAGACCGACACCAGGATGTCCAAAACACAATCCTTTATTAACTTCTTGAGCACCACAATGTCTATAAGCACCAACTCTCTTCCTTTGTCTTTGTCTTCTTCTTCTTCTTTCTCTCTTTCTCTTTTTCTTCCTTGACCTCCTGTCCTCCTCACAAGCTTTGTCTCCTTCCTCCCAATTCTGGCTCATCTACTGGAGGGAGGCTTCCCCTTTTATTATGACCCGGATGAGCCCCAGGTGCTCCCCTTGACATCACTTCCTGGTGTGGCGGAAGTGCTGCCATCCAGGCTTCTCTAACTGTCCGGGCGCCCCCTGGCGGTGGCCACGTCCTCTCATAAAGAGTGTCCCAGCTCCGTCCCTGTGGCCCCCAAATAGCCCCGGGCGGCTACACTCTCGTGGCCAAGGAGTAGCATTGTCCAAGTCGGGGACTATCCAGGCGTCCCGGCCGGGCAGTGTCCCCGGTCATCTGTGACACCATCCATTTTACTACCTTATTGCTAGATTTTAATATCTTATGTTTTAGATTTTGTTTAGGCCTGGTTAGATTTTCAAGGTAAATTTATCCTTCGGCCAAGCAGGTTCATCCATTAACTTGGACATCTTTGCATGTGTTCTGTTGATGAACAATCTGGCCATGAAGGTGCGGTGTGAAGATTTTCTCATTCTGTTCAGAGCATCCTAATGGCTCCCATTCTATAACCGTCCTGACCGTTCTACTGAATGTTACATCAAAATTAGCTAACCTGAATGAGAAACATTTTCTTTCTCTTAACTGCTAGCACTTCCCAAATTAAGAAGATAATTATAACGTTTTAAGTTCTGTGTCTGATTTTATTTCTATAACCAAAGAAGATTACAACTCAAGATTCTTAATTAAATTTCTTCTCATATAATACGCTACTGTGGCTGTCTGTTTGTCTGTCCAGGATTTTAAATCACCTGTAGCTTGCAAACCGTTTGAACTATTGAGCTGAAATTTGGTACACGTATACTACGTGACGTCTACTGTCTGCTTTCGTGGTGATGATTGACCTCCAAGGTCAAAGGTCAACCCAGGAAGTTAAAGGTCAAAAATCAAATGACCTGTAGCCTGAAATTTGGTACAGATTATACTCTGCTGAAACTCTGCACTACAGCGTTATATTAAAAGTGAAGACTTTTTGAATTATTCCTTGTGTACCAATGCATTTGGGGGATATTAATCTTCGGGTTATTATCCCCTACCCCAACCCTAACCCTAACCCTAATTTGATTTTATTGTAGAATCAACTCTCGGCAACAGCCAGCAGGGCGGCCGTGCGGCGCATGTGTACGGACGCCATTCTCATTCCCTACCAACTTCGCCGTCAATTCCTGCACCTCTTCATATCTTAAATCATTCTTGATGGAGATTGAAGACTTAAGTGCCAGCTTAAGTGAAAAATTAAAGAAAACATACTAAGTAATTGCAACACAAAAACTAACTTAATCAGTTGTAACGTGAAAAAATGGCGACGAAAGAAGAGAAGAAGTGGGCTGCTAGGGTGGAGAAAACACAGAAAGCAGGAAGCACATCAACCTCTGAGCAAACGAATGCTAAATGTGCAGAGAAAGAGGATGAAAACTAGGAATGCTCAAGTCAATTGGATTTACTGCACGTTATCGTTCAGTGAGCAGTTACTGGTGATACATAATTACTCTGATCAGTCATTTGTTGGTGTTTAGTCATCCTTCTGAAAATGCGAATTTTTGGGTGTTGTATGGCAGTGTGGTTTGTAAAGATAGATAGATAGATAGATAGATAGATAGATTATTAATCCCCAAGGGGAAATTCACATACTCCAGCAGCAGCATACTGATAAAAAACACTAAAAACAATATTAATTAAAGAGTGATAAAAGTGCAGTGCAAGTTAAAAAATGCAAGGTGGAGAGTGTGAATTAGGTATAACAGTTGTGACGGACAGCCGGGTCCCATGCCCGGCCGGGACGCCTCTGCTGCATACGTCCCGGGGGAGCCACCATGGACAGTGCAATGCCTCCCCCAGGGCGCCTGGGGGCAGTCTCCCTGGCTGTGGGTCCTTCCTCAGTCTTCCCCGTGGCTTCATGGGACATGGAGTCCACCACAGCCCGGTTGGGAGATGGGGTGGCCGCTAGGGGGTGCTGCGGAGAGCCAGCCGCCACAAGGGACGATTTACCAGCCCCACCCGGAGGTGCAATTAAGGCCAGCTGGTCAGGCACCTGGAGCACTTCCGGGTGGGCTATAAAGCGGGCCAACCTCCCTTCATTCTTGGCCAGAATCGGGAGGAAGAGGACGAGGTTGCCTGGGAGGAGTGGTGGTGCCAGAAAGGCTTGTTTATAGTTTGTGTTTTGTGCTTGGTACTGTGTTGGGTGCCATTGTGGACTTGAACCCGGACACACACAGACGGACATCGTTGGATTCACCACACACCGTTTATTTACAATATGTACAATTATATCAGTGCACTTCCCAGTGCCTCCAGCAGCATTCCCCCAAATGTCCAGGCCTCCCAGTCCCAATGCCCCTCTCTCCTGGCCGCCTCCAGTCCTCTCTCCAGCTCCGTCTCTCTGCCCCCCGACTTCCGCTTTCGACTGAAGGGAGGCGGCCCCTTAAATAGGAACCCGGATGGGCTCCAGCTGCTTCCCGGCACTCCTCCGCAGACAAGCCCCAGTGTGGCGGAAGTGCCGGCTGCGCACCCGGAAGCCGTCCAGGTGTCCCCTGTCGTCTTCCCCCCAGCACTTCCCCCCAGCACTGGTGTGGTGGGAGTGCTGGGCTCCAGGGATATTCAGGCACCGGGGCGCCGCCTGGCAGTGGCCACGGGTCCCTACAGGGCTGGGCTTCCAAGCCCTTTACCCGAGGCTCCCAACATAACCAGGGCAGTCACCCCCTCGCGGTCTGGAGGAGGTCCAAGCCCTCCTCCGGTCCTCCTGGGTGTGGGATGCCACACAGTCTATAATCATGTGTAGTGTTAACGTTTACCCCCCCCGGTTGAAACTAAAGAGTTGCATAGTGTGGGGTCTCCTCAGTGGAGCAGGACGGTGACAGCAGTCTGTCTCTGAAGCTGCTCCTCTGTCTGGAGATGATCCTGTTCAGTAGATGCAGTGGATTCTCCATGATTGACAGGAGCCTGTTCAGCGCCCATCGCTCTGCCATGGATGTCAAACTGTCCAGCTTCATTCCTACAATAGAGCCTGCCTTCCTCACCAGTTTGTCCAGACGTGAGGCGTCCCTCTTCTTTATGCTGCCTCCCAGGCACACCACCGTGTAGAAGAGGGCGCTCGCCACAACCGTCTGATAGAACATCTGCAGCATCTTATTGCAGATGTTGAAAGACGCCAGCCTTCTAAGGAAGTATAGTCGGCTCTGTCCTCTCTTGCACAGAGCATCAGTATTGGCAGTCCAGTCCAATTTATCATCCAGCTGCACTCCCAGGTATTTATAGGTCTGCACCCTCGGCACACAGTCACCTCCGATGATCACGGGGTCCATGAGGGGCCTGGGCCTCCTAAAATCCACCACCGGCTCCTTGGTTTTGCTGGTGTTCAGTTGTAGGTGGTTTGAGTCGTACCATTTAACAAAGTCCTTGATTAGGTTCCTATACTCCTCCTCCTGCCCACTCCTGATGCAGCCCACGATAGCGGTATCGTCAGCGAACTTTTGCACATGGCAGAACTCCGAGTTGTATTGGAATATATATATAATATGTTGTGGTTGAGTGAGGAATCATAAGTCCCAATCAATAAATGTTGGCGCACCATTCTGATCATCCCTGTTTACTTCTAAAAAAAAAAAATAAAGCAAAATACAACTGCCCAAGATATAAAGAAGCCAAGATCTCTTTGTTGCTTTGCAGTGAGTCAGTCACGCAGGAGCTCCTTCCCGTGTCGTGCTTTGTTCACAGAGTGACGCCTCCTTCCATCGACCTGCTAAATTATAGGCGGGAGACCGGAAGGAGCGGAGTCAGATGCCATGCTCTCCCTGGGCATCTTCTTGGTGCTGTGGAAGGAACAGGAGAGGACATGATAAGTTACAGCACCACCTCTCAACCCTGGGGTGGTATCGCATACCTTAGAGGAGCCCTGAGGGTGTTCCACAGATGCATATGTGTGACAATGTTATGTTTCTTTGTAATATGATAAAGCATGCAGTTCCAGTGTAAATAAGCAATGAAATTGACATCTTTCCTACTAAATTATGAGCAGAGCAGCCCGCAATATCCAAAAGCATTCACCATCACAGACCTGATTTGGAATGGCAGCTCTGCACTTCTCTTCGGTGAGTCTCTATCGGCCGGCACAAGAATTGATATTTCCAACAGAGCAGTCAGCTGAACCACAGACCCTCTGCCAATGACTAATTTTAATTTGCCTTATTAGTCTGTGATTAAAAGCCTCAGTTGCAATGAAAAATAGCAGACGTTATGTCCCATGAGGACAAGGATTAAAAACTCTCAATGAAGAACAATATATTTTAATTAAATGGAAGACTGCATTTATTCTTGGCATCTTTATTTATTTATTTTTCTCAGGGGACATGATCACTCAATTAAAAAAAAAAGCAGATGCACTGGTTGCCACCAAAGAAGATTACTCCTGCTTGCCTTTGAGTCTGAATATGCACGGGCGTAAAGTCCGCAGACGCTGTCGTCGAGCCATCTGCATACTGACACATCGTGCACCGAGCTCTGTCAAGAGGGAAACATGCTGTGTTTGTTTTAGGCCGCACTCTGGATAAGAAATTATATTAAAAAATGCTTTATTATGAACAGTGTCGGGCAAATCAGTTTTAAACAAAATGGAGCGTGAAAGTTGCACTTTGATCTACTCTAAATTGCAGAAAAGCATGCAACAGTCAAACTTGTTTTAAGAAGCTTGCTAGTTAAACAAAAACACACGCGAGGGTTTTGTGATTTGGTTTCTTGTTTTAATTATTTCAGAACTTTTTTTATGTGTTTTATATTCTTTTTTTTTCCCTTGGTGTGGTTTTGAAGTTCTGCTATTGAAATTTAGGTTGCTTGTCAATTCAGTGCTGCTCTTACGCAGGCAGTTTACTGTCAATACAATGATTCTACCAGGTGTCAGTGAGAGAAATCCTCATAGGGAGAAAACAAGGTCCAGTTTCGCTGTGTTGTGTGATGCCATGGCAAGGGTGCAAAAAAAGATGGTAATAGCGACACAGAATGTTGAGACAGCATGTGATACCTTTAAATGTGTCGCATCATTACAATGGGAAATATGCGACTCTTGTATTGCCTATACGAGAAATGGATGAAGAAAAGCACCCTGAAGACATTTGCATGTCAGTATTTCATTTTGATGATTTGCTTCACCGCATCAAACCATTCATCAAACATCGAAGCATGCAGATTGATCCTGTTGGAGCTGCAAGCCTGCCGTCACATGTTGATAGTAAACAACGATACTGACGTCACGTATCAAAAGTTGCGCACACACATGCCACCCATCTTTTTGCTGGTATTGCAACTCGTGTACGTGTTGTGTTAATTTCTGAGGACGTGATCACAGGATGCATCAGAAGAATGCTGGGAACACTTGGCAGCCATGATGCATACGCATTCAGAGCATGAAGTGTGTGGCCCTAAAGCAGAACTAGAAGCACAATGAAGACATATAAATACTCTGGGAATAACCTCACGTGGAATGTTTGCATTCTTCTACCTTGGTAATTGAAGCGATAACCTGCTCATTTCTGGCCCACTTTATACTAATAAGTACTGGGGATCACTTTGTTGTGAAAACTTCCTGCTACAGGATCGGGACCAGCTTCTATTGTGGTCTTCTATGATATGTGTTAGGGATCCCCATGAGAGAAATCTCAGATTTTTGCAAGTTAGATGGTACTCTTGGTTACCTCTTTAAGTGTTTATGTAGATAATAAACACTAGGGGGCATTGCCCCCTCCTCGCTATGCTCGCCAACCACTGTGCTGGTGCTATGCACTAGCCACTTTGCATTTCTGCCACTCGCATATGGTGATGCAGATGTACAATTTAAACAGATTGCTATTTTCATGGAATTGTTACATATGCATAATAGAACTAACTATTTTTCATTACAGTGAGTAATTAACCATATTAAAAACTAGTAAAACGTAATAATTTGAAAGTAAATTATGTTTCATGTTGCGTTATAGATATTTGATTTGTTATAGGATTTTGTTCTCTTTGGCTTTGAAATTAACAAGCAAATACTTTCTTTGAATACAATTTTAGTCAATATTGCATTGAATTTTGATTCTGTATTTGGACTTACATCGTGACAATGCAATGTATAACTGCCCGTGAGTGAATTTCGTTTCTTTTTCTCTAATAAATAAACTGACTTTTTCGAATGTTTGTCTCTGTGATTTGTTAATTTTCTTTGCAAAAGCTATTCTAACGGGAAACTGTAAATGTTTTAATACGAATGGCATATCAAGATCTCCTTTGGTGTCTAATGTTAGATGTAGTACATTACCTTTCTTGGATACATCCTTCTTTCAACAGTAATTCGGGCGGTAGAAGACCGGACGGTGTTATCGGTTGTAAATATTTTTCAGGATATTGTAAGTTGATCTTTTCATCTTCTGCACGATCACCACCAACTGTTTCAGTATAGTCTACTGATACGCATTTAACCAATTTTCCGTGTAACCAAGCGACAATTTTGGCATTAATTCGTTTGACTTCATCGTTTCCCAGTGCTAGTATTGCCCGTGTAGTCGTTTCTTCAGTTGATAACCCTTTGGGATGAAATTCTTCAATAAGATTTGGACATAATACGTCTTCTTTATTTGGGATCTTAAAGTGAGGAAAAAGTAAACATTTATAAGAGCTGAGGGAGCAGGAACTGTGTCTGTCAAAAGCATTCACACGAATAAGAGGTGAAAGGACCGTGTGTGTGGTTGAATATGGTTGAGAGAAGGGCAGGACTTGAAAAAATCTCATGGCCAAGGTCTCAACTCATGGGACATGAAATAATCTCTTGGAAATAGTCTCATTTTGTCTTGTCTCAGGATTTTCTTTTATAATAGAGAGATATAATCTGCTAGAACCAGTGAGTGGCTACTAGTTTTTTGAGATAACCTTTACTTTTGTAGTAGTCCATAAATGAACTTTGAGAAGCTTCCAGTGTTCCTTAGTGGCAGAATCAGTAGAGGAAGACGTTCATGGATTAGGAAAAATATCAGCAACACTACTGTAGATAAAGAAGACATACTGTAATTATTACAGAGAGATCAGGATGTGGTAACACCATGATATTAAGATTTTGGCCAACATCATCTTATCTATTTGCACGCCATTAACCACTTTGACACCTCCTTCCCCAGTGACACTTTTTGTTCTCATGTTCTTTCCTTTCTCCAGGACATTCTTTATTTTAATAGCTGTGGTGAGGATCCCTATGTTAAAAAAATAAAACAGCTGACTAATGTTCAAGACTGGGTTGGACAGAAATATTTCAGAATTGTAGAGTTTCCAGAGGAGGCAGAGTTGGGCAATCCAGGTAAACTCATGTCAGAGTCGTGGGAGAACATGGAGACTTAAGGAGCTCACAGAATTCCCGGGAAATGCTCATCTGGGGTCTTCATCTTTAAATGTGAAGAGCTTTAGACAAAGAAAATGTGTAGTGCAGCACTTTGATGAGGTTAGTATTGGGCAGGGCTTATAACTCAGTGGGAACAGAATGTCTTATTCCATTTAAAATTAGAACACACATTTTCTATTCTGGGGATAGACTACAACTCCATTAGACTTTGACAGAAGCTTTTTAATGTTATCCTTCAATAAGCTTGCTGGTCTTCTATTAACCCTGTAGGTGCTCAGTAGGTTTCAATGACTACGACATCATGGGTTACCTGTTTTCGTAGTTTTCCAAAAAGGTAGAGAGGATAGTTTTGAAAGTAAATTTGACTTGGATATGACATATTGTGTAACTTATAGCATGCTCAGTTCCAGTTATGACCTCTGTTTTTCTTAAATTATTTGTCTTTTGTAACTGCATTCCTGCCAATTTATATATGGAATCTGGGGTTTTGGCACACAAAGATTTTGAATATTTGGTCAGATGTGAGCTACCTGCCATATTTCAAAAGTACATATTTTGGTTACATCATTGCCACAATGCCAGTTTGTTTTCCCAATGGGTGCCAGATCCTTGTAGTATCTATTTGGCTCCCAGAATGCATTTAGAGGATCTTGTTTGTGAGAGCAATGGTGTAAAGGTCGTTCTTAACACTTCTGGTGTATTTAAGTTTAACAGATAAATCCTCATTCCATTGCAATTAAAAAAATATGTTTTGTTGTTGTTAGTTTTTGAATCTCACTATGTAACACAATTTTTGTTCCTGGCTTCCAAGAGTTATATTTCAACTGCTTATGTCTAAAGCCTATGGAAAAATGACTACATTCAGCACAAACTTTGATTTTATGACCACAGCCCAGAAAAGTTCGTATTTATAGTGACAAAACAAGGGAATTTTTATCTTTTCGTTCATGCGGTCTGATAAAGAACAACACTTGCATGGTAAATAGACAAAGACAGTCAAAATCAAAAAAATAACATAAACCGAAATGTTGGTTCGAGTCACCTGTGCTTTTATACTTGAATGACTACTATTGGACAGTCTGAGAACATTCTAGAAAGTTCTAAAAGTTTCTTGAAAGTTCCAGATAATTCTGGAAAATTCTAGAAACTTCTGGACAATTCTAACAATTCAAGAATATTCTAGAAGACTACTCAGTATTGAATGCGAATCGAGAATTTTCTTGAAAACAGACAAATTTCAAAATATCATTGTCCTGATCACAAAAGCAAAGTTTTTGTGAAACAACAGCTATTTTCTATTTTTTTTTTAGGCATAACGGGTTAGGAAAACACACTTTGTACCCAGGAACAAAATAAAAATAAAAACTTGTTACATAGTGCTTTGCTCGTGGGTTTTTTGACCCCCCTTTGATTTTAATTCTCGATTGTGTATACTCATGTTTGACACTTGGACCGTTTGCGGGCTGCGACTCTCCTGGTCATTTTTGAATTTTTCTGTTCCTGTCCCTTCTGAGTCTGTACAGTTCTGTGCAGATGTATTTGAATGTATTCTTTTGAGGAGTAACAAAGAAGAGTGTGCCCAGCATGATTTAGGTAATTGATGCATACTTGGACCTTAAAAAGGAACACCTTTCCTCTGTCTTTTTCCATCATTTGCTTATACTGATCAGAGTTGGACTATTAGGTTTTATTCTTTGGTTTTATTCCTCTGTTCCCCTTTTTTTTCCTTTGTGTGTGTGTGTGCACAATAGCCCAGAGAGACAGATAATGAGAGCACTGCTTATGTATTCTGGTAAGGTGCCATTAGTTCAGGGTCTTTCACGCTGACAAAAAGGGCCTCCATCAAAGAAGGCTTCTCTTAATGATAGCAAAGCAGCATACCTTTGTTGGATTTTGATTTGTCGAAACTATTTTAACCTTTTGGTTAAACCCAGTAGCACACAGTTTGATCACATATCTAACTCCATTTGTCTTCTTAGATTTTTAAACTAAATTACACTTTTGTAAGGATCTCACATTTTTGATCTCAGGGTAAAATGGCACAGTTGTTTCCTTGGCTCAAATGGTTTCTATTTGCAGGCGTTAAAAATCTAAAGGCAGTAAATCTACAAGCAGTGCTGGAGTGAGAAATGATTCTCAGTATGTTAACTTAAACTGCAGCCCAACTTAATATTATAGGTTGACATTTTTCATTAATTTGTACACGGGGTGACATGTTTGACACATAAAGCAGCACTGCTCTGCCATCCTTTTTGTGAACCTAATTTCATGTTTTGCCAGCCTACAATTCTGCACCAGTAACAGAGGTAACAGATACATAGCTGGGAAACGAAAGCTTCCAGGCTGATTCATTTCTGAGACAGACCATGGTCTTCTGTCAAAGTTATTATTTCTGTAAAGCAATTTTTCGGAGGAGAGTGTTCCCCTGCTATTGAGCTGCTCTAAAACTTTCTTTGGATTTCCATTTCGATGACTTGTTTGGTTCCTGCCAGAGGTATTTATGAATGCCACAGTGCATAGCAATGTTCTGAGAAATTGAATACAAGATAATAGCAGCTTCAGATGCGTGATGCATAACTAGCTTAGAAGCAAAGGATTACCATGGTGACTGCAGCAAGTTACCTGGGTTACCTCATTTGTTAAATACGGTGGGGAAGATTTTGAAAGAAGAGAATAAAGCCATTTCATGCATGTCAGATGCTGGAGAAATTGCATTAAATACATAAAAGATTTATAGGTCTTAGTAAAGTCACTGTGTATCAACTAAATGTTCAAGGAAGAAGCAAAATATATAATTCAGAGTGAATTATAGGAGAATGATAGGAGACTGGAGGAGAAATAAATATAAAAGCCTCACAGTTCTTGCACCCTGGCTTGTAACTTAAGTGAGCCTCCTCATGTGTGTCGTCTGCACTCTCTCGCCATGTCCGCACAGGGAGCCACACCCGGGACTTCACTCGTCCTGCTGCAGTGCAGCCCTGATCCGGCCCAGTGTCAGTGAATGATTCATTTCATTGGAGCAATTACTGTATATAACATCCTTGAACAAGATGACAGAACAAAAGAAAATCTCCATCCTGTCTCCCGCTTCCCACATCATCTGCACAGGATGATTACTGCTAAGAGAATCGGAGTGCAGTCATTTCAGAGAGTGCGGAAGTCACAAATCCAACCTGTGCTCCCACCCTCTTTTGTACCCTGCAACGTCAGAGTCAAGATATAACAACAGTAGACAGACAGGGCGGGCGGAGGAAAAGAAGTAAATGCTAATTTGATGCATAAATTGTTAATGAGTAAGTAATATAATGTTAGTGGCTATACATTTTTCAGGAGTAAGCAAAGAGGTATAGTGCTATATATTAAAAACAATATTCAGTATAGACAGATAGATAGATGCGAAAGCCACTATATAATAGATAGAGAGATAGATGCGAAAGGCACTATATAAAAGATAGATAGATAGATGTGAAAGGCATTATATGATAGATAGATAGATAGATAGATAGATAGATAGATAGATGCGAAAGGCACTGTATAATAGATAGATAGATACATAGAAAGGCACTATATAATAGATAGATAGATACATTGAAAGGCACTATATAATAGATAGATAGATTTGAAAGGCACTATATAATAGATAGTTAGATAGATGTGAAAGGCACTATATAATAGATAGATAGATAGATGTGAAAGGCATGATATAATAGATAGATAGATAGATAGATAGAAAGGCACTATATAATAGATGGATATATTTTAAAGGCACTATATAATAGATAGATAGATGAGAAAGGCACTTTATAATTGATAGATAGATAGATAGATTTGAAAGGCACTATATAATAGATAGATAGATAGATGTGAAAGGCACAATATAATAGATAGATAGATAGATGAGAAAGGCACTTTATAATAGATAGATAGATAGATAGATTTGAAAGGCACTACATAATAGATAGATAGATAGATGCGAAAGGCACTCTATGATAGATAGATTTGAAAGGCACTATATAATAGATAGATAGATAGATAGATAGATAGATGCGAAAGGCACTATATAATAGATAGATAGATAGATTACTCTATTTGGCTTTTTACAGAAGCTCTTTAAAAATATAAATACATAAATAGATAGATAAGTAAGTAAATAAATATATTCACAGACGCATTTTGGTCTGAACACATACCAGAATGACTATAATGCAAGAAAATTAAAAGGCAAAGAAAACAAAACTTCTGACTTGGCAGTCCCAGTCCCAGTGATGCATTATGCAGATGTATTGCTGTTGGTATAAAGGAGCCCCCACAGTGTTTCTTGACACACGTCTACTGAATAATTTGTTGGCTGAAATTCCTCAGTGTCACTGTGTCAGTAAGAGGATGTGCAGCTTTGCTCATAATTGTTTTAATTCTCTCCTTTACTAAGACCTCCAGGGGGTCCAGAGTGTGCCCCATAACTGAGATTGCCCTTTTCATTTGCTTGTTGATTTGGTGGGCCTCTGTTGAAGTGATGTTACCAGCCCAGCACACCACAGTGTAGAAAATCACGGTGGCCATCACAGAGCTGTAGAAGATGTGAAGGAGGTCACTTTCCACATTAAAGGAATAGAGTCACCTGAGGAAAAAGAGCCTGATCTGCCTTTTCTGTTACAAGACCAGTCCAACCTTTCATTAATGTTGACCCCCAAGTACCTGTAGGAGTGGACCACCTCTACATCCTCAACTTGAATAGTGACTTGACATACAGTAGAGGCTCTTTGGTGCCATGAAAGTCATTAACAAGTTCCTTGGTTTTTCTGATGTTAAAATGCAGAAAGTTCTCTTTGCACCAAGAAACAAACTTCTCCGGACTCCTCTCCTCTGTTTCATCCCCAAAAGTGCAGTGTCGTCTGAGAATTCCTGCAAGTGACGTGACCTGGTGTTATATGTATAGTCTGAGGGGTACAAAGTGAAGAGTAAAGGACACAGGACTGTTTCTCGTGGATCAACAGAGAAGAAGAGACAGGCATCTAAGATGATTCATATATTATTGGAGTTTAGGTTTGTAAAGAAGATATCTTTAAAAAAAGATTACTTATTTTGTGGAATAATGTTTCAAACAGGGTGGCAAGGTGGCGTAGTGGTAGCACTGCTGCCTCACAGTTAGGAGTCCTGGGTTTGCTTCCCGGGTCCTCCCTGCGTGGAGTTTGCATGTTCTCCCCGTGTCTGTGTGGGTTTCCTCCCACAGTCCAAAGACGTGCAGGGTAGGTTCATTGGCGGTTCTAAATTGTCCCTAGTGTGTGCTTAGTGTGTGTGTGTGTGTGCGCCCTACGGTGGGCTGGCGTCCTGCCCAGGGTTTGTTTCCTGCCTTGCGCCCTGTGTTGGCTGGGATTGGCTCTGGCATACCCTTGTGACCCTGTAGTTAGGATATAGCAGGTTGGATAATGGATGGATGGATGTTTCAAACATAAGCAATATTACTATACATTAAATCACAAATAATTCAAACTAAACTAAACCACAGTTATGTACAATTTGTTGACCTTATGCTTGAACACCTTAAACGTTTTGATGATGATATCTCCTAGTGTTGAAAAAGGCATAATGGCAGCATGAAAACACCCTAAGTAACTGATGATTGTTAGACACGTGCTGTCTCTGCTGAGGGATCGCTCAGAGTGTCTATTCTCATCTCACATTAGCTATAATACAGTTCTACAACCTTTGATTGATCTGGACCAAATTTTAAATACTTGCTCTCTAGGATCATATGGACAAGATAAACTACTTTGAATCCAAAAATTTAGATCCCAGTGGTCTCAGTGGTTTTTATTCCCTCTGTTTGCTACAATTTGCATACTAGTGTCACCTGCTGGCTCAGAGTAAGTGAAACATCTGAACAGACTGAAGCCAAACTAGCAGACAAAATGGCCAGAGGTTAACATCACTTGTCCAGGCAATGGCATTTGCTGCTTCTATTGACCGTCCTTTAAAGAGGAGTATTGTGTGCTTCTGCTCAGGGGTGTTGGGCGAAACTTGATCAAGAGTAGAAGTGCAATGTAACACAATGGAGAATCAAAGGGTTGTTCTTTAAATCCTGCTTGGTTGGCTTTTCTTCATAATTTAAGCACTCCCAACTGTCCAACTTAAACTAAGAGGACGAGTCAGATATGACAGTGTTCATGGTTACAACCCAGCAAAGGGGGCAACTGCAATTCTGGAATCAAATAAGACCTGAAAAGAACAAATTCTCAACTCGAGATGGCAGGGACATGATGTAAAACTAGTAGTGGAACTCGAAGCACCCCCATTTCAGTAACCTGCAGGGGCTGGTGATGTAACATTTGGCTCAAGCACAAGTGTAAAGTGTCACTGTGACCGAGTTGCAGTAGACTCAACTTCTGCCGTAGTCACCTCAGATCTAATGAGCATTTGAAGCACACATTAAAGATTCGGTGTTGAACTGACACTTGAATATACCAGCAGTAGACAGCAACAGTTGAGAATGCAACACTTTCCACAGCTGCACTATATAGATAGATGAGGATAAAGCAGGGCTGTTATTTTAAGTCTATTAGGCTGGCCATTTGATTGGAAAAAAAACAATTGATGCGTTTGTGCCAAGCTTTTGATTAACTACAGTTTCATCTGCACAATTATGGAGCTATACAGCAGGGCTATTTATCTAGCTGCCTGTTTGAGACCCCCATAAGATAGGAATGCTGCACCTTGAGATAAAGCACATAAAATGGACCAGCACTTCAAAATGAAATCCATCACCAATAAAAACGTACTGGGAAAAAATACAAAATAAAGTGAGCCTACAGTGAGCGTTAAGTCATCAGTTAATCTAATATCTGTATGAGGCCACTTCAACTGAAAAGAAAATATGAAGAAGAGTAGGAATTAAGGAAATGAAGAGAGTTTATTCAAATCTGAACAATTACACAGGGATCAAATAAAAAGCTGGATACAATGTAGCACAAAACAGGCAAGTAAAGAAAACCAGTTTGTCAGATGGGGTGTTTTGTGATTGTAGCCCAAGGCTGGAGAGACTGAGTAAGAAAGACTAACTGGACGAAGTTTCCCACATAAATGGCCCCTGCCATTTCCAATGAACTAGTGCCGCGTGTGCAGCTGCTCTCTTGATCACTCTCATACAGTCTGCCTACGCAAGCAGCATGGCTTCCATGGCTGATCCAGTAATGCACACTTTATCTATCTCACACTGACAAAGCAGTCCACTAATAAAGCAAACAGGAAGAAGCAGTGGGATCCACAGGGCATCCTGTTGTCTTGCCCATCCCACACCACACTAGATGGCCAATTTGGAAGTCTGGTCCAGGGATGGTACACGTCTCATACAGGGTCATCTCATTTAAAAAAGAAATGCATATTAAAAAATACAAGGTGCCACTGACCCCCAAACCCCAGACACAACCCCACCTAACACAGTCACAGGTTCAAATATTATCCCGTTTGTTAATGATGTTACCTGGACAAATCAAAATCAAAAAATAACCAGCACAGAAATACAATTCCTCCCCTCTCCTTCCACTCCTCCAAAGATTTTTGTTGTCTGCCTCCCGGTTCTGACTCCCTGCTCAAGGCAGGGCAGCTCCTTATACCTTTGACCAGGGAGAACTTCCAGGGCTAGGACAACTCCTGGGTCAGACAGGAGTCCCACAAATATTTCTCTGCATCTCCCCCTGGTGGCACCAATGGAACCCAACAGTCCAGGACTCCACCTCCCATGATGCCCTGTGGGTATCTGAAGGGGACCCGAATCCCAGGAACACTGGGAATGCTGCCCCCTAGTGTGTTGGAGGATACAGTACCTACATGCTGTTATCTCTCCCAGTTCTTCCAACATACTGGCCTCCCTGCCGGGTAAGGATTCCTGTTCCCATCCAGTCAGATAGCCTGTCCTTCCATTTGCCTTTATAGTGGCATCCCGTCCAGGTAAGGAATCACTCTCTTAGATGAGCTGAGTATTTTTCACATTTAGATTAATAAAGTATCTATCTATCTATCTATCTATCTATCTATCTATCTATCTATCTATCTATCTATCTATTTAGTGGGATTTATAGAGGACTGTAATTCGTTCAGAAAAATGTCTGCTGAGTGAACAGTTTATTCTTTTTTTTTATAAATTTCTTTTTTATGAGGACTTCAGAAATGATCTTGGTCTCGTTTCTGGGTTTTTGATACCCAGAGAATGATTAGTTTTGTGATAGGAGCTTTGGTTTCATAGTTTTTATTTTAATTTCACATCATTTCTGGTGACATTTTTGTTTTGGCTGCGACTCCACCCAGTTGGGGGAGAGTTCAGTTGCCTTTTTCCATGGTGACATTTCCCATGATGCACAGGGACAGTGTGGTAGGGATGTCATCAGCATGCCCACATAAAGGTCACCCGAGTAGTTCAAATGTATCTGAGATTAGGCAAACTTAACTAGTTGCTGTTGTTACTTTTTATTTATTTCTCTTTCTTGAAATAAGCTCTGCTCCTTGATGTGTTGGTTTGCAGTTTGGTTTTGATGTCTCCTTTGATTTTCGATTTTGACCTTTACTTGCTTTTGACTACGTTCTTTCTCATGATCCTCATTTTACTGTTTTTTTCTGGTCTGACTGCTTCTTTGGTCAGAGCAGTGGGCCACCATTTCAGAAGGGGAAAGGCCAAAGCATAAAGGATCTGAGGGTCACTGTGTTTATGGGTAATTTCAAGACCCAACAGGAGCGGAGAGAATGGGAATACAAACTTATGCTTAAATTCAACACTCTACAAAATGGTCTTAATATAGACAAGAGTTTTATGAGCAGATATGTGACTGATTGACCAGCTGAGTACATCAGTGGCCTATCTTGCAGACAATGCACTTCAAATAAACCTTACAGGACTTTCTGTATAGTACTAGGGTGTTGTACCGTGTTAGCCATTATGAATGTAAAGAAAAGCCAAACAAAATGACCCCTTTTATTGGCTAACTGAAAGGATTACGATATGCAAGCTTTCAAGGCAACTCGGACCCCTTCTTCAGGCAAGAAAGGACTTTCTCTAGTGATGGTCATCTTGTCTCTGCATTTTATTAGTCCATTATTCTCTTCTTTCAGGGTTAATTCATCTCCGGTGTATTCATTTTGCTAACATTTGAACAAAAAGGTTGTTAAGATGAAAGAAAAAAATCGCTTTGCTGTCCCAATATAAGCGAGAGTATTTTTCAGTTTCTTTGTTACATCTTGCCTGATGAAGGGGCCTTAGCTGCCTCAAAAGCTTGCATTTGTAATCTATTTAGTTAGCCAATAAAAGGTGTCATTTCACCCTACTTTCTCCTGTATCAAACTATGGCTAACACGGTACAGCACTCTACTGAGAAGGGGAAAGTGGAATATTGAACCATTTTTTAGAAAATTCTATAAGCTTCAACATTTAAAAACTGTGTATGTATTACAACTCTTAAAACTTGCAATGTCAGTATCTACTTTGTGCTGTGATGTATGTACTGATAATTTGGTGGCCACGTATGACAAGTGGCCATTAGTGCAGCTGTTCGGACGGGCTTGTACATGAGAACAGAGTTTTCATTTTTTTGTGGGTTATTTGAGCAGAGCCCAGAGGCCTTTATTTCCTATTCATTTACAGGTCTATTTTAGTGCAGGCCCAGCCTTCCTCTTATGCACGCCAACTGTGGGCGATTCAAAGCATTGTTAACATTGAGTATATCTATATCTGGCATTCTGTTATACTAAGGAGTTCAGTCTTATTGAAGGATGCACACTTCGGATTATAAAGTTCATTGGGCAGGGACATATTTGCAAGACTGGCTGATAACTATTTTATGTTGACGTTTGGTTAGTGAGGTCTTAATTTAGTTTGTTTTCCAACTCCATTTATTTCAGTACTGAGTCATGGTGTGCAAGAGCCTATCCCATCAGTATCTGGCAGCTCCAACTCTAGATGGAACATCCGCCCTTTGCAAGGCAATTTAAACACGTCTGTCATTCTAATCCTGGACTTTTGGGGGATATGGGTGGGATCAGGAGTACTGGGAGATAGTCCATGTCGGCATAGGTGGAGAATGTGCAGACACAACAGGGAATATTAGAGCCTGGATTTCAGCGCGGGACACTGGAGTCGTGAGGCAGCGGTGCGGACGGCTGCTCGAAAACAAAGGGTTTGTTTAACTGGACTGCCATTGCCCCGGGACTTGAACATAGCTTTGGGGGGGTAGCAGATTCCAGTCAACCCCACATCTCTCCTTTTATTTTTATATTTAATTATGTTAACAGTAGTAGTAGGTGGCACAGTGGCGCAGTGGGTAGCGCTACTGCCTCGCAGATAGGAGACTCGGGTTCGTTTCTCGGGTGCTCCCTGCGTGGAGTTAGCATGTTCTCCCTGTGTCTGCGTGGGTTTCCTCCCACAGTCCAAAGACATGGTGCATTGGCGATTCTAAATTGTCCTGTGTGTGGGTGTGTGTGTCCTGTGTTGGGCTGGCACCCTGCCCGGGATTGCACTTTTTCACGTCACGCCCTACTTAAAGACAATTTCTCGGAGACACTTTAATGTCCCACAAGACAAGGAAATGAGACAAAAGGACAGCTGCTGTGCAGGCTTTAAAAAGATCGATGCTCAGCGCGACATGTAGGTCACGCAGCACGGCACAAGAGGCAGCTGGCTTAAAGCGCGCCCCCTGGGGAGGGGGAATAACTCATTCACTACAGCTTTATTACTGGCAAATATCAAGAAATAAAAAATAAGTGAAATGATAATAATAATCTCTTTAAATTGTACATCTGGTTCACCAAACCTGGGGATTGGTGAGCGAAGCGAGCAGGTGGCAGAGACCCCTAGTGTATATATATTCATCCATCCATCCATTATCCAACCCGCTATATCCCAACTACAGGGTCACAGGGCTCTGCTGGAGCCAATCCCAGCCAACACACGGCGCAAGGCAGGAAACAAACCCTGGGCAGAGCGCCAGCCCACCGCAGAT
>JANRMT010062800.1:4793287-4837489 GCA_026402145.1 Polypterus bichir lapradei
GATAGATAGATAGATATGAAAGGTACTATATGATAGATAGATAGATAGATGTGCAAGGCACTATATAATAGATAGATAGATAGATAGAGTATGTAGCATGATGTGTAGAGTTTAAGTCAAGGGAAGTTAAACTTCAGCGATTAAGCGAGCCAGTGAGGCCCCACCAGGAGTACAGTGTAGAGTTTTGGTCTCCGTATTACAAAGCGATATTGCAGCACTAGAGGAAGTCCAGAAAAGAGAGGATTCCAGGATTGTGAGGTTTAAGCTATGAACATTTTAGTTTAAATAGAGATTAAGAGGTGACATGATATAGGTTTTAAAAATTATGAAAGACATTTCAAGACACAAGGGAAAATGGAAAATCATTAATGGTTGATTTTGCATTAATGTTAGAAAAATTTTCTTCACACACAGAACCATAGATATGTGGGATACATTAATAAGTAGTGAGGTGGAGAGTCATACTTTAAGAACTTTCAAAAATCAATGTGATATTTTTTATGGAAAAATGACATGAATGAGATAGGTAAGCTTTGCTGATCTGAATGGCCTTCTTTTCAATGTTATCTTTTGTAGCCTCTGCAAGCGACCAAAGAAAGAAACCAAAGTACAATCATTTTAGAGTGTTAGTGGCTTTTGTTTTAAAGATCACGTGTAAATGAACTTCTTTACAGATTTACCAGAATACCGGAGCTACAGTATGTTCCAGCTGGGTTTTCTCTTATTATTTGTGAGGTGTATTTAGTTTGCATAGAGAACATCTGAGCCATGGTTTTGAAATGATGCCACTTTGGTGGGTCCTTTAAAGACGTTAGAAAATGCTCACTGCATTCTGTTGTAATCAGAAGATTAGTGGCCTAACCAGAGCCTTCCTAACGTAACAGTTTTCTTGTTTTGAGACACTTTTGTAGCATCAATAGTTCCACTTCTCCTTATATTGAAGAATGTCGTGTCATGGTGAGTACCTACTGGGAAGGGCATGACAACTTTTAACACTGTAAAAAAAACCAAAAAACTATGTCACAGTAAACACCAAAATAATGTATTGATCTGCATGTTTTTCAGATTCTTTGGCCACAAACCAAAACCAAAGTGTCAACTTTTGGAGCCCAGTACCCCCTTCTGAAAGAAGTTGGTCGGCCCACTCAGAAGACCCCTCATGCACTGACATGCAATCAGTTAACACTGACGACCATCAGAGCTGTGGGCTATCAAGGACTGACTCGCCCAGTAAGTTTGAAACGTTGGTTTTTGTCTCTTTTTACTAATTTTGAAGTTTGTACCAATTATGGACCTTCTCATGGCTGCTGATGCTTTAAAGTATGTTTTCACATTGTTGTCAGACTTGTGAAGATATTTCATTTTTATTCTATTTGATATTTCAGTAATGAAATCAGAAGTCCTTAGCTCTGTAATCTGGTTATGGATGTCAAGGAATAAAAGACCAATCCCCCTGGTGCAGGGTTTTTACTGATGACTTTGTGTTGTGTAGCACCAGGAAAGAGAAAGCGGAGAGGAAGTTGGAAGATTGCAGAAAGGCTTTAGAAGACAGAGAACTGCAAGATAAATAGTAAGAAGACAGAATATACAGTGGAACCTCGGGTCACGAACATCTCAGAACACGTGCAAATCAGGTTATGACCAAAAAGTTCGCCAAACATTTGCATCTGTTCACGACCACACAATCGGGTGACGAACAAGCCAGTCTCCCTTCCGGTTCATACGCGCTGATGATTTCCGCGCGTGTTCAGTCTATCCCTGTACATTGTTTTCTGTCAGACGTGCGTGCATTCGCCGTGAACTCTTTGTGCTCTATTTCGTGTGCTTATGTATTAATTTTGCAATTAACCATGGCCTCTAAGCAAGTGAAGAGTGTTAGTGTTGGTGAGAAGAAAGGTTAGAAGAAAACTGAAATAGAACTAAAGAAAGAAATTATTGAAAAGTATGAGCGTGGCGTTCGTGTTACTGATCTTGCGCCGAGTACAAGAAGTCAAAATCTACGATTTCGACTATTCTAAACCAGAAAGAGGACATTAAAGCAGCTGATGGTGCAAAAGGAGTTACAGTGTTAACCAAGCACAGGCCTCAAGTGCTGGAAGAGATGGAAAACCTGCTGCTAGTGTGGATGAACGAGAAGCAACTTGCAGGGGTTAGCGTAAGTGAGGCGATGTTATGCGAGAAAGCCAGGAAGATTCATGGCGATTTGCTGCAAAACTATCCTTCTACGAGTGGCTAGTTCTTCCCCCTCACTTCCTTCATGTCAGAACTCGACTCATGCAAGGTTAGTTTTCTTGGTTGTTTATGGTTAGTTTTTGTATAAATTACAGATATTTCAAATGTTCATTTTTTCCCTGTTCTTTAAACTCATTAAAAATAGTGTTTACAGCGAGCGGTTCGTAAGGCTGTAGCGTGAACTCTTGCAATGTTAGTTTTCTCTGTTCAAGGTTTTCTCCGTGTTATTCAATGTTTTTACATTTAGTTTACTATTACGCTGTGCATTCTATGGTATAATTAACTATTTTTGTGCTTAAAAATCTTTAAAAAATATATATTTACATACAGTTCGTACGGTCTGGAACGGATTAATTGTATTTACATACAGTGCTGTGGGGGAAATAACTTCGGGTCACGACCAAATCAGGTTGCGACCAGAGTTTTGGAACGAATTACGGTGGTGACCCGAGGTTCCACTGTATGAGGTTTAATGATGATCAGGATTCAGAAGTGAGGCTGATGCGAGAGCTATTGAAAAGAGTGGACACATTTCAATATCTTGAATCAGTGGTAGACCAAGATGGAAAATTAGATGCAGAGATAACTCATAGAGTGCAGTGCGGATGGAACAATTGGAAGAGAGTATCAGGAGTAATGTGTGATGAAAGAATTGAGGCAAAATGTTAAAGGCAGTGGGCAGTGGGTAGAGCTGCTGCCTCGCAGTTAGAAGACCCGGGTTCGCTTCCCGGGTCCTCCCTGCATGTTCTCCCCGTGTCTGCGTGGGTTTCCTCCGGGTACTCCGGTTTCATCCCACAGTCCAAAGACATGCAGGTTAGGTGCATTGGCGATCCTAAATTGTCCCGTGTGCTCTGCCTGGGGTTTGTTCCCTACCTTGCACCTTGTGTTGGCTGGGATTGGCTCCAGCAGACCCCCGTGACCCTGTAGTTAGGATATAATGGCTGGATGTTAAAGGTGAGGCTTTTAAGGCAGTGGTATGGAGCTGAGATGTGGGGAGTAAAGGGAGGGCAGGAGAAGAAGTTACATGAGGCAGAAATAGTAATGTTAGAATGGATGTGTGGAGTTGCAAAAAAGGACAGAATAAGAAATGCTACAACCAGAGGTCCAGCAAAAGTGGGACAGATATCTAAGAAAGTACAGAAAAGTAGATTGTCGTGTGATGAGGAGAAACATTAGAACACTCTAGACGAGAACAGTCCATTCAGTCCAACAAAAGCTCACCAATCCTATCCACTTAATTCTTCTAAGAAAACATCAAGTCTAGTTTTGAAAGTCCCTAAAGTCTTACTGTCTTAAGTAGCTTATTCCAAGTATCTATGGTTCTCTGTGTAAAGAAAAACTTCCTAATGTTTGTGCAAATTTTACCCTTAGAAGTTTCCAACTGTGTCCCCGTGTTCTTGATGGACTCATTTTTAAGCCACCGTCTCAATCCACTGTACTAATTCCCTTCATAATTTTAAACACTTCAGTCATGTCACCTCGTAATCTTCTTTTGCTTAATGAGACGTGGGCAGAAGAGTTGTGGGAATGGAAGTAGAGGGGAAGAGAAAGCGAGGAAGGTCAAAGTAGAGCTGGATGAATAAAGTAACAGAAGATCTGAAGGAAAAGGGCCTGACTGGTGAGGAGGTGCAGGAATGAATTATTTGGAGAAGGTCGATCAAGCACATTAACCCCATATAGAAGTATAAAAGAAGAAGAAGATGTAATAAAACCAGAAGTCATTAGGTTGTCTAAACCACCACCACCACCACTTTCTTTGACAACATGGGCTTAAACCTTTTAAAACATCTTTGATCTGTTGGGAGAGATTGAATTGTTTTGCTCACAAACACAACGTGAAATGGAGTCTGTGCACTACTTGTTGAAGTATTCATTACTGTCAGGCAGTCTTCTTCTCCACGGGGCACACCTAGAGATGTAAGAGCAACGACACTGAAATCGTGAAAGGAGTGAATGAAAAACAGTTTTTGACCTGCCACTGGCTTTCTTTACTGCTGCTTTCCTTTAGTTAAAGAGAGCTGAACTTCTGACTCGTAGTACTTGATGTTAGAAGGTAGGAAGAATCCTGAATGATCACCTTTTAGCATAAAGCCCTGTGTCCGCATAAAATAAAATCACATGTCAGGCTAATTTGAATATAATACGGCATGTTGCATTGAGTCTTTGCTCCACCTGTTGGAATACAGAAAGTGGTACAATCAACCTGTTTGTGCTTCTCCTGGGGCAGACCAAGATAAGACTCCACTTGTCCGAAGCATAATTGTGAATGATATCGTGAACGTGCTGTAATAATTTTTCCTTAACAGCTTGTTGTTATTGTTTATTATGAGTAACACTTTTAGCATGTTGGCAAAATCAGAAAGTAATACCTACCGGGATATCCATCCATCCATTATCCAATCCGCTATATCCTAACTACAGGGTCACGGGGGTCTGCTGGAGCAATTCCCAGCCAACACAGGGCGCAAGGCAGGAACCAATCCCCGGGCAGGGCGCCAGCCCACCGCAGGCCTACTGGGATATGCCCATACTTTATGTAATTTGTCAAAATAATGACATCTTGTTCTGACACATTCATCTTCTACTTCTGTCTAATTTAAACTCAGTTCATATGAGGCCTGCCGATGTCACAGAGCTTCTCTGCATTGCACGTGTAGCCTTCTCTTATGGTCTGGTAAGCTTCCCAGTGATTTCTTTGGCACTGGTCTCTCATGACGTTAGCAGTAAATGATGTGTTCCCCTGTTGAAGGGCTGGGGGTGTAGACCAGTCTGACTAGCCATATTCTGTTTTTGTATTGTGTGAAAGTTTGTCCAATAGTATCCAGCAAACAAAAATAAATGTTGGCCTTGATCTGTCAGCAGTGAAAAATAAGAATATCGCTCTGCTGCCGTGCTGCCTGGAGTGCAAAAATATGTTCAGTGATGCAGAACAGTATAAATGCAGACAAAATGTTCTTCAAGTTGTCCGTTGGGATGGTAATAAATTAACAAAACAGAGTCAAGTGTTGTTATCCGAATGGGCACTACTGGTCTTCCAGTAAATGAAGTCTGTAAAGTTGGACTTCTCTGTCTAAATTATTGAAGTCAACCTCTGCGAGTGTTTGGATGTTATTTTGAATGTGAACAGGTTCATGCAAAAGGAAGCATCAGGCTCATCTCACTGTAGTCGCTGCTCATTTTCTTTACAAAAAACTAACATAACAGTATTACTAAATTCTATCAATTCATTTTAGAATTGTGGGGGGGGGGGGCGGCGCCTGCCACAGCAAGACAGAAATCGACACTGGATGGGTAACCAGTCCATTACTCGGCCCACTTACACATACATCCCATACTCACTTAGGCAGTTGAATCACCAGTTACCCTAACGGGCATGTTCTTGGGATTGCGTGGGTAAAGATGCCCTTACAAACAAAAGCTTGGTTTGCAATTCAACTTCAGAAAACTGGGCCCATGATGGAGCACTGCTAACTGTGCCATCTACAGAACAAAAATCTTTAGGCCTTTGTGTGGTAAACACCATCCCTGAGTGGCAAACATGAAATGTGAGTACTAGAAGGTTGACATACGTGCTGAAGGCCTTACAGTCACATGAAATCATCTGTTATAAACTAGTTGTCGATATTTGGCTTTGCCTGCTACCATAAATACCGGGCTATTCCAAATGAAAGAGCAGATTTCAAAAAATGTATTTCAAACAAACTGTATAAGACAGAAACACATTCTGTACATCACTGGACAGAGGAAAGTTCCAAGTTTGGTCCTACGATCCTTGAGGTTGCATGCAATCAACATGAAGGTCCGGCGTTACATGAACGACACCATTCCAGGACGATGGATTAGAAGAGGTGGACAACAAGATCTTGCTCATCGTCTATGGCTTCCCAGTTCACCAGACTTTACCCCCTGCGATTTCTATCTATGGGGGTACATTAAAGAAAGAGTGTTTGTTCCACCTATGCCCGCTAACCTTCAAGATTTGCGACATTGAATCGAGGAAGCTGTGAATTCAGTAACTAGGGACCAGTTGACTCGTGTGTGGCAAGAGATGGTCTATCTTTTTGATGTTTGTCGCTGTACACATGGTGCTCATGTTGAGTGCATGTGACCTCAAGGACCATAGGACCAAACTTTGAACTTTCCTCTATCCAGTGAAATCTGCTCTTTCATTTTGAATAGCTCTGTATATCTTCATTGGAGGAGGTTGGGACCATGCACTGATACAACAACAACAACAACAACAACATTTACTTCTATAGCACATTTTCATACAAATAGTGTAGCTCAAAGTGCTTTACATGATGAAGAAAGAGAAAAAAAGACAAAGTAAGAATTAAAATCAGAGAACACTAATTAACACAGAATAAAAGTAAGGTTCGATGGCCAGGGAGGACAGAAAAAACAAAAAAAAACTCCAGACGGCTGGAGAAAAAATAAAATCTGCAGGGGTTCTGAGGCCACGAGACCGCCCAGCCCCATCTAGGCATTCTACCTAACATAAATGATCAGTCCTCATTGTATTCTGGGTTCTCATGGAAGGACTTGATGATGACGGTCACGTAGACGTCTGGCCTTTAATCCATCAATGTATGGACATCACGGTGCTTTGATTAGGTGGTGGTGGCGCAGGTCGCCACCACAGAAAACCAGAAAAAGAACTGTTTTATCTTGGTAGAGTAATATACAGTGGTGTGAAAAACTATTTGCCCCCTTCCTGATTTCTGATTCTTTTGCATGTTTGTCACACAAAATGTTTCTGATCATCAAACACATTTAACCATTAGTCAAATATAACACAAGTAAACACAAAATGCAGTTTTTAAATGATGGTTTTTATTATTTAGGGAGAAAAAAAATCCAAACCTACATGGCCCTGTGTGAAAAAGTAATTGCCCCCTTGTTAAAAAATAACCTAACTGTGGTGTATCACACCTGAGTTCAATTTCCGTAGCCACCCCCAGGCCTGATTACTGCCACACCTGTTTCAATCAAGAAATCACTTAAATAGGAGCTGCCTGACACAGAGAAGTAGACCAAAAGCTAGACATCATGCCAAGATCCAAAGAAATTCAGGAACAAATGAGAACAGAAGTAATTGAGATCTATCAGTCTGGTAAAGGTTATAAAGCCATTTCTAAAGCTTTGGGACTCCAGTGAACCACAGTGAGAGCCATTATCCACAAATGGCAAAAACATGGAACAGTGGTGAACCTTCCCAGGAGTGGCCGGCCGACCAAAATTACCCCAAGAGCGCAGAGACGACTCATCCGAGAGGTCACAAAAGACCCCAGGACAACGTCTAAAGAACTGCAGGCCTCACTTGCCTCAATTAAGGTCAGTGTTCACGACTCCACCATAAGAAAGAGACTGGGCAAAAACGGCCTGCATGGCAGATTTCCAAGACGCAAACCACTGTTAAGCAAAAAGAACATTAGGGCTCGTCTCAATTTTGCTAAGAAACATCTCAATGATTGCCAAGACTTTTGGGAAAATACCTTGTGGACTGATGAGACAAAAGTTGAAGTTTTTGAAAGGCAAATGTCCCGTTACATCTGGCGTAAAAGGAACACAGCATTTCAGAAAAAGAACATCATACCAACAGTAAAATATGGTGGTGGTAGTGTGATGGTCTGCGGTTGTTTTGCTGCTTTAGGACCTGGAAGGCTTGCTGTGATAGATGGAACCATGAATTCTACTGTCTACCAAAAAATCCTGAAGGAGAATGTCCGGCCATCTGTTCGTCAACTCAAGCTGAAGCGATCTTGGGTGCTGCAACAGGACAATGACCCAAAACACACCAGCAAATCCACCTCTGAATGGCTGAAGAAAAACAAAATGAAGACTTTGGAGTGGCCTAGTCAAAGTCCTGACCTGAATCCAATTGAGATGCTATGGCATGACCTTAAAAAGGCGGTTCATGCTAGAAAACCCTCAAATAAAGCTGAATTACAACAATTCTGCAAAGATGAGTGGGCCAAAATTCCTCCAGAGCGCTGTAAAAGACTCATTGCAAGTTATCGCAAACGCTTGATTGCAGTTATTGCTGCTAAGGGTGGCCCAACCAGTTATTAGGTTCAGGGGGCAATTACTTTTTAAACATCCTGTAGGTTTGGATTTTTTTTCTCCCTAAATAATAAAGAACACCATTTACAAACTGCATTTTGTGTTTACTTGTGTTATATTTGACTAATGGTTACATGTGTTTGATGATCAGAAACATTTTGTGTGACAAACATGCAAAAGAATAAGAAATCAGGAAGGGGGCAAATAGTTTTTCACACCACTGTATATATTGCTCTACTTACCCCTATTGTATTATTAATATGTAGCCTTAGAATGCCTAATCTCACAGACTGACCACTGTATATAACTTATCCCCACCTTCCCTTCTATATCTATAACCTCAGGCAATTAGATGTAGTAAAAAGACAAGCAGGAGTTAAGTTACACATAAAATAATGTATTACTGATAATATTCATAAATAATAACAAAATGCAAAGTTCATTTGAATATTAGCAACCATACAACCTGATAAAATGGGGATGTGTAATTCAGGTGGCACACAGACTTGTAGTTACTTAAAATGTCTCTAGTTAAGGCATCATTGGTGCTCAGCTTTTAGCCACATGTCTGTTCAAAATGGCTGAAACTGTGCTCCTCATTGTGTTGTCTTCAGTTCATGGTGTGATGGTCTTCATTAGTTGTTAACAAGAGAAAGATACTTCTACATCATCACAGGTTAGCAAGAGAGATGCTTCTTCATCATATGTTGGTTAGAGAGAGAGAATGTGGTTAAGCAAGCAAATTTATAAGTTTTCTGTTCAACCCCTACAGCCAATCCAGACAGCCATATCTCAGACCAATGGGGGAAATAGTACATCTTAACACCTGCAACCCCCCAAGACCATATGTTAAACATCCTGGCTTCCTTGCAGGGGGGTTGAAAGACTTTAGCAGAGAAATACTCATCAAACTGGTTTAAGACACATCCCCCCAAATCCTGTCACAAAATTACAAAGAGACAGTTGTAAAGGGGGGGTTGGCTGGGTGCAAACACGAATACCTCTTTCCAAAGTAGCACTAAGTTACATTGCTTTGCCTAGATTACAAATAAAGACATACAAAACATTTATCAAGTTATATGCAAAATCTCACATCACAACAGAACAGAAGAGAGAGCAGGGGTTAGTACGGATACAGCGCGGTGCCGCACCCACCACACGACGAACCACCTCAGGATCCCAGATTAGCACATGAGCGCAGCCGTGCAATGGGCACTTGTCTCATAATTCCTAAAATAAATGTTTGGCCCAATGGTTGTGTTGTTAAACCCTCTTAACCCTCCTTACTACCTAAATGATTGGATTTTAGTAAAAACAAAGTCATTTAATGTTTTTTGTTGCTATTGTGTATGAAGGCTGCAGTTCTTCATATTGCATTAGCAGTTAATGCAGGACATTCTTCCAAAGTTCTCTACAGGTTTCCATGGATACTGAAATCAGGGAGTTCACATCATTTATTAAATTAAAAGATATGACAAATTCTTTATGATGAAAAACAAAATATTTGTCTCCAGGCAAAAGCTGTATACTAAGCAGCACTTTTCTTAATTCATAGTAGAATGGAATAGCCTAGTAAATATTTGAGCTTTTCATGTTTTTTATACTATTTTGATTGGACTGAATAGCTTCACCTTGAACCATAGCAGGAAAATCATTTTTGGCAAAGACTGTCAACTTCATATTATTCATTTCATTTTCTTCAAACATTGCATAAAACAGTTTGTGAATAAACTGAAGACAGTTCGCTGTAAATTATTAGGAGTGCAGCTGTTAAATGATAAAGAGAAGATGTTAGCCAAAATACTAACATTGTCTGGTCTGCCGTCAAAAATAGCAGCTGCAGATTTGCATAACGTTATCTCAAGTGCAGTAGTTTACAAGCTCACTTGGCTCAGAGACTGACAACTGGGATTGAGTGAAAAATAAAATTACTTTTTTTCTGGCATCATATGTTTTTAACCACTGATTGTGGATTAACATGCACATTTTTATAGAAAATGTTTTTTTGTTTTATTATTTGCAGATTTAACAACGTTCATATTTTCTTATAGTTTGTCACATATGTTAGAATGTGACACTTGAAGTGACCAGGGTTTTTAATTCTGATGGATATTCAGGGGTCCGCCTTTGTTTCAAAATGTGGGTTATAAAGGCAAATGCCATTCACCCCAATTTAATTTTTATTTTAACAGATTGAATTGAATTTCTCTCTCTTTGATGACAATGTAGGATCTACACTGCAGGAGCTTGTGGTCACTGAACAACATGGTGTGTCTTTTTAGTAAATACGATCATGAAAGGCCTACACAGAACAATGAAATGTAGATGTGGTGCGTTGACAACAAAAGTCTGAAAAGTTAAACCGCATTTTCTCCATTGCATCATCTGGTTATGAAAGGTGAACCATCAAGAAAGCAGAGAAAGAAGATAAAGATGTTTGAGCTGAAGTGTTGCAGAAGGGTGTTGCACACAACAATCCCATTATGCAGTAGTTTTTAGGTCAGATTAAAGTCCACTGCACACTGTGACCATCTATAGTTAAGTGAAATGAAAATATTTTGATCGCATCATGAAAGTTGGAAAATGTCTGTATGGCATGATATTCAGGTGTGTTCAGGGCTGCGCAGGCACTGTAGCCCTCAATGGACTGTGTTCAGTCAGTAGGTTCTAGAACCTTCTCAGTCCATTTCAGGGTTGTGGGGGGTCAAAGGCTATCTTGCCAGGATTGGTCAAATTTGAAAAAGGGCCTGAGCAGGACTACAGACAATCACGGGGAACACACACACCATATTCACACACAGTTATTATTTGCAAATGCCAATTAATGTAACCTAAATTAAAAAAAAAAAAAAAAATTGTAATCGATTCCTTCTTTGCTAGAACATATCTGGCCATAGTAATTTTCATGAAATGGGATTTGCAAAGCTACCCAGTTGTGACAAATGTTAGGGAATGACAGAAATGAAAGGCAGATTTTATTACAGCGATTGACAATGATGGGTACCATGTGAATGTGGCACTCTAAAGGTGTCAGTAATGTAGTGAATCATTATAATCTGCAGATAATGGAGCTGAGAGGTTGGTTTAATATAAGATGAATACTGAGGAAATGTTTATTTGTGCTGTGCATAATGGCTTAAACTCCACAGGACCTTTCTTTCATATTTGGATAACCAGATATGGATTTTATAGTTAGGAAGATCATATAATTTTCCTGTTACTTAAAGCTTCAAAATGTGTGAGATGCTGATACACTGCGCTCAAGCTGCTGGGATGACTTTATAAAGCAAAACAATTTGCCGATGCAGAGGTTACTCTGTCCACCTAACCGGATCTCAGATACAAGGTTGCCCACGCGTGTGACAACAGCCAATGTCGGCGAGTTTTTAGCCAGCTCATGCAGTCTGCTGCTGCTTCTTTAACTTGTATCGGGGATCTGTTTGCTGTCAGTACCAGGTACTGGAAGTGAAAAAGAGGAAAATACACAAAATATACAAGTTGGTCTAATCTCTGTCAAGGTAAATTTGAAAGACTAAACTAATTCATAGTTGAAGTCATACGGAACATTTCTCAGTTTTAACTCTTTCAGGGTTTGTCAAAAGGAGGAGTTGATGATGGTAATCAACTGTAAACTGTGACAAAACCAACCATTATGTTTTAGTTGGACTCTCGTTGCTAGAAGGAAAGTTAGCTTCATTGGTTTGACCGAGATTTCCTGTGTTCATGTGAGTAGTAAGGTGCAAACAACAGTAAAAATGGCACGAGAGGTCAAAGCAAATGCATCAAGCAAAATACTCCACGGACAAAGTTTTGCCTTTTATCTCTGAACTGGACTATGACTTGTCGGACTCCAATTTTGATACAAGTGATCGAAAACGAATGTGAGGTTCCAGCTTCAGCTGACTGGTCCTCAGCTAATCGTAGCTGACACACCTATGGCAATGTTCACCAGGAGGACTGCCACTTAACAATGATAAGAGGTAGAAACCAGGTTGCACTACGACTGTGACCGCTGCTGCTGCTGCTGCCCCAGCCACACGAAAGACAGCCTGGCAGCAAGCTTGCCACACATTCTTGGCAAACTGGCAGCCACAGCATGCAGCAACAGACTTTTTATGTTGATTTCTGTATGAAACCATTGCTTTTCAGGAACTATGTTTTTTGGAAAATATATTCAGCCCTTAAAGAGTTAAGATAATTAAGTTTGCAGATTTGGCAGGGGTTTTCAATGAGAGATTTTAAAATTTGAAAACTTTATGTAGAGTGTGATTTGTTCGAGATATCTGAATGAAAATTTGAACTCCCTCAACAAATTTCTTAGAAGAATAAGTGTGCCACATTTCAGCAAAATTGGGGGCTGAGATGTTTCATGTGGAAGTATTGACAGACAGATAGGCAGGAAGACATGGCTATTGCAGTAGGTGCTTCTTGCATTCTATGTAAATACACCAAATAAATGGCTTAACACAAAAGATTCTGATTCATGGAAAACATGGAAACTTATCAAGATGGATGGATTCCACAATGGAACAATTTGAACTTTAGTGTTGACAGAAACGTCCTCCAGGTTATTAACCACCAGGACACACCATCCATCCATTATCCAAGCCGGCATATCCTAACTACAGGGTCACTAAAACTCTTTTCTGCTGTGTGTATAGCTCAGTGGACACCATTTCTTCCTAGTGATTATTTGTTTAGCTTCATGTTAAATTGTCTTTTTGGACTATTTTAGTTATTTTTTCTCTTCATTTCTGTTGTTTTGCCATGTTTTCATCCTATTTTGTTTATTCTCTTTATTGCATTTCTGTTGTCGAAATATCTTAGTTGTCCAAACTATTTTGTATTTTGTGCAGTTTTTACGTAGAGATCTATTGTAAAAAAAACATGAACATAAGAAGTGCAACAACTCAATTTTGGCAAGATTGTATAAAAAACATAATCTCCGAATACTTCATTTGGATACTTTTTAGAAGCTTGTGAGATTTCTGTTTTAGCTGTATTTCTTGGTTAGTATTTTAAGATACCTGCCATTTTTTTGTGCTTCCTGGATTCCATCTTAAGTGTTTTTCCTGTAATTTCTGTCTGTTTCCTTGACATTCTCAAAAATGACAAATTTCTAACATACTGGTTAGACCTCATCTGGAATACTGTGTGCAGCTGTGATCTCCAGGCTACAAAATGGGCATAGTAACGCTAGAAAAAGTCTAGAGAAGAGCAACTAGGCCCATTCCAGGGCTACAGGGGATGAGTTATGAAAAAAGATTAAAAGAGCTGAGCCTTTTCAGTTCAAGCAAAAGAAGATTAAGAGGTGACCTGACTGAAGTGCTTAAACTTATGAAGGGAATTAGTACAGTTGGTCAAGTCCAACTCTGGATGGCATCCGAGTCAATTACAGGGCATTAACCCCCAACTGACTTACTCTATTATACCTTGAGATATACACCCCCCAGACTGTGACAAGATTGGGAAGTCAATTCAGTTTACTCATAGAAAGGCCCACTTCCACTGTTCTTACAGGCCCAGTGCGCATTACATTAATTTTAAATACAGTACACTCAGAATATGGCACAACATAATGGGAATCAAAAACATAAACATATCGCTGGATAAAAGAAAAATATATGTATATACAGTGGAACCTCGGTTTGCGAGCATAATTCGTTCCAGAAACGTGCTCGCAGTCCAAAGCACTCGTATATCAAAGTGAATTTCCCCATAAGAAATAATGGAAACTCAGATGATTCGTTCCACAACCCAAAACTATTCATATCAAAATGATTAATACAAAATATAAAGTAAAAATACATAAAACAAATTAACCTGCACTTTACCTTTGAAAAGAATTATGGCTGGTGTGAGTGAGTTTCTAAACTCTTGTGGGATTCCACCCAACGGAACGACATGCGGAAGAGCGTCCCAAAGCAATCGTAGTCTCCCAGCGCTGTAGCAGTTCGCCGTAAAAGCATATCCAAAAAGATCGCAGACATGCTATAAGTGCCTGCCGTTGATGGGTGATACAAGGAACATTATAAAGATTCCGCTACAATAAATAACCGCGCTGTTGCTGTTTCAAGCTGAATAAAGCTGGTGTTGTTAAAGTACTGAGACTCAGCTTTGTGTTTTGGGGCACAAAATGGGGACTCGCACTTCACAGCACACATGTGCACGCGCGTACACATACACACAGTCACAATGCTGTAGTAAACAGTATATGCTCGTACGGATGTTGACTATATGAGTGAGGCACGCAGATTCAGACGGAGAATAGGAGACAATTGCCCTCAAGAGAAGAGAGAGAGAGAGAGAGAGAGAGAGAGACGGACGGACGGACGGACGGACGCACGCACTCGCGCGCGTGAGCGAATGAGATAAGAAGAGAGAGAGAGACGCGCATGAGCGAGAGAGAGATAAAGACAGAGAGAGAGACGTGCGCGCGAGCGAGAGAGATAAGGAGATAGAGACGCGAGAGCGAGAGAGAGAGAAGAACCATCAGCTCAGTTGTGATGACATGATGCTCAGCAGGCAAAGTGTATCCATACTACTCGTATTGCAAGACATCGCTCGTTTATCAAGTCAAAATTTATTAAAAAATTTAGCTCGTCTTGCAAAACACTCGTAAACCAAGTTACTCGCAAACCGAGGTTCCACTGTACATTTTTTTAATTACTAGAGTATTACATAAAGAATTGAAAGATTTTTAGTCCCAGATTCCACTGTCATGGTCAATCATATTCTGAAATGAATGACATCTCCAGCAACAGTGTCACATCTGCTAAAAAGGTATGTGACGAAGCGGGTTTGCTGCATGCTCCCATTTCGCTTCTGGGACCCCTGAACCCGACACCTGTCAGTAATGTTACTGATGAGCATGGCAGTGAGGCACAAATAATAGAGCAAGGGGATGGTGCAAAAGTGTAAAGTGCTTTTATTTAAAACCAACAACAAAAAGAAACTGTGTTCAAATAAAGTCTTCATTAAATAAATAATCCATCAAAACATGTGAAAGGTGGAGGTTAAAAAAAAACACAGAAAAAAAACAATCCATTAAAACGAGGATAAAACAACACTGGGAAGCAGTCCTTTAAAAACAACAAAGCCCGGTGTCTTCTTTTACTAGTGACTCCCATGCTTCTCCCATCCAGGCTATGCACCAGGGGAGCCACCCTACCTGCAGCCGACCTACTTTCCACTCCAGATCTGGAGGCTTCCCGATCCCTGGCTTCGGTTGCGCTCCCCCAGACCGAGACTTGGCTTTTCACCCATTGGCCAGGACACTCACGTTGGGGCTTCTCCTTCCAAGCCTCCCGACTCCCGCTGCCTTCTCAGCCTTACGCGGCCAGCCGTCCTTCTGTCGGTCACTCCCGCTCCTCCATTAAATGCTCAGCGGGTGCTACCACTTCCAACTGCCCTAGGTGTTGGCCAAACACCCCTGCTAGGGCTCACTGTCCAGCTGCCTGCCTGCGAGCCTTTGCTTGCTCACTCACTCTTGCTCACGCCGGTTCTCTCTCCTCACTACTTCCTGTTTTTTTTTTCCACACTCCTGCAACCTCCGTTTTTTTTTCTTTCTCTTTTGTTTCTTCTTCCTTCTTTGTTTTTTCTCTAGCCACCTCGTGCTTCTATTTATGAAGAGGATGTGGCAGCTGTGGCAATCAGCTGCTCCCGGGAACTATTACGAATGCGGACCGTTTCTCACTTGTGCACTTACGCGAGAAACGCCCACATTATGAACTCCTCCTTCGGCCACACACCACCACGCCCCCTCGCTAAGCCGTGAGTGCAGCGATTATTAATTTAAAACTGGCCTTTGACGGGAGCTGTGGACCCGCTATACCACAAGGTATACCATAGTAGGCAGTGCACAGGAAGTGAATGGAATTGAGATTTAATACCTGACAAACAAAATAACTAGGACAATTACAGGTAGGTGATTCTTAACAAACACAATATATTCTGTGAAATAGGACATTATGCAAAACTGTATTGGATACTGCAGTGTGCCTGTTTTGACTAAATACACTGAGATAACTCTACAACACTCCAGGGGCATGTGATGCATGAGATTGGGTTCTGCTACCTACGAGTCAAAGCATAAACTGTTATATGTAAACTTTCATGTGTAAAATTTCACATTAAAATAATGATAGAAAGCCCAATTCAGCATTGCCAGCACAATCTCTTTGCATACAAGAGGCATGAGATACATGAGCAAAGCTGTTATGTGTTTGTTACATCTGGTTAAATCTGCTACGTCCTGTTCTCTGATTGTGATTTCTGAACTGTTTTATAACTTTATGAAACCACAGACATACAGTATATTTGGTCAGATGTTGCCCAATCGGATGTTGTGCAAGTTTTAGCTTGTATTAAAAAGCAATACATAAAACAATATGAATATCCTCAAAAGCAGGTCTTAACGAGCTTGGGCTGCCCTTAGTGAGTTTTCAGCATTGATTTAAATGTTCAGATTGACATGAACTCTGAAATATTGCTTGGTATATTATTTGAAGTGGGCTGCCTCATATAACAGATTTATTTATCTTTAATATTATAGGTAGGCCTGAGTCTAGATAGATAGATAGATAGATAGATACTTTATTAATCCCAAGGGGAATTTCACATACTCCAGCAGCAGCATACTGATAAAAAACAATATTAAATTAAAGAGTGATAACAATGAAGGTATAACAGACAGACAATAACTTTAGCATTTACTCCCCTCGGGTGGAATTGAAGAGTCGCATAGTGTGGGGTCTCCTCAGTCTGTCAGTGGAGCAGGACGGTGACAGCAGTCTGTCGCTGAAGCTGCTCCTCTGTCTGGAGATGATCCTGTTCAGTGGATGCTGTGGATTCTCCATGATTGACAGGAGCCTGCTCAGCGGCCATCGCTCTGCCACGGATGTCAAACTGTCCAGCTCCGTGCCTACAATAGAGCCTGCCTTCCTCACCAGTTTGACCAGGCGTGAGGCGTCCCTCTTCTTTATGCTGCCTCCCCAGCACACCACCGCGTAGAAGAGGGCGCTCGCCACAACCGTCTGATAGAACATCTGTAGCATCTTATTACAGATGTTGAAAGACGCCAGCCTTCTAAGGAGGTATAGTCGACTCTGCCCTCTCTTGCACAGAGCATCAGTATTGGCAGTCCAGTCCAATTTATCATCCAGCTGCACTCCCAGGTATTTATAGGTCTGCACCCTCTGCACAGTCACCTTTGATGATCTCAGGGTCCATGAGGGGCCTGGTCCTCCTAAAATCCACCACCAGCTCCTTGGTTTTGCTGGTGTTCAGTTGTGGGTGGTTTAAGTTGCACCATTTAACAAAGTCCTTGATTAATTTCCTATACTCCTCCTCCTGCCCACTGCTGATGCAGCCCACAATAGCAGTGTCGTCTGCAAACTTTTGCACGTGGCAGGACTCCGAGTTGTGTTAGAGATCACAGTGTACATTCTAGAGAATTAGCATTGAGTTTAATACATATAGGAGACTTAAAGTAGTCAAACCCAAGTCCCTGAAGCTGAGATGAAGAAGTGCCTACCATTTTTTAACAATTCTACACCTGACCTAACAAAACTTTTTAGTCATTCCTATTGAAGTGCACTGCTGGCTTTTGACTTCCCACCACTGCAGATTTGTCGTTCCCTCTGGGTTTGTTCCAGGCAGGGTAAACACAAAACATGGTAATAGGAAGAACTTAGCAATAAGGAAGTGAAAATATAGTGTTGGGAATATCTCCACCCTTTGAGAGGTACAGTAAGCTAGAGCACTGGCTGCAGTTGTGTTAGGGTTCTCATTTAAGGAAGTGAAACACTACTTGAGAAAGACCATTTGCCTCTGATTATTGCTTTCCATATAAAAGCACTGGCTCACAATACACCATAGAGAAGAACAATTTAAAACATCAAAGAAACTACTCCATGCATGGTGAGCCCATTTCTGTTTGAGTTATCTAGAATACACAAGTTGACAGTAAACTCAGCTTTGTATATGATTACAACCCTTTACTTGAACATAATAAATACCTTGAATTTTTTTTTTTCCTATCAGTCAACCTTGCTTTGTTAGGCAGAGCTCCGTAAACTTCAGCCATCTTCCTGGAACGTGTCAGTTCTGAAACATTTTTGGTCCTCTCCTTTAAAGGGACAAGACCATACTTTCGGGCAGCTGGGCTTCTTTATGTCTTTAGCATCTTCTTGAATAATGGCCTACTTTGGCATTCGCATATTTCTATTTTCAACAGTTCAGCTCTGTGTACAGTAATCCCTCGCTATATCGCGTTTCGACTTTCACGGCTTCACTCTATCGCGGATTTTATATGTAAGCATATCTAAATATATAACACAGATTTTTCGCTGCTTCGCGGGTTTCTGCGGACAATAGGTCTTTTTATTTCTGGTACATGCTTCCTCAGTTGGTTTGCCCAGTTGATTTCATACAAGGGACGCTATTGGCGGATGGCGGAGAAGCTACCCAATCAGAGCACGCAGTTAAGTTCCTGTGTGCTGATTGGCTCAGCGACGGAGCACAGAATTCGATTCCGCTGCGTTAACCAGGAAGTCTCGTCTCGCTCATTCAGCATCAACATGTTTCGCTGTGTAAAGAGTTAACTTTTGTGCTCTTTTGTGGTTATCTTTGTGCATAGTCAACCCCTTCGTTATGGCTCCAAAACGATCTGCTACTGCTTCAGGGGCCGTGCCCAAGCGCCAACAGAAGATGCTAACAATTGCCGAACAGGTAAAAGTTTTGGATATGTTGAAGGAAAGGAACAGCTACACCGCTGTAGGACACCATTACGGCATCAATGAGTCCACGATTCTTTTTATTTGAAAAGGAGGAAAAGAGTATAAGATCTACGGCCACAGTGTCCTTTAACCAGGGTGCAAAACAAGTTGTAAGTGGGCGTAATAAGGCGGTAGTCCAGATAAAATCTGCTTTAGGGATTTGGATTGAAGACTGCCGGAAGAAGAACAACGGCAGTGCTACACAATCACCTGAAGAGGCTCCTTTAGAAGAGCTGTAACGTCTCCTTTGTTATGCAGTAAAATTAAACTCATCATTATCGGACAAGTCATCGTGTCATTGTTGGTGAGTAACCATAATTAATTTTCTACATACAGTACTTAGTACATGTACGTACGTTTAGTGTCACTATACAAACATTTTACTGTATATAATTGCTCTTGCATTGTACGTATTTATTGCTGGTGACCTGTCTATCATAATGGCTGTAACATATGTGATATCGGAGACACTTGATATCTTTAAAATAATATTTAGGTTTTACTATATATAAACAGTGTGTTTACATACATAATTTCAACGAATCTTACCTAATATTTAGGAGAATACAAAGGGTTTATGCTGTATGACTGTGCTGGAAATGTTTATAAGAGTGTGGGAGAGTTTATAAGGGCTTAAAATACATAAAAATAACCATATGAACATATCGTTTTTACTTCGTGGATTTTCACCTTTCGCGTGGGGTTCTGGAACGCAACCCCCACGATCGAGGAGGGATCACTGTATACCCCTGTGTAAACCCTATCTATTTCCCCACCTTGGATGTGTCAGGGTCTGACTCTTAGAGATGTTTGTGATGTCACCGGGCTCTGAACATTCCAGACAGTGAGGTTCATTTATACTATCCCCTTTCCCTCTATATATTTTCAGCTTGGATCTCTTTTCAAGGTGATTTGTGTACCACCATTCTCTCCACTCCCTTCCTACCTTCTCTAAAACTTCCTTTGCTCTCTTTCTCCACCACAAAGCTGGTGGATGTCCTGTCTGCAATTAAGGCATCCTACCGGCCCTTAACTACAATTCGAAACTGGCAGCATGATCTTTCAGGGTCCCAGTTGCTAGGCCACACCCTCCAAGAGTTACACTGTGTGACGTCAATAGCCATATTCGTTGTCCAAGATTGTCAGGTCAGGTCAGGTAAGGAAACATGCAATGGAACATTGCATTGCTGCACCCACCACTTGATGAAACAGCTATGGATCCTGTTTGGCAACCCCCAAGGCAGACACATGGTCCAGTCCCACCCTCTGGAAATGATCATCTGTCTGCCTCAGCCAGGTGTTACATGGGCATCCCCTTGACCTGAACCAGTCGCTCAGGTCCTCAACAATGAGAATCATGTGAGCTCGATCACCCTCAGCGAATATTGCCACAGGCCATAGTGTCGTAACTGATGCTTCTTCACAATGCAGGTAATATACCTCATTGAGGACTCCATGAGCAACCGCTCATTTGACACAAAGTCAAACCAGTGGTACCCAAAGATTCTTCAAAGAGACACAGTACCAAAGGAGTCCAGTCTTCGTCTCAGGTCAGGTTCATGTCTCCCAACCATATAGCAGGACAGGAAGCACCAGGACTCTAAAGATTTGGACCTTCATCCTTTTGCATAGTTATCAGGAGCACCCCTTTCCAGCGACCTCATGACTCCCATGCTCTTCCAATCTGTCTACTGACTTCACAGGAAGAGTCACCAGAGACATGAATGTCACTGCCGAGGTAAGTAAACCTCTCGACAAAGTCGACACTCTCTCCGCAGACAGACACACTGCTGATGGCTGCCCCTAAGGGGTCATTAAAGGCCTGGATCTTGGTTTTTATCAGGACACTCGCAAGCCCAGACACTCAGACTCCTCGCTCAGTCTCTCAAGAGGCCCAATCAGAGATTGTGAATACATTCAAACTCTATAGCGTTTGCTGTTTGTTAGTTTGAAAATTCTGGTTTGCGATTCTCAGCTTTTTATTCTGACTGCTGTTTACGTCCAGTGATTTGGTTTTGGTTGACAGTCTTCTAACTTTCTGCTGACATATTTTCAGCTTGTTTATGAGCTATGCTTCATCTCCTAGTCTCTTGCTTTTAGTATGCTGATATTTTCTAACACAAGCAGTACACGGTATGAACAGTTCTTTTTCCAATGATACAGTATGCTTGCATAGCTCTGTCTTCTTTATCAGTTGCATTCCATATATAAAATACCTTATTGCATATAGATACTGTGGCCGGGAGAAGGAATAACAGGTTCACTATTTGGGAAAATTTAGGGTGCGAACCAGGTCATCCCATTTATTGTCTACAGGCCAAACAAAACCAAAACAATAGAAAACACTCTTCGGTGTACTTCCCATTATGTGGATTATTCAAGGCAACAAAAAGAAAGGGTGTTGGGCCGGATTTTCAAGGTCAGATTGCTAGCTGAGCTCTGTCCGGCAGGTCGCTCAAGCCGGTAATGACGCCTCCTTCTGGGATGCCTGGGTTTTTATAGAGGCTGAATTGGAAGGGGCAGGGTCAGTTGCCCTCACTAGGTGACTTCTTGGCACTGTGGAGAAAGAAGGAGATGACAGTGTTAGCGATAGTGCCCCCTCACATACGTCGACTGAGCCTGTGAGTAGGTCCTTTGACGTGCATGTGTAACAATCTATAGACAGAACTGCATTTGTCCACAGCTTTTTACAGAAACTCTTTAAATAAATACCTACATGAATAGATAGATACATAAATCTATATATTGTGGAACCTCGGGTCATGAACGTCTCGGACCATGTATAAATCGGGTTACGAGCAAAAAGTTCGCCAAACTTTTGCATCTGTTCACGACCACACACTTGGGTGACAAACAAGCCAGTTTCCCTTCCCGGTTTGTACGCGCCGATGATTTCTGCATGCGTTCAGTCTCTCCCTGTGCATTCCCTGTGCATCGAGCGAGAGAGAGAGTGCAAAAGAGCAAGCGAGCGAGAGAGAGAGAGGGCTGGCCACGTAGGGCCGAGAAGGCAGTTAAAGAATGCACCGGGCTTGTTTTTAAAGAGACTGCTTTGAGCATTGTTTTAACCTCGTTGTATTTAATGAAGACTTTTTTCTGTTAGATTTTAACCTCCACTTCACTTCTGTTTACAGCGATCGGTTCGTAGCGTGCATTGTTGCAATGTTACTTTTCTTGGTTGTTTATTAAATTACGGATTTTTCAAATGTTCATGTGTTCCCTGTACTTAAAACTCATTAAAAAAAAGTGTTTACTGCGAGCGGCTCGTAAGGCTATAGCGTGAATTCTTGCAATGTTACTTTTCTCTGTTCAAGGTTTTCTCAGTGTCATGCAATGTTTTTACATTTAGTTTACTATTATGCTGTGCATTCTATGGTATAATTAACTATTTTTGTGCTTAAAAATCTTTAAAAAAATATATTTACATACAGTTCGTACGGTCTGGAACGGATTAATTGTATTTACATACAATCCTATGGGGGAAATTACTTCGGGTCACGGCCAAATCAGGTTATGACCAGAGTTTTGGAACGAATTACGGTCGTGACCCAAGGTACCACTGTACTGTACACCCACTATGGTCTGAACACACACTAGAATGGCTAAAAAGAAAAAAAGTTCTGACTTGGCAGTCACATATAGTAAGAACCTTACACATTCCTTTAAATATGTGTGGCAGAAGTGAGGACCAGCTTTTTAGAATTGAGCAACCATCTGCCCGATCTGACATATAAAGGCTTCCTCAATGCAAATATTTATGTGAAATGGCAATTTGAGGCACCGCCTTCACACATTCCAATAGTAATCACTTAATGTTCGCCAGGTGCCTCAACTTTCTTGTGTGTTCTATCTACTGTTTTCCCAAATTAGTCTCAAAGTTACAGTCTCATTTTTCACACTGAAATCTGTCTTTAAATTCAGCCAAACGAGAGCTCTCACAGTGGAATCAGTATGCAAGCCACAATCAACAAATCAGGAGTTCACCAAGCTCGCCTTTCTTTGGACCCTCACCAAAGTTGTTGGCAATCGTGTAAGCAGTTGTGAAAACATTGCCTGCAACTTCCTGCAAGAACATGTAAGCCAGTTGAAGCTTCAGTACGTCACATGTGAGCAGAGCCTCCTGTCCCGAGTGGATATGTGAAACATATTTGTGATAAGAGGTCTGTGGTGATGTGCAATTTTAAATAAATTATCGTGAGTCCAGGAGCATGCAGGCACTGAACGAGGGGATGGAGGTGCACAAGTGAATGTGCACTCTGTGCTTCGAGGTTGATTCGAATGCTTGGCTGATCAAGCGTTCACGCGCCACTGTGTGCAGGTCAATCGGATGCCTCATTCACACCTTGGAGCGGGTGGAGGAGAGCACCTGAACCAATCAGGGCTGTGAGAGGAGCCCACACAGCAGAGGGGGGAGGATTAAAGAGGATGAGATAAGAGGATAGAGGGAGAAGGAAACAGTTGGGAAGTAAACTAAATGACAGCAGCAGTATCAGCATCTGAGAGAAGAGATGGAGAGCCCGGGCACCGTGAACGGAGCGATGTGAACGAGGCTCTGTGGGGGGTTGGAGTGGGAGCGGTGAATGAACCTCCGAGGCATTAAGGTAGCATTGCAATGGCATATCCGATTGTGGAAGTCTTGATCTGCACATCCCAGAAGATTCCAGTTGAGACAGGTAGGACGTAGTCAGGAGAGGTGGTCATAGCTGTCAGTTAGAAGACCTGCTGGGAAGACGTATGGTGAAGGATGTGCTGGGGGCTGGCTGAGGAGGAACTTACTGTCGATATGGATTTTACTGGAATTGAGTGACAGGTTTATCTGGATTTTAGAATTGTTTTTATCCTCCAAGTTGCTCTGGAGTTTATGGATTATTTATCGCTTTATGGATTCACAGCACTCTTTGGACACTGTCTTTTGTTTGGTTATTAATAAAAGCAGATTCACTTTGCACCAACCCCTTGCTGACTGTGTGTGTCCACATTCGCCCAGCTCATCTCAGTTTACAGCTCTCCAGGGATCCTGGAGTCACTCGGACCGTCACAATATTTAAAAAAAAATATTTCAAATGGACCGCATATTCACCTCAGTGGCTATTAACTAGGATTCACCTTGTGAAGTAGCTCTGCTGGGCAAAGTAAAACACCTGCTTGAGATACACATCACAGACCGTGGGCCAGCACAAAAGTACAAAGACATATTTTTCAATTGCTTTGTGTTGCCAAAAATAAATTCAAGAAAATTGAGGTCAGGATTAGACCTGACATATTTAAATGAATGTGTCTGAAAATCATTCTTTACAAAGGTAACTTTGAAAGATTGCTGGTTCATATTCCCAGACTTGAACAATGCATTCTTTCTTTTTCCAGTATGTGCAAAAAGTCAGATATTTCTCATTTTTGACATTGAGGGGAGACGTTTTTAATTCAGAGTTCTTCCATTTGGACTAGTGGCTTCTCTGCAAGTAAAAATAATATCGGTAGCTCGGGTTGGGTATTTTTAAATGTTGGTAATTACAAGTGAAAGACGTTCTTTCTAAACATAACTTACTATAACAAAATATATTCGGAATGAAGTGTGGTATTTCATGCTTTGCATGTGGAGAAAACATGTCAGTTCCCATCCTGTGGGATGCTTGGTTTGCCGTATAGCGTAAGACCGCAGCATCAAGTTAAACCCTTCACGTTTTAATGGTTTGCAAAGCATGACACATAGGCTACAATTATTCAGTACACAGAATGTACTTTTCTTCCTCTTCTTTTTTACACATGAATTATTGCCTGAAACAAGAGGAGTGCAGCACATCATCAACTGACAACTTGTCATTATGAAGGTGCAAAGAACAATAAACAGATGTGCATATAAAGTAGCACAACACACGCAGCAATTTAATACAGCAAATAAGCTTAATAAAAATGCATTCTTGAGACAATTTAACTGGCTTAATTAAAAACAAAAAGCTTTAAACATACAGTATAAAGTTTGAATTTCACATCTGATGAGGCATGAGCAGTAAAGAAGGAGAAAAAGTTAGATGTGGCAGAAATGAGAATGTTGAGATGGAAGTGTGGAGTTATAAAAAAAGGACATAATAAAAAATAAGATAATCCGAGGTACAATAAAAGTGGGAGAGAGATCTAAGAAAGTACAGGAAAGTAGATTGAGGTCGTATGGGCATGGCATGAGAAGAGACAATGAATATGTGGGCAAAGGAGTGATAGGAATGGAAGTAGAGGAGGAGAGAAAATGAGGAGGGTCAAAGAGGAGGTGGATGGGTAAAGTAAAAGAAGATCTGAAAGAAAAGGGTCTGACTGGGGAGGACGTGCAGGACCGAGCTGTGTGGAGAAGGTCGATCAAGCACATTGGCCAAACATATGTAGCGGATGCCACATGTGCTATTAATCTGTGGGCAGTTTGCTGCCTCTTTGGGTGCATTGCAGGGAAGAAGGAGACTGTAAATACATCTGTAAGGGGGAGGTCATAACTCGGTCACGGCGGTTGGTGTTGAAAACTTAAAAACCAGAAAAGAAGGGGAGAAAGGGAGACATCTTGTGGTGGAGCAAAGAGAAGAGACAAGGTAGCGCCAAGTAAAGTATCTACTGGAACAAGTTCTTTTTTTTGAAGACTCAGCGACACAAGGGAGACGCGTCTGAGAAGACGGACTCTTTTACTTTGATTTTGCTGACGAATGTCTTGGACTGGTAGGATTAAACTTTGTTGTTATCGGCTCGACGGCCGGCGTATTCCAGTAGGGTTTCTCTTTGCCCTGAACAATAAGGACAGTAAACCTATTGTGAATAAGGCGCTATATAAAGCGCCCGACCTGGCACAGATTCACACTGAGGCACGTGTAAATTGAACAGAAATCTTTGTATTTTCTCTTCACCCGTGGGCGCACATCTTCCCCGTGTCCCACAGGCCCAACACAGTCCCAAACACTTAAACAGTTCAAACACTCTTCGCCTGTGGGGCACGTCTTCCCCGTGAACCCCACAGGTATAACACAGTCCCAAAGCACCTTACTTTACACACAGCAATCCTTCCGCTGGCACCACCACTCCTCTCAGGCAACCTCGTCCTCTTCCTCCCGATTCTGGCCCAGAGTGGTGGTTGCTGGCTCCTTTATGGCCCTCCCGGGAGTGCTCCTGTTGCTTGTTCACCTGTTCCCAATTGCACTCCCGTGTGGGCCTGATGATTAAACCAGCTGGGCTTAATTATCTGTCTCGTTCCCTGGCGGCCATCCTGGGTCCCCACAGGGTTGGGGAGAACTCCATTTCCCATGAAACCCTGTGGGAAACTGAGGCATCATCAACCAGGGAGGCTGCCACCAAGCGTCCCGGGGGAGGTACTGAAGAAGTCCATGGCTGCTCCCCCGGACCATATACAGCAGGGTCGTCCCGACCGGGCATGGGACCCGGCTGTCCATTACACCACCCCTCTTCCAGATGAGTCTCGTGGGACTCAGCGGCCCGTCCTGCGAGGGCTGGTCTTCTCCATAATGGGGAGTTGGTGTCCTCAGCACTACAGTTCTGCCCTGTGGAAATATAAGCAAATGGTCTGGGGGTGTTGCCCCGACGTCGCTGCCACTTGGACGTCCTCACAGGACAACACCGCCAGATGTGGCCACAGTTGCCGCAGTTGTAGCACACTTGACTCCCTTTGGCTCGACCTTTGCGGGAATGGAAGCAGGCAGGAAACTCCTGCCCGTTCACCCGCTCAGTTGAGGGTTCCAAGCGTCCCGGGGAAATGTACTGAGGAGTCTCTGGTGGCTTCCCCGGAACGTGAGCAAAAGGGCCAGGCGTGGAACCCGGCCATCCATCACACTATTTAGACAAACTGGTTTCTCTTATTTATGAACATCTCGTGTTTAAACCAGAAAGGGGGGGTTTCGATTGCTATGTATTTATTTGTTTGTTTTTCTTTATATATGTAATATAATAGTGTTAGTCTTTTGCTTCTTCTTTATTTGGTGATATGGCTTGTTGTTAATGCTAAGCTGGGACTGGTGGTAGGGGTCAATAAAAGGAAGAGTATTGGTCACGTTGGCCGATAGATTTTAGATATTGAACTGCTTTATACTAGCAGTTTTCTAATTGTGCTGTAACTCGGGGTTTAGTGTTCGCCCGGGGTTAGCGGTACACATAGAAGTGGGAAATGATGAAGAGGAAGAAGATGAAGATGACATCTCAGGCTACCAGAAACAGGCCTTTCAGTGGTAATGTGTAAAACTCCGCACACTGCAGTGAACGCTGTTCCCCTTCCTTATCAATATCGCACATTTCAAGGGCTGCTGTGTCACTGAAGTGTTTCAACGGTGGGGTTCAATTTTATTCCATGTCGTTGAATGAGGCTTTTTCTATTGTGTGAAATGGGTTAACAGAATCGGTACAAGCCTTCCTCTCGTTTGTATCTTGCCACATCTTCAAACGGAAGCTGAATGTCAGGTAGACCTTGTGAAGTAGAAGGTTAAGTTATCCCCCCACTCAGTTATGGGGCAGGAAACTTTAAAAAAAAAAAAAAGATTTTCCTGTGCTAAGATGTTTTTCTTGGTCTCAAGTGAGTTTTCTTGAAAGTTATTTATTCCAGAGAATTTTCTGGTAATGTCCATGTTTTTGTTTCCCACAAGGCTATTTTATTTTCTAGCTTGTGCCACCCCATTTTACCAAGATGGTTATAAAAATTCTCTGATGTTTTTTGGCAAGCAAATCTTGCTCTGGTTTTTGACTTTGATTTTGATTGACAATGTTGACTATGATGAAAGACAGAACGACTTTCCAGCTAGCATTTGGCACACACTGGTCTCCTGATCACTTTCCATGCTCTAGTGCTTTGCCTTCATTATTTCTCATGTGACATGAAGACTTATTCAGTTTAGCATAGGATGTGAAGTCCTCAGTTTTTTTTTTCCAGTACAGTGGTACCTTGAGATACGAGTGCCCCAACATACGAGTTTATTGAGATACGAGCCGTCACTAGGTCGATTTTTTGCCTTGAGTTACAAGCCACATTTCGAGATAAGAGCCATCAAAGAGCTTGTCGCCGCACTTTCCGAGGAACTGACGACAGAGGAGTTGACGGAACTACAGACGCAGCAACATACGGAGGTTCTGCAGGAGATCGGTATCACAGAGGAGGCAGAGGCGGAGGAGGTTATCTCTTCAAGTGAGATAAAGGAAGTGTTGGCAATGTGGGAAAAAGTTTCGGACTTTATTGAAAAGAAACACCCTGAAAAAGTTACAACTGATCGTGCAGTGGCGCTATTTAACGACATTTGCCTAACTCATTTCAGAAACATTCTAAAGGGGAGTAAGAAACAAAGCTCCTGGCAAAGAAGAAAAAAACTAGTGAAGAAGACAATTAAGTTAAGCAAAAGTGAAGTGAAAGAAAAAAATAATACAATCCACTAATCGGCTCCGCCAACATCTGTTTATTTCTTTACATTCTCTTTTATGTATTAGGTTTTATTTTGTTTGTATACAATATTTGTTCATTATAAATAATTTTTTTTATGTTAAAAATATTTAACAAAAAATTGGGGTGGTTATTTGGGGGCTGGCACGAATTAATCTCATTTCAGTTAATTTCAATGGGGAAAATTGATTTGAGATACAAGCATTTTGACTTGCAAGCTCGTTCACGGAACGAATGAAACTCGTATCTCAAGGTACCCCGGTATTTCTTTTTTTGCAGTCAACAAATGGCAGTCCCACCATGATCATTGGATTTAAAACTAAAGTCATGCCAAACAGATGCCATTTCATTTCTTTTAACTCGAGATCATCCGCTGTGTGCTAACATTTGTGCCTGCATGCTGTAGCATCAAAACAGACATTTTCTTGTGTGTGTGTGTGAGCCTTTTTCTCAGTGTTTCTTGCAGAACCAGATTGCCTACAGTCCTTTTGAAGGTGGCTGTTCAGTTGTTTAAAAATGTACAGGATCAAATCCGACTCTCTCAACATGAAACAAAACGTTTGACGTATAGAAACAAAATATTTCATCATTAGATATACCAAATATCATCCCAACCTTATTAGTAACCACTTCAGACCCTGGAATGAGGGGACTGCATATGTCCATACTTCTTTATCTTCGGTCTTCTACACATTGACCACAGTTACATCTGTCAAGTGAGCACTGATGTTTGGTTTTGTTATTTGTAAATTTCGACTGTGGAGCATGAGCGTGCTGACAACAGGAGTGATCAGAGTGTGGATGTACTTGCTGGACACCCTCTAGGTTCACAAGGCGACCATTGATCAGAGTAGCAATACATGAACTGTCTTACCTCTGACCTTAGTAAGCAGGCATTGCGCACAGTGATTGCAGGGATCAGTTTCATGAATTGTTTCCTATAGGTCAGCATTCCTTGCCCATCTTGTATTTATAAGTTGTGACAGATAGGGGATGCTGTCATCCCCTTGAACCCTCAGACAATACGTCAGACACCAGGTGAAAGTCCAAATATTGACTTTATTAGAACACTATAGTGCACAAAGCACCCTCCTCTCCACAATACGCATAAATATAATACAATTCTCCAATAAACAATAATCCTCCACACCCTGCCACCCAGCTCAGCCCAACTCTGGGATCTCCCATAGTCCTTTATATAGTCTGTGACCCGGAAGTGCTTCTGAAATGACCCCTGTCTATGTGACTTCCTAGCACTTCCGGGTCAGATGAAAACTCTTCTTTTTCAACCCGGAAGCACTTCATTCCCTTTGTCCATGTGACTAGGACGCACTTCCGGGTTGTACACAAAAGACTCGCTGCTCCTCCCTGCAGCGCCTTCTAGGGGCCCCTGTGGTATTCGGGGCACCTCCATGCTGCAGGGAGGGCTCCACCTGGTGGCCTGGGTGTATTGGCCGGCCATATTCCACAAAGTAACGTTCCTTTTGTGGACATACAGCACTTTGCACTTTAGTACGTTAAACAGCACTTTCCAAGTGTTTGCACAACTGTCCTCTGATGCCGATTGTCCTGAAACTTTTTAGCTCCAGTTTCAGTGTAAAGATGGAAAGGAGTTTAGCGGTCAGTTTGAGAAGACTACAGTTTTATTAACAAGACACACTCCCGTGACTTTCAAACACTCGTCGCTGTGGTTAGATTATTGCATTGCATAGAGAACAAGCTGCAGTAGTAGTGCATTGTGCCGCGTTAGCCATTAGGGAAGTAGTGAGAATTCAAGCAAAAATGACATCTTTTATTGGCGAACTGTATTGAGAACAAGCTGTTACTTATAATTGTACTATTGCGGAGAGTATACTACAAGATAACAAGAGATGACAACAGTGAACGCTCCTGTCTTTCAGTGACAACTTCAAATGCCATCAGTTGTCTCTTTGTCTTGTAATATTTAGATGGTAAATCTGTTAATTAAATGAAAAGTGCCATTTCAAAGCAGAGATGACGTCTGTGATGTTAGTATAACTAATATTAAGTAAAGCCCCTTGCTCCCTGTGACTCTGAAATGGAAAAAAGCCAACTGAGAAAACAGTAGCATGGGAGGCTGTGATTAAATGTCCTGTCATTACTAGAGAATACTATTTGAGAAAATAAAAAGTGATAGAAAATTAAAAGGTCTCCAAATGTAGTACAAAGCCTTTTTGATCTTTCCGTCTGTATTGAGCCTGCTGTCATTTGACATTTACAACAGCGAAAGGCTTTACCATCTATGCTACTGCAGGTTTGTTTTTCTGACAAATACAGGTAGTCCCCAGGTTACGGACATCCGACCTATGACTTACGAATGGAGCAGCATGCACCTCAGTAACTGCCGCTCCGTCATCTTCGGCCTGGAGACGCTGCAAGCGGTGGCTGGACGGAGGCTGGAGGGGGGCGATTTCGCTGCTTGCGCAGTGTAGTGTCCCTCGGGCGGCTCCCGGCGGCAAGCGGTGACCCGTGGTCCATAGTCACCGTGGCCATAGCTATCGCGCTCGTGTGCAGGATGGAGGCTTGATGGGGCGGTTCGCTGCCCGCCCACCATGCCGCCACAGCTACTGCTCCTGACTGGACGCAGGCTGGATGGAGTGGAGGGGGGCGTTTCACTGCCTGCCCACCACACACGGCTGCCCCGTTTGTTCTTGGCGGGTGGCTCGTAGTGCTTCAAGCGGTGACCCGGTTGTGGCTGAACGGAGGCCATTGAGGGTGAACGGGGCAGCGGGGGGCAGCATTGTAGTGTGCCTCAGGTTGTTGCCTGTTGAATGGAGGCGGTAAAGAAAGTAAAATGTCTTCTAGAGGCCCATCCTTCCTTTGTTAGTACTTTGATACTCCTAGAGTGTAGTTTGTTCACTTGCGTGCTATAAAGCTTATCAGCACGCGCCCTTTTGTTTTCAGCTCAAGACCCCCTCATGGAGCAGGTCTTCAACTGCCTCTGTCTGTCCCAGTGTGCTCTGCCTTCATATGAATGATAACAACGTAGCTTTATTTCAAACAACATGGCCAGTTAGCAGTGCTTATTCATTCCCTAATCACTACACTAGATATGCAGTGTATACTTGTGACCTCACTAATCGGGGTGTCCGTCATTGTGACACGATGCTTTTTGCAGCCACACAGAATAACTCGATACTGCAGCCACCCTTTCAGTTTCTAGGCAAGCTGTCATACTGAATAGCTAAAGTAATGACGCAGAATCAGCTGCCTAATTTACATTCAAATTGTAAGCCTAATTATAAGGGCACCCCAAACCACATATTTAAAAGAACAATTTAAAACTATCATCGAAAAATCAACCGAGAGGGTTGCACCCACTAAGTCACTGTTTGAAAAGACAGCATAAACTTTTGACTGGATCAGCATCAAGTGTTTGTGTGTTTACACTCCATTATAACTTGACTATTACACACCGTAAGAGACGGCCGGCAGCTCAACCCGGCTGGGACGCCCCTGCGATGGAAAGATAGGGGACACTGCCTCCCCCAAAATACTAGATGGCAGCTCCCCTGGAGTGTAATGGTGCCCCGGATTACCACAGGGCATCCTGAGACTTGGAGTTCGGTTTCTCAGCCTTGTTTGGTACTGTGGGTGCCACCAGGAAGAGCTGTGAGAGGACCAGAGGAGCCATGCCTCATCCATAGCCCGGAAGTTCTCCCAAGTCACGAAGAATTACTTCTGGGCTGTTTAAAGAACTTTAATTCTCCGCCTGACCCAGAAGTGCTGACAAGTCACGTGGACTGAAGAGCAGAAGTACTTCTGGGTCAAGGATTATTTGAAGGACTCCTGAAGACCCAGCAAGTGAGCCAGAGTTGGGAGGTAGTAGACAACGCTTGCTGGGAAGTGTGGAGGAAAGAGAATTGTGCTGATTTATTGTTTATTTAATTGGTTATGGTGGCTGTGGTGCTTGAAAGGCACTGTGAAGAAGAAAAAAGAATTAAAAGAACTTCTTTGTGCTTTTACCCTGAGTCTGCGTATCTGTCTGTTGGGTTTAAAGGAGCAACAGCGACCTCTAGCGTTCACAACACTAATCCCGATCCAGGACACTGGCTTTTCTTGCACACTTGTACGTGCTCTAATAACACCCCTAGAGATTTGTTTACACGTCTCAGATTTACTTTTGCAGAGATCTCACTCATTTAAGTGTGTGGTCTGTAGGGTGGTGTCCACAGAGCCCCAACCACTGGACATAACTCTTTCTCCTTCCACTTGAGCCTCTGTGAGCCTCACCCAACTCCTCCTGATTCTGGCCTTGAGGCTGCAGAGGCACCCTTTTTTATGCCGGACCGATGAGTACATCCAATGCTGACATTGCCTAAAGGAAGTACTTCCAGGTCATATGGAACATCCTTCACAGTGCCCCCTTGCAGCACCCACAGACTTTGACAAGTTTTCTCTTTCACATTATAAGTCCCAAGCAACCCTGCGCATGTCCAGACTGGGCCCTTATGAGAGGAGTACTGCCGCCTCTTGCACTGGGGGACACACTGCTCTTAAAATCCCTTTATCCCTCATTCATCCATTATTAGTTCCTCCCGACTGGGATAGAAATTGGTGATCCTCCCAGCCAGGTTGTGCCTCATTTCTTGTTGTCCGGCCAAGAAGGAGATAATCCTCAATGCCACTCCTACACTTATAAGTGTTGTATATATTTTGGGCAGGGAGTTTGTGAGTCATGCTGAGGTATTTGCAGTACCATTCGTGATTGAATGCTTCTGCACCAGACTGACGTGTAGGCATTCAATGCCAGCATTGTCTGTAAAATTTGGGCGCGCGGTTCTCTGTCAACATTTTACTGTGAAAAGAGGTGGGGAGGGTGGCAACTGAAAAGCCAGCAGTTTTCAGAAGGCACAATGTGCCTGGTGATTGCAAAGACAACATGTCTCGGTGCACGCTTTGAGCAGTCGGTATTGCAATTTTATATTTAGAGTTCAAAGTGGACATCATCAATCATTAATCTGAATCTGAACTGACCTGTGAAAAGAAACAGTGGATGTGGATCACAGGCATCTCTTATATATATTTCTCTTCTGGTTCGTCCTGCTTCCTCTTCAAACCCGGTCCCCCCCACACAGCATTTCTCGATTCCTTTTCCTCCTCTTCCAAACCCTTCCCCACACTGCCTGCGGCCTCCTATACACCTCCACGGCGCTTTTCTCAATTCCTATTTCTCCTTCGGACTACCGTGTTCCCCGCTCCTCTCTCATGACCCCATTGGTGTCACGTCACCGTCCTATATCTAGCCTGACCGTGTGACCTTTCACTTCGGCCACGTGTCCGCCTGGGAGTCTTTTCCATAGCCTGCTACAGGAAGGTACTCTCTCGACCATTGGCATTCGTTTCGCTCCTTGCTATTTTCGTTGCGACGGTTGTTTCCTAAGCCTTTGTTATAAAATGAACGACAGTATCTTCTCTGTTGACGGGTTTTTGTACAACGTTATCTGTATTCCGGGATCCGGCAACTGCCTGTTCCTTTCAGTGGGTTATTTCTTGACACAAACGGTTGATGAAGGCAATCCACTCTCATTACGATATAGAGCAGTAGATTTCATTGCATCACATTGGGACAGATTTGGAGATGTTCTTCCTGTTGTTCTTTCCAACGCAAGTCGAGTTATCACAACAAGTCAGGTGTACTATCAATACATGGCAACATCTACAGTTTATGGTGGTGAAGCTGAAATTCAAGCTCTTTGCGTCACAAACGATGATTCTCTACATATTAACAACAAAGTTCTTGATCTTATGCAGGGTGAAAAAGTGACCTTCAAGAGTGTAGATACAGTGGTCAGTGACGATCCTAATTATCATCTAATGTACCCACAGGAGCTTTTCCACACCCTCACACCAACTGGTATGCCTCCCCATATCCTTCATCTCAAGGTGGGAGCCGTAGTTATGCTCCTCCGAAATATTATGCCATCAAAATGTCTTTGCAACGGAACAAGACTCATCGTTACCCGAATACATACAAATATTATTGAGTGCAAACTGATCGCTATCCAAAATTCATGAAACAATCTTCATTCCCAGAATCTCTCTCCTTCCTTCCAACACCAATCTCACTTTTAAATTTAAACGCATACAGTTCCCACTCAGACTCGCCTTCTCCATGACTATCAACAAGTCCCAAGGAGACACGTTTGCAAAGATTTGCGTTAATCTACAACAACCAGTCTTCAGCCACGGTCAGTTGTACGTGGCTTTTTCTAGGGTTAGATCTTTTGACTCATTATCTGTCGTCTCCAGCAAAACACCGATTCACAACTGCGTCTTTCAAGAAGTATTTCTTTCTTCTTGATTTCTGAATTCCATTCTCACCATTTTCCGTTCCTATTCTTAAACCGCCACATGCTACGGCGGGTGTTGGCTACAACAACATTTATTTATACACCACATTTTCATACAAATAATGTAGCTCAAAGTGCTTTCGAAAAAAGACAAAATAAATAAATAAGAAAAAATAAGACAAAACTCATTAACATAAATAAAAGTAAGGTCCGATGGCCAGGGAGGACAGAAAAAACAAAAAAAAACTCCAGACGGCTGGAGAGACAAAATAAAATCTGCAGGGGGTCCAAACCATAAGAGCCCCCTCTAGGCATTCTACCTAACATAAATGATATCATTCAGTCCTCATGGTATTCAGGGTTCTCATGGAAGGACTTGATGATGATGGTCATGTGGATTTCTGGCTTTTAATCCATCGATGTAGGAACATCACAGTGCTTTGATCAGGTGGTGGTGGCGCAGATCGCCACCACAGAAAACTGGGAAAAGAACAGAAGAGAGAGTAGGGGTTAGTATGGATTTTGAAGCCACCATGAATAGTTATGATAATTAATTGAATATGCAGAGCATCAGGATTAAATTAAAATAAAGTTATGAGAAAGCCATGTTAAAGTAATGTGTTTTTAGCAGTTTTTTAAAGTGCTCCACTGTATTAGCCTGGCAAATTCCTATTGGCAGGCTATTCCAGATTTGAGGTGCATAACAGCAGAAGGCCGCCCGCCTCATCACTTCTTTATACTATTCTGTCTGCCCAAATATACAATTGTATTCAGATCAGAATTTATAGCGCCAACACTATTGATAGCGTTTTCAATCCAATGACTCTAAACTATCCATCCATTATCCAACCCGCTATATCCTAACTACAGAGTCACGGGGGTCTGCTGGAGCCAATCCCAGCCAACACAAACCCCAGGCAGGGCGCCAGCCCACCACAGGGCACACACACACACCAGGGACAATTTAGGATCGTCAATGCACCTAACCTGCATGTCTTTGGACTGTGGGAGGAAACCCATGCAGACACGGGGAGAACATGCAGACTCCATGCAGGGATGACCCGGGAAGCAAACCCGGGTCTCCTAACTGCAAGGCAGCAGCGCTACCACTGCGCCACCATGCCGCCCGACTCTAAACTAATAAGTTAATAAAGAGTGTTGATCAGTTTTAGATTTTCCTCTCTAGCATTAAGAAAAAAAGTCTGTGAAAGAAATACAGTAATCAGTTTTTCTAGCATTAAATGAAAAACAATTTCACATGAATAAAAGTTTATGACCTTACTGTTCACTTACTCGAGAAAATACCACAGTAAGAAAAAATCAAGATGGTGACAGACAGATGCACACTTTTGACCGTCATAAACACACGGGTTCAACATACAAAGGAAACTGCGGAGTCATCCTAATTTATAGAGCTGTCATACTGATGACAAAGGGGCGCCACTAGCGCTGTGAATGGTGATTGTATTCAAGTTCACCACATTCTGCCGACACACGCTTGTCCATTGTGTCCACGCTTTACATATAATAAGGCTGTGCTTTCACAATTGCACTAATTTTGTGGCTTGCCACAAAATGACACGGTAATTAAGTTGCATCTTTCCTTCCTTGAAAGGGTGTACTTTCCTGCATGCGGAAATTCATTGCAATGGAAATTTCTTTTAATCAGCCGTTGAGTACATTGGAAAAGTATTGGTGGTTTCTTAAGGAAGGCCCAACAGTGATAGCTACCTAAGTTCTGACAAAGCCGAGTTTAGATGTTTTCCCAGATGGTCATCTACTATATAATAAAACGCTAAGGTCCGTGTGTCCAGCCTTCCTCTTCCTACTTCCGGCTGTCACTGGACAGGCTTCTTGAGCAGTTAATGGGGGGAAGCGGGTTGTCCAAATTCACATGTTTGGAACATTGTAAGGACATGGTGGGATATCTGATGTTTAGGTATCTCTATATGAGCAGTGTGAGATTTTCTTTCATGGATGTTTTCATATTGTTTGCCCTCGTTCAAGCTGGGTCCATATTGAAGCCTAGAATTTTGTTATCTCCGTTGTCCATTAAAACAGAAGAGTAACACTTTTTCTCAGTCATCACTATCAACCATGGAATAAGTAACTTATAAAAATTCATGTTTTGGCTAGAGCATTCCTTTAACCACATTACGTTTTCTGTGTAATAACAGCTTATTTTCATCATCTTGTTCTTAAAAGAAGCAGAGTTGGATGAACCCTGACTGAACATGAGGTTGCTACACGTTTAGGACTTTTTATGTTTCCTTTAGCGCAAACAAAACTGTAAAGAATCCAATATATACTCAGCAAAAAAAGAAACGTCCCTTTTTCAGGACTGTGTATTTCAACAATAATGTTTTAAAAATCCAAATAACTTTACAGATCTTCATTGTAAATTGTTTAAACAATGTTTTCCATGCATGTTCAATTAACCATAATCAATTAATTAACATGCACCTGTGGAATGGTCGTTAAGACCTTAACAGCTTACAGAAAGTAGGCATTTAAGGTCACAGTTCTAAAAACGCAGGACACTAAAGAGACTTGTCTATCGACTGTGAAAAACACCCAAAGAAAGATGCCCAGGGTCCCTGCTCATCTGCGTGAACGTGCATTAGGCATGCTGCAGGGAGGCAAGAGGACTGCTGATGTGGCTAGGGCAATAAATTGCCATGTCCACACTGTGAGACGCCTAAGACAGCGCTACAGGGAGACAGGAAGGACAGCTGATCATCCTCGCAGTGGAAGACCACGTGTAACAACACCTGCACAGGATCGGTACATCCGAATATCACACCTGCGTGACAGGTACAGGATGGCCACAACAACTGCCCGAGTCACACCAGGAACACACAATCCCTCCATCAGTGCTCAGACTGTCCGCAATAGGCTGAGAGAGGCTGGACTGAGGGCTTGCAGGCCTGTTGTAAGGCAGGTCCTTACCAGACATCACCAGCAACAACGCCGCCTATGGGCACAAACCCACCTTCGCTGGACCAGACAGGAGTGGCAAAAAGTGCGTGAGTTTCTGCATGACAGCAATGTCAGTGTTCTGCCATGGCCAGCGAAGAGCCCAGATCTCAATCCCATTGAGCATGTCTGGGACCAGTTGGATCGCAGGGTGAGGGCTAGGGCCATTCCCCCCAGAAATGTCCAGGAACTTGCAGGTGCATTGGTAGAAGAGTGGGGTAACATCTCACAGCAAGAACTGACAAATCTGGTCCAGTCCATGAGGAGGAGATGCACTGCAGTACTTCAAGCAGCTGGTGGCCACACCAGATACTGACTGGTACTTTTGATTTTGAGGCTCCCTTCATTCAGGGACACATTGTGAAACATTTTTAGTTTATGTCTTATGGTGTTGACTCTTTTAGTGTTCATACAAATATTTACACATTAAGTCTACTGAAAGTAAAAACAGTTGAAAGTCAGGGGACGTTTCTTTTTTTGCTGAGTATATATATGAAGAGAATTTCTGCTGGCAACTGAGGTACCCACAGAAACCCATAGGACATGATGAGGCGGTGACCGGGTTTGGATTTGAGCCCAGAACTCTGGAGGTGTGAGGCAACCTCAGCGCCAGAATGACACTCCTCTGGTAATGTTTGTGAACGTGCCCCCTGTTGGAACTTCAGTGACACAGAAAGCTGTGCTGTTCAGGGCCGGATTAAGACGAAATTGGGCCTGATGCTGCAGCGCAAAAATGGCCTATTGTTCCTCGCCATTGGTGCGTGTGCATTCGACACTCAACGTACATGCACACTCAGACCGACCAAGGAGCCTTAATTGCCTGCGATGCAACCAGCCAGCCTTTATTGAACATGAATAATAATAACGACGTAGTATCGTAACAACTCGATTAACATCAAACTATGTAACATCAACATTCAATAGCAATTGTCTGAAAAGTGCACTTAATGCAGAAAACCTAACAATGAAATACACAAAATTTCACAATTCTCTTACGAAACAGAGTAAGAAAACATGAATTTGCAGAGACATTGGGTCAAAGTGACTCAGTTCAGGCTCTTGAGGGTAAAAATTTGTCCACGATTTAAATTTCATAATAGACCAGAATCCTGTCGAGGATTTTAAAAATTCTAAACATCAATGCCAGGCCTGCGGGCCGGCTTTTAGTTTTACCTTTACATACAGATAACCATTTAAATAGCCATCGATTTTTACTGTACAACTAACTTTCAAGGTGAAAAATTGACTACGTGGCACTTATCGAACAATAATAAAGTGGCAAGAATCCCCAAGATATTGCAAAAAACGCAGCTAAATTAAATTGTTTAACGTAAAATTGATAGCGTTAACTTGAAATCTTCGGTTAACAATAAACACAATGATGTTATAGTTACGTCACAGCACAAAGAACAATAGTAACTGTATAATAAGCAACGCTGTGTCTAGGCGTCTGAAAGCCGGACTCCAAATTTCATTCTAAAAATTATTTTGAGGTTAATATAGCAAAGGAAAACTGTTCAGCTTCCGGAAAATTCTCTGGCCCCGGTACTGTTAACAAATCTTTCAGATGGGCACATCTGTTATTCACGTCACGTCAAACTGCCCAGACCAACTCCTCAAGAGAAGACTTGCAGTGTTAAAGCACTGATCTCATCCATTTTATTTATTGTCCCCAATAATGAGCACCTTCAAGCGTGCTTTACGCAACACATTTGAATAACAGGGAGAAGTGACAAATTCCAGAGTCTTTAAAAATGCTGCCATCCCAGTTTTTGAGAGACAAGCCTGTTTGTAATCTGAGTGACAGTGCAGCTGTGCTGTGAGATACAAAATAAGCTTGTTTGCATTTTGGACCCCTGAAAGTAGAACTAATGAAGCAAACAGGTGGGAAAGAGCCTTTCCAGCAGGTTTTACATTTAAGAGTTCGAAGAGGAACAATATTTACAGTGAAAAGTGCAGCAGCTTATAAACGCCACCCTGGCGCAGTGCTAATGCGGATGATTGTGGTGCAATGTGCCCGGTCAGCAATATCAGGTTTCAGTTTACGCTGCAGACTGCTGTCCTCCTTTCTAGGAACCAACCCTGACTGGAGCTATTTGAGTCCTTCTTGTAAAGCGCACACTGGACGTTTTCCATTTGCTCATTTTTATTTTGTTAGAATTGTATTTTCTTTATCACAGTACTCCTCAAATAGAGTACACGGATAGATGGACAAACTTTGTATTTTTTATTTGTCATATTGTTGATTAAAGTAGGTATGCATGATCTGTATTTAGTGTTTTTGTCCATCTTCAGCCAGGCATGCTGTCCTTGTGGAAAAGTATGATAGTTACCTATACTGTATGTACAAATGTGAGCCGTTCTCAAGTGACAATACACTGTCCCTTGTCTTTTGAGGTTAGTGTTATAGGTAGCATTCTTTAAAACTTAAATCTAAAACACGTTACTGATACAGAGTACATGCTAACTATTTTATCAATTACTTGTATTTCAAATTATTAAGTATACTTATACTACTAGGGCTAACAGGGTTGTACCGTGTTAGCCGTTATGAATGTAGTGAGAAGTCAAGCAAAATTACACCTTTTATTGGCTAAGTATACAGATGGCCCTTGAAATTCTCAGGGGTTACGTTCCTAGAGCACCCGTGAATTGTGAAAAAACGCAAGTTTCGGATGTGGTCAAATAAATGCCAATAAATGCCTATTGTTATAGTTTAAACCCTGAATGTGCCCCCAAAACACTTTAATTTCATTTCAAACTCAGCCTAATACATCCATCCATTCTGCTATATCCTAACTACTGGGTCATGGGGGTCTGCTAGAGCCAATCCAAGGGCACAAGGCAGGAAACAAACCCTGGGCAGGGTGCGCACACACTAGGGACAGTTTAGAATCACCAGCGCACCTAACCTGCATGTCTTTGAACTGTGGGAGGAAACCCATGCAGACACGGGGAGAACATGCAAACTCCACACAGGGAAGCGAACCCGGGTCTCCTAACTGCAAGGCAGCAGCGCTACCCACTGCGCCACTGTGCCGCCCAGCTTAATACATTACCCTAAAAAAAGAATGTAAAGGTAAACCCGTCTACTATACAGTACTGTACTGCTATGTCTCCCGCAGTGCTAGAATGTAAAATACAGATGTTACCGCTATATGTACTGTAATTCATGCAAGCATATTTTCTTTGGTATAAGTAGGGTAAATACGTAATAATTTAATTTAATTTAATAATAATACAGTAAAATATACGGGTACTCACCAATAATGAATTATATTGATTGAAGATAATGATGATGATGATGATGAATTAGCTGTGCAGTACAATGAAGGTATGTAATGAAGATAATGACTGCACAGCAAAACAGAGGATTTACAGCTCCTCGGGTGGCTACTGTGGCATAATTTTTTAGCCTTAGAAGGTGCAGGGCGTTTGGGCGGCATTTTAGGGCTTTAAGAAGGAATAAATGAAGAACACAAGAACATTCAGCAAAATACTCGAGATGGCTACACGCGGTAAACTGTTATGATACGAGAATGCTAAGCTGCATCTGCCGGAGATGCGTCACAGGGCAGCAGCCAATCAGCAGCAAGAAGAAATGAATAACGCTGTCAGATTGGCTACTTTCACCACCCCAAGCTGCATTTTCCTCTACGGTTGCTTTGTGTTCTCTCTACAGTACAGTATTGCCACAAAAAAAGGCATAAAAAAATTGTGAAGGATATTTGCGGTTTCCGCTAACAATTGTTAGTTAGGTTCTAAGGAAAAATCCGCGCCGAGTCTGCGAACTCTGAACCGTGACTTCGCGGGGGGTCTACTGTACTTGAAATTGAAGTCATTTTCCTGAGAGATGTGTTAATTTTCCATCCTTTTAACTAAGTGTTTATTTGAAAATTTAGCTGCATAATGACTGCTATTAATAATTGATTTGTTTGCTATCATTATTTTCCAAAGAAAGGGAAATGAGCAAAGGTGTAGAATATTCAAAGGCTCTGAACCACAACAGCACAGGCCCAGTGCCACCGTTATTCTTTATGTGCTAACAACCATTTAAATGTCGAACCAAAGCAAGGAAAAGTATCCGTGACAGCAGCCATCCCAACAGCGGGCTCTTTTCTGTACTGTGGATAATTAAATGCCACTGCTGCCTGAAGTCCAGTTGAGAGAGACTGGGGATGAGCTTCTGTCCATTAGTCCATCCATATCTTCAGTAAGGGAAGTGTCTAGAAATACAATGAGGCCCAGTTGTTATCTCTCTCGTGTTAAGTTATTTAAGTCATCTATTTAGTTAAAATTATTATTATTATGTCCACCCATCCATCTATTATCCAACCCGCTATATCCTAACTACAGGGTCACGGGGGTCTGCTGGAGCCAATCCCAGCCAACACAGGGCGCAAGGCAGGAAACAAACCCCGGGCAGGGTGCCAGCCTACCGCAGTTATTATTATGTATTTATTATTATTTACTAAATGTTTATAATTCCATTAATGATTTTTCAATTTATAAAGTTATGTATTGTAAGTGTCGCTTTATATTCGTCCCAACGCACATATTGTACTTTACATGTACATGTATACATTTTATTTGTATATGACAAATAAAATTTAATTTGAATTGAATTTGAATTTTTTGAATTTTTTTTAAATTTAAATTTAAATATTTTTTTTAATTTAAATTTTTTAAAATTTAAAACACAGACATTAGTCTCTGTTTTCACCTTTGGTAACCACTATACTTTTTTAACCACCAAAAACGTATACAGGGTCACTAGGGTCTGCTGGAGTTAATCCCAGCCAACACAGGGCACAAGGCAGGAAACAAACCCCGGGGAGGGCACCAGCCCACCGCAGGGTACACACACACATACACCCACACACCAAGCACACACTAGGGACAATTTAGAATTGCCAATGCACCTAACCTGCATGTCTTTGGACTGTGGCAGGAAACCCACGCAGACACGGGGAGAACATACAAACTCCACACAGGGAGGACCCAGAAAGCGAACCCAGGTGTCCTAACTACAAGGCAGTCCCCCCCACCCCCACCGATTTATACGCCCATTCAATAATGCAACACTTATTTACATCTCCTTGCCTTCTCCAATCATGCACCAGATTTTTGGACGCATCGAATTTTGTTGCAGCAGGGTAGTTACCAATTTCTTTCGCCACTTCAATGACGTTTAATTTAAAACCAGTGTCATATTTTCTTCTGATCGAATGCTCCATCGTAGATAAGGGATGCTTTTATGATAAAGGTGTATGAGGGTGTGAGCAAATGTCACTTCGGAATAGTTCGGGTATTACCGTGTGTTCACGTCGGCACAATGCATAGAAAAAAAGGCCATGTGCTCCGTAGTTACTCTCTCAGGTGGGCGTTAGCATATCACAATCTCTTGGACCAATAGCGTGAGTTTCCCGCATTCGACTTATACGACCGACATTATAAAATATGGGAAATTATACGGTAAAATCAAGCCCCGACTTATCCGTGGGAAAACTTAAACGCGAGTATATACGGTAAGTGTTTATTAATTAATGTATGGATATGTCGAATAGACCCCAAATGTTTCCAGTGTCTGACATGTTTCTCTTTCAAACCTAGTGAGCACAATCACAATCTGGCAACTTTGTTTCTCATGCATTTCAACAAACTGTTGAAATGAAAGAAGAGTCAAGGACTTATCCCAATTTTGCAGAAATTCTTTTGTACCGAGGAAAAAGCCATATTTATTAATTAAATGAAAACAATAGCATGTAGTCTCGGATTATTTCAGAATGACTCCAGTCTTGGCTCCGGCAGTGCGTGCCTTTCAGGAGTTTTTGTGGTTGATGTTGTTGCTAAATGTGAGGCCTTGCTGAGCAAGTCTGTGTAATGTCTCTGTCTTGTTTGTCTGCCGAAAGAACAAAAAACTTTAAAAAGTGAATGATTATTTTGCATGATTTGGAATTCACTGTATAAACCTTGTTCATACTAATTTAGTCGAATGAAATATTTGCTAAACTTCAGTGAGAAGAAAACTTGTCTCATAGCTGAATGATATCGTCATGACATACCAGCTGCAGCCTGCCGTCTAACTGGTTATGCAGAAAGGAGTCCAAACCAACTATGTTACATACGACTGCAGTAATAAGAGTTTTTCAGAGCTGCCCTTCTGTTTATGGAACTTAGGCTGACTTGCATTGATTTTGAATTCCAAGTAGGACTTGTATGGGTTAGGGTGACATTGTAGTGCGTAACTCGTTAGGGTGACATTGTATTGTGTTACTCGTTAGGATGACATTGTAGTGTGTAACTCGTTAGGGTGACATTGTAGTGTTTTACTCGTTAGGGTGATGTTATAGTGTGTTACTCGTTAGGGTGACGTAGTGTGTTAATCGTTAGGGTGACATTGTAGTGTGTTACTCGTTAGGGTGACATTGTAGTG
>JANRMT010062800.1:4837499-4855725 GCA_026402145.1 Polypterus bichir lapradei
GACATTATAGTGTGTTACTCGTTAGGGTGACGTAGTGTGTTACTCGTAAGGGTGACATTATAGTGTGTTACTTGTTAGGGTGACATTGTGGTGTGTTACTTGTTAGGATGATATTGTAGTGTGTAACTCATTAGGATGACATTGTAGTGTGTTACTTGTTAGGGTGACATTGTAGCGTGTTACTCGTTAGGGTGGCATTGTAGTGTGTTACTCGTTAGGGTGGCATTGTAGTGTGTTACTCGTTAGGGTGGCATTGTAGTGTGTTACACGTTAGGGTGACATTGTAGTGTGTTACCTCTGGGTTCCTGAGCCCAGACTCCTTCAGATGTCCTTCTCCTCATAAACATACTGTCAAGGGTGGGACCCTCGGTTTGTGTGTTTGTATTCTCACATGTCTCTCCCAAGGTGAGGTCCTTACTTTTGCCCGGTTCCACACGTGCAGTTTAGAAAATGGACAGATGTATGATCTTTTGATTTGGTGGTCATCTCAAAGTAGGGGTCTAAGAAAACAATGCCTCTGTGTTTAAGTGAAGTGCTAACCTACACAGGGTGTGCTGTGAAATACTGTAAATAATTTGAACACAAGAAACATAACACCGTAATCTACTTGAGTTCTTATCTTTTGGGCAGGAATGGCTGCTCCTACCCGCTTGGTAAAAGTTAAGCATTGCATAGGATGGCCAGGTGTGCCGTCAGCTAGGAAATCCTCTTGCAGCCCCCCTCCTCTCCTCCTCCTCCTCCTCCTCCTCCTGCCTCTGTTTCTCCTTTGTGGGTGGGTGTGCTACATCTGTCAAGTTTATTAACCTGTAAGGCTGGGCCCAGCCCTTCCCGAGGCAGAAGAGGCTGGCGGACAAACAGGGCAGGCCACAAGTTTTTGCTCAAGCATGCATGGTGCCTTTTGTATCACATGATTCACTGAAACCATGGCGCTAAGAGTTTTCATAGAAGCAAGTCAGTTCCTCTGCCACCACAACGCACGGTTTTCCTGCTGGGTAAGTTTTAGCGTTTTATATTTTAGCACCGGTCTGTAAGTTCTCATGTTAAATGCCGCTACCTTCTTGCTATGCAGCTGGGTGAAATCCACAAGTGGCTGGGGCTTTGTGAACGTGTAAAGTGATACGCTGCGCCGGAGCTCGGAATACAAGCCTGCTTTTCTTTGAAAGCAAGAGAAAGAACGAATGTCTGCTCAGAGGCACATCTGGGAAACCTTAAAACATGAATGAAAAAGTCAGAAAACAAAACTAACAATTCACACCCATCATTCTAGTTTGTGTTAGGGATTTCTTGCAGTCATAATCAAGTCTTGGAAAATGTTTGTCCCTGGATAGTTTATTTTTTTAAATCAGTTTGTATGTGTACATCAGTTTTGCACCTGTGCTAGAGGAGCTGTAAATACTTTTTTTCTGGTAATTATTATTTATTTTATACATTGATTTTTTATCGGTGCTTTATATGCACACATACACCCAACACTTGTTTATATATAAACTGCCACAAATGCATATATACACTACGCTATGCAGGTTCTACAGTTGTGCTTGAAAGTTTGTGAGCCCTTTAGAATTGTCTATATTTCTGCATAAATATGACCTAAAACATCATCAGATGTTTACTCAAGTCCTAAAAGTAGATAAAGAGAAACCAGTTAAACAAATGAGACAAAAATATTATACTTGGTCATTTATTTATTAAGGGAAATGATCAAATATTACATATTAGTGAGTGGAAAAAGTATGTGAACCTCACGGATGATCAGTTAGTTTGAAGGTGAAATTCGAGTCCGGTGTTTTCAATCAATGGGATGCCAATCAGGTGTGAGTGGGCACCCTGTGTTATTTAAAGAACAGGATCTATCAAAGTCTGCTCTTCACAACACATGTTTGTGGAAGTGTATCATGGCACGAATAAAGGAGATTTCTGAGGACCTCACAAAAAGAGTTGTTGATGCTCATCAGGCTGGAAAAGGTTACCAAACCATCTCTAAAGAGTTTGGACTCCACCAATCCACAGTCAGACAGATTGTGTACAAATGGAGGAAATTCAAGACCTTCAAGACCACTGTTACCCTCCCCAGGAGTGGTCGACCAACAAAGATCACTCCAAGAGCAAGGCGTGTAATAGTTGGCGAGGTCACAAAGGTCCCCAGGGTAACTTCTAAGCAACTGAAGGCCTCTCTCACATTGGCTAATGTTCATGTTCATGAGTCCACCATCAGGAGAACACTGAACAACAATGGTGTGCATGGCAGGGTCGCAAGGAGAAAGCCACTGCTCTCCAAAAAAAACATTGCTGCTCGTCTGCAGTTTGCTGGACAACCAGAAGGCTATTGAAAGAATGTTTTGTGGACAATGAGACCAAAATAAAACTTTTTGGTTTAAATGAAAAGCGTTATGTTTGGAGAAAGGAAAACACCGCATTCCAGCATAAGAACCTTATCCCATCTGTGAAACATGGTGGTGGTAGTATCATGGTTTGGGCCTGTCTTGCTTCATCTGGGCCAGGACGGCTTGACTTCATTGATGGAACAATGAATTCTGAATTACATCAGAGAATTCTAAAGGAAAATGTCAGGACATCTGTCCATGAACTGAATCTCAAGAGAAGGTGGGTCATGCAGCAAGACAACGACCCTAAGCATACAAGTCGTTCTACCAAAGAATAGTTAAAGAAGAATAAAGTGAATGTTTACGAATGGCCAAGTCAAAGTCCTGACATTAATCCAATTGAAATGTTGTGGATGGACCTGAAGCGAGCAGTTAATGTGAGGAAACCCACCAACACCCCAGAGTTGAAGCTGTTCTGTACGGAGGAATGGGCGAAAATTGTGTGCAGGAATGATCAAAAGTTACCGGAAATGTTTAGTTGCAGTTATTGCTACAAAGTGGGGTCACACCAGATACTGAAAGCAAAGGTTCACATACTTTTGCCACTCACAAATATGTAATATTCGATCATTTTCCTCAATAAATAAATGACCAAGTATAATATTTTTGTCTCATTTGTTTAGCTGGTTTCTCTTTATCTACTTTTAGGACTTGAGTGAAAATCTGATGATGTTTTAGGTCATATTTATGCAGAAATATAGAAAATTCTAAAGGGTTCACAAACTTTCAAGCACAACTGTATGTACTGTACATACATTCACGTGCATACATAGATATATATAGAGTGACCCCCAAGTCCAGATATAATAAAAAGGTTTATTTGCATCAAATACCTTACAAAGGCTTTGCAAATGTTGCAATAATTGTTTTCCTTCACCTTCCACTCCTCCAGGCAAGTTTTGTTTTCTTCCATCCAACTCTGACTTACCTGGCTGAGATCAAATGGTTTCCTTTATCCGTGACCCAGGAGTGCTAGGGCATTGCCTGTTGGAAACACTTCTGGGTTGAACGGAAGTCCTGGAAAATAGGGACTAGGGTGGCCTCCACAGAACCTAACAGTGCTACCCCCATGAGACTACAGATCCCAGCATGCACAGCGGGTGTCTGGTGGGAATCCCAACTCAGGATTACTGCCATGTGATGTACTGGGGGAGAAAATGTTCAGCAGTGCTCATCTCCCTGATCCTTCCATTGCACTGGCCATGTTCAATGTTCAATATTCTGGCCGGGATACCTGTCCACCTGTGCCATCCATTAGAATATAATAAGTGCAGGAGTAGGCGGAGTGGCGTTCCAGGTGGGTTCAAGGAAAAGTCTCTTACCTGGCTGAGAAGCTGTAATGCAAGGACTGCAGGAATGGAGGCACAACCCGGCTGGGAAATCTTACATTTCTTACCTGTCTGGGAGGAACAATTAATGAATAGGCAACTCATCCCCCAGAACGAAAGGTGACAGTGCTGTGTTGACCTGGTCCCAGTTTGGACATCCACAGGGTTATCTGGGAGCTGTCCTTGGGTGACTCTAGGGGACGCTGTTGGGAAAAGACCTCCCTATAATGGGCCCAGAAGGGCTTCTGTCATGTAATGCTGTGGCACCAGAGTTACTCCTGGGTCTAAGGTAAAAGGAGGTATCTCGCCTCACTTGGGGAGTTGTTGTGTCAGGAGGTAGAGGACAAGGCTTGCCTGGAGGAGAGGAGAGAAATTACTATATCGGATGGTGTTTGTGATTCTGTGTTGAAAGAAGAACTGCTAGAAGGTATTTAGTAAAATAAAATATGCTTTATGTGTATCGTTTATGGGCGGCGTGGTGGCGCAGTGGGTAGCGTTGCTGCCTTGCAGTTAGGAGACTCGGGTTCGCTTCCCGGGTCCTCCCTGTGTGGAGTTTGCATGTTCTTCCCGTGTCTGCGTGGGTTTCCTCCCACAGTCCAAAGACATGCAGGTTAGGTGCATTGGTGGTCCTAAATTGGCCCTAGTGTGTGCTTGGTGTGTGTGTGTGCCCTGCGGTGTGGCTGGCACTCTGCCTGGGGTTTGTTTCCTGCCTTGCGCCCTGTGTTGGCTGGGATTGGCTCCTGTGACCCTGTAGTTAGGATATAGCTGGATGGATGGATGTATCATTGACTGTGTTTGTGTCAGGGGCTCTGGGGCACTCTGTATATAAAATTACAGTTAATATACACACAGAAATAAGAGAAAGTCTGTATGTTAAAATTTTGTGGCTATAGCTAAGATGACTAAAGGTGGTGCAGTGACATGTTTACCAAAAGGTGTCTGAGGTCACCTGAACATCTCAGAAGATGAGTCTTTGCAGGCAGAACGTCATAGTGTCTTCTGAAGCTGCGTCATTATGAAGCAAGGACTTCAAATAAAGATATAGTCATTGTGACTGTGGACAAGTGGAAGGAACACTTGGTACTTGTACAAAGTGTTGGGGTGCTAGCCGGATTGCACCATTTAATCTTTTGAGAAATGAAGTAAAACAGCGATCGATGGTGCAATAAGGAACATAACTCGCCTCTGAGGCAGAAGCAAAGGAAATCTCTTGTGAGCTGTGAAATTTAGGGCGTTCCGTTCTCTCTATGATTCAGTTGCAAATGAGACACAGACATTCATCTCCCTTTTACAGCATTCCCGCCAGAAGGTGCGTCGTCAGTTGCCTTTGCTGTGCTGAGGAATAAAAAAGAGATGAGACTGTTAGTGGCCGCGCACCCTCTCACCCCGGCAGGGTATTAAAAACCTTCGATGAGACCTTGAGGTGTCCTTTGGGTGTGCATACACGACAGAATTAGTAACAGAATGTTTACCACAGCTAATGTTAATTATAAAATAATAAAGATTTGTCATCAATCTTTATATGAAAATTTACTTATTTTCCTCATAAAGGAAGTTGGTGGTAGACGAGAGGAATTCTTGCTTTACACATATAGTTACAGGTGGATTGCTGCAAAGAGGGAAATTAAAAATCATTTTTATATTTAAATAATCAAAGTGGGGGCGGCATGGTGGCGCAGTGGGTAGCGCTGCTGCCTCGCAGTTAGGACACCTGGGTTCGCTTCCTGCGTGGAGTTTGCATGTTCTCTCCGTGTCTGCATGGGTTTCCTCCCACAGTCCAAAGACATGCAGGTTAGGTGCACTGGCGATCCTAAATTGTCCTTTGTGTGTGTGTGTGTGTGTGTGTGCGTGCCCTGCCCGGGGTTTGTTTCCTGCCTTGCGCCCTGGGATTGGCTCCAGCAGACTCCCATGACCCTGTAGTTAGGATACAGCGGATTGGATAATGGCTGGATGATCAAAGGGTTAAATAAGAATGAAATTTCTTATAATTTTATTTTTGTCTTACACGGCACCACGGAGGCCCATTGGTTGGTGCTGTTGCCTCCATCAACCTGTGTTCAAATCCTAGTGGTGGTCCATGTGGATGTTTCTCCCGTCTGTGCTTCAGGGTTCCTCTGTACAAATCATTAAAGCCGTGCATGTTAGATGAAGTGGTGGCTCTGATTTGGCCGTGTGTGTGTGAATGTGCGCTGTCCACAGCTGACTTCTACCTTGCATCCAATGTCGCTGAGGTAGGCCTCACCCCTCTGTGACTCTGCATAGCACTAAGCAGGTTTGAGAATGATGTTTTGCCTTATTTCATAAAACTCTCTTATATATTTTTCTATGGTGTCATTTCTGTAGAAAGACAGAGAGATGAGAGAGGTTAGGAGCAGGTGCTGATACAGCACATTACATCACCCACCACATGACAGACCAACTCAGGATCCCAGATTAGGAACCGAGTGCAGCCATGCGATGGGTGACACCTCAGCACCACACCAGTTCAGATGGAATGGACCAGTGGGAGGATTTATTGTGGTGGCTGTAGTGTCCATTCTGCCACCAACCCCAGGTTATTCCCTGCAAGTTGGAGGGCCTACATGCAGGGCTGAGTGCAGATTAACATTATAACCAAACCCAGGCTCTGTAAAAAGAGCAAGAAAAATTCAAAAAAGAATTCCAGTCTAAACTTAGAAACATTTCTTGGGGTTTTGAAAGAAAATTCATCCATTGATGCTGTGGTACATGATCGTGCTATAGAATTACTGGCAATTTTGGAACTTTTTAAGTTGCCACATCACGTCCTTGAATTACAAATTCATGCATCTACTGTATTACATATTTCCAAATTTTACATCTTCCATTACTTTATAGTGGCACAGAATAATGAAAAACACCCCTAACTCGAATCTGAACCTGACCTGAACTTTGTAATTGGTTAGGCTGTCATACAGCCACAGCAAAAGCAGCTGGACAAAATGGTTTTATTCCCCAGATGCCTATCTTGCCCACAGACCTTCCAGTTAAGATTAAAGGACAGCAACTGCCAGTTAAGTGAGCCTTTGCATTGATCAGAAGTGACGATTAGGGTTGGAATTTAAATTCAGAGAAGGAATAACAGGAATCCACGCTCTTCTCGTCTACTGCTGTAGTTGGGCTGCTGCAGAGTCGGAAATAAAAAATATTTATAATTTTATGATGAAAGGTTAAAGACATGATTGTGGTCAACAATGATATATCATTTTGAAGATAGTGAGAAATAATCCTTCTATATAAAAGCGGTCGGGATTGTCCTTCCGTCCCGTGAGTGTTACGCAGGCGCGGAGTTTCACACACGCCCCGTCCATTTTGCAATGCACGATGGGATTTGTAGTTTCGTTTTTCCAGGTAAAAGATGATTTTCTACTCCAGACTGTGTGATATCTTCTTTTTTTCTTACTATATAAAAGCGGTCGGGATTGTCCTTCCGTCCCGTGAGTGGAAAGCGTAGCGGTATTCCGCTTATCACAGACTTACTACTTGCAGCTTGCGGTATGAAGCGACATGATGTGAGCAGAGTTCTGGTGCTCCCATCGTTCCCTTGCTTTTGTGTGCGATGCGCTGGAAAAATAGACAAAATTATGTCTCTGGAAATAATTAATGTTGATGGAGTACAAATGCCTCACCGCGTAGTAAATATCAGGGGGGTTCAAAAGGGCGACCTCAATATAGAAAAAAAGTTTACATTTTATCACAAAAATAACAGAAACTACGAGTATTAAAGTAATACCGCTCAAATGCAATATAACCAAATTAATGAGTTTGTATAAAATATCAAATTGATCTACATATTGAATTGCCTTAAGAAGTGGTCACCTTAAAAGGCGGGTCAGCCTAGTAATATTCTAAAATACAACATTTGATTCATCTTTTTTATTTATAAGCTTGCTCAGGTGTAAAAGTAATACTACATATTTAGATGGGAGTGCTTGTTTACATCCATCCATTATCCAACCTGCTATATCCTAACTACAGGGTCACGGGGGTCTGCTGGAGCAAATCCCAGCCAACACAGGGCGCAAGGCAGGAACAAACCTGGCAGGGCACCAGCCCATAGCAGGGCACACACACCAAGCACAATTTAGGATCGCCAATGCACCTAACCTGCATGTCTTTGGGAGGAAACCCACACAGACACGGGGAGAACATGCAAACTCCACGCAGGGAGGACCCGGGAAGCGAACCCGGGTTTCCTAACTGTGAGGCAACCGCGCTACCCACTGTGCCACCGGGCTGCCCCTGCTTGTTTACAATGCCTGTATATATTAAAGAGTGTGGAGTGTTTTTTATTGCGTTTAGGTGCATTGTCCAGTTATTGGATAATCATCATTTTAAAATTTGTGGCTGTTCCAGATGTATTGTCGATTCTGTAGCTTTGAAAAATTTCATTTGGAAAATGGCGTTATACGCCGGTCTTAATCTTTCCCTCTCTGTTGCTAACCACTGTGTAATTTATTCTATTAAATTAATGCACGACAGGAAACTGGTGGTGTCATGTGTGAGTTCTGCTTTAGAGAATTTTGTAATGTCCACAACTAATTGACCTTTGTTCTGAACCTGCATATTTATTCTCCAGTTGATCTCTTTTTTATTCTTAGTATACTGTGTATTTTAGAAAGTCCTGAAGCAACTAAAATAAAAAAAAAATTACTGGGGCGTTAATGGCTTGGCACAATAGCACAGTGGGTAGTGCAGCTACTTCACATATCTGTTTTTTTTTTTTTCTTCTTTATTTCGCCTTATACAATTGCTTGTATTAGGAATTTGTTAGTTTTCGCATACCCCATGGGGTCAGAGCGCAGGGTCAGCCATTGTACAGAACCCCGGGAGCAATTGCAGGTTAAGGGTCTTGCTCAAGGGCCCAGCAGAATAGGATCTCTTTTGGCAATGACAGGGCTTCAAACCAGCAACCTTTGCGATACCAGCGCAGATCCTTAGCCTCAGAGCCACCACTCCGCCCCGCTCCGGCACCTCCTTGGTCAAATGCCATGTTATCCATGTGATGTTTGCTTGTGCCTCCCACGTCCATCTTAATTTTCTTTCAGGTATTTTGATTTTCCACTCTCATCACCAAAGATGTGCAGGTTGTGCACAGGCCCTCTATAAATAAAAGTCAGCGGGCCCTGTGATGGACTGGCAGCCTGCCCAGGGTTGTTTCCTGTCTCGCACCAGTGCTGCCATGATTGGCTCCAGTCCCTCATGGCCCCTGAATTTAATTAGGTAGGTTTAACAATTGTTGTGCCATGGCATAACTTAAATAAACTAAAAAGCTCTGTAGGTTGTGAATTCAGTTATTTTTTGAAGGTCTTTGAAACGCTGTAGATTGTAAAATGTGACAAATAAAGATCGACAAAACCCTACTGTATAATAAGTAGGGACAGGAACGTTCTTCACCGCTTATATCATTGTGAAAGGTTTAAAATCCAAACATTTACTGATCCTGTGTAAATCAAGGACAAGGAGCCTATCCCAGCAGCACTCGGCACCAGGCCTGGACAAGACACCAGGCTACCACCGAAGGTTTTGATATTATCATCCACAGTTTGAGTTTAGTCTTTTTTCCAAACCAATTTATTTCATTAGGAATGTCAGAGAGTGTCCAAGGTGCCATCATGAGCACTGCAGGTCCAAGCTTTGGAAGAAACGTGCGTTTTTGTACTGTATGTGAGCACAGTCTCTCATACACTTGTCCTCACTCACCCAGGGCCATTTACAGGGTCACGGGGGTCTGCTGGAGCCAATCCCAGCCAACACAGGGTGCAAGGCAGGAAACAAACACTGAGCAAGGCGTCAACCCACAGCAGCAGGGCCATTTTAGAGTCTTTAAATTGCCAACTTGTTTGGGACAGTGAGAAAACATGTAAACTTCATACAAAAAGCCTTCATTTTCCAAAAAAATAAAAACAAAACAACAGACAGACGTGTTTCTTGAGAAAAACTGTTTAGTTTTGGCCATTTTTGAACACAGAACTTAATTTTAGGAATGCCAGTACCTCACAGCCCAAGTGAACAGAAGAACAGGTTTCAGAGGTGCTAAGGCAAATACAAAAGTGTCTCTAATAACCAGTTAGCATGTAAAATGACTAATTAACGATAAGCTGAGGGAGTTAAAATAGAAAGGTAGAACACTGAAGGCTGCTGAAAATCGGGCTTGGCAGCCATATGTGTACAATAAATTAAAAATCTGTCATTTTAAGCAGTTATGTCCATTATACACGCTAGCAATGTCTTGCCTATGTTTTTAAATCAGTTCAATGGCATCTTGATAATAAAAGGTTTCAATTTCTATCAAAAACACCAACATTTCTGGGTGATCCCAAACTTTTGACCAGTAGTGCCCCATGATGGTGAACAAATATCTTTGACTTGAAAAATACCGACCTTCTCCTTAAAGTGACTAAATGGCCTTCTGAATTATGTAATCTTCTTTGTATTGGTCAGCTCAGATGTGCCCCATAAAGCTCATTATCACTGACTTGACACAATGGAAAGTATAAGTTGTCGTTATTTGCTGGATTTACTGTTCCTGCTTTCATGCCAAGAAAGAGCACCATAGTTTGCTATGAGGGTGTTGATGGAGAAGTATAAAGAAGACCAGAAGGAGCTGCATTGCGTCTTTGTGGATTTGGAGAAAGGAGGGCGTCTCAAGAGGAGTTGTGGTATTGTATGAGGAAGTCGGGAGTGGCAGAGAAGTATGTGAGGTACAGGATATGTACGAGGGAAGTGTGACAGTGGTGATGTCTGTGGTAGGAGTGACGGAGGTGGGATTACATCAGGGATCGACTCTGAGCCCATTCTTATTCTCAATATTGATGGACAGGTTGACAGACGAGATTAGACAGGAGTCCCTGTGGACTGTGATGTTTCCTGATGACATTGTGATCTGTAGCGATAGTAGGGAGCAGGTTGAGGAGACCCTGGAGAGGTGGAGATATGAGAGGAGAGGAATGAAGGTCAGTAGGAACAAGACAGAATAATGTGTGTGAATGAGAGGGAGGTCAGAGGAATGGTGAGGAGGCAAGAAGTAGAGTTGATGAAGGTGGATGAGGTTAAATACTTGGGAATAACAGTATAGAGTAATGGGGATTGTGGAAGAGAGGTGAAGAAGAGAGTGCAGGCAGGGTGGAATGGGTGGAGAAGAGTGACAGGAGTGATTTGTGACAGACGGGTATCAGCAAGAGTGAGAGGGAAGGTCTACAGGACGGTAGTGAAACCAGCTATGTTATATGGGTTGGAGATGGTGGCACTGACCAAAAAACAGGAGACAGAGCTGGAGGTGGCAGAGTTAAAGATATTAAGATTTGCATTGGATGTGACGAGGATGAACAAGATTAGAAATGAGGACATTAGAGGGTCAGCTCAAGTTGGATGATTTGGAGACAAAGTCAGAGGGGTGGGATTGGGTTGGTTTGGACATGTACAGAGGAGAGATGAGGAGTATAATGAGAGAAGGGTGTTAAGTATAGAGCTGCCAGGGAAGAGGAAAAGAGGAAGGCCTAAGAGAAGGTTTATGGATGTGGCGAGAGAGGACAATGCAGGTGATGGGGCTAACAGAACAAGATGAGGAGGACAGGAAGATATGGAAGAGGATGATCTGCTGTGGCAACACCTAATGGGAGGAGCCAAAAGAAAAGCAAGAAGACCGTTCCTGTTTTGGTGAAATGGTGTTTCTTACACAGTTGGTGTAATAAGATGGTGGACGCCTGGAGAGAAAGCATCATGAAAAATAATCAACGACTGACTGAATCGAAATTGTCACCGAGCAGTGGATGTGAGTATACTGTAAGTGGGCCTTGTGACGGATGGGCACCTTGTCCCACATGGGTCCTGCATTGTCCCCGATACTCTCACTCCTCTCAACTGGATTTCAAATTTTTATGTTACAATTTTTTCAGATCTCTAACTAATGAACCTCTGTTCTGTTACACCTTTATCCCAGCGTGACAGTTACTGTAATTCTCTGTTTGCGGCTCATCATTTTTCTGTTAATCTGTGTAGATTTACAGTTGATGTGCAGGCAAGTGTTTGCACGACTGCCTTTTTGATATTTCCTGGAACGCATTCAGTTGAAAATGCTGCCCCTTGGCTAGGTTATGACCACTTGATTAGCTTGACAGCAAGGCTTCATTTAGGTATTCATTTACTACATCCACCGTTGAATTGGAAACAAAATACTGTAGTGCATTCCATGCTAGTGAGTTTAATCTAATCAGCCCAATCACAGGCTGAATGTCACCCTTTCATTAGATGTGTTTTCCCCATTTACAATTGTTCATGTAAAGGTCAACAAAAAGCATTTTTTTCTGTGAGCTACGCACACCTGAAGCGTACACATCAGGCTCCAGACAAACATATCTGCCTACAGCACCTCAGATGGTTATCAGACTATGAAATAGCCACGTAAATCTTGCCTTTTCATTCACTCGTCCTGCGGCACAGAAAGGAAAACCTTTCAACGTGCTATACAGCATCCAGTCATCCGGCTCAGGGCGCAAACAAAAGAGCTGCAATATGTCTGCATCTTATTATTATTTAGCTAGAATGTGTGCCCTAGTGGCTAAGAGGCAGCTCTGCAAACCACAACACTGCTGTCTCCTTCAAAGTGCTACAACAATAGAAAGGCACTATAAGATAACAATTGTAAAGGTTTAAGAGTGTCTTGTAAGAACTCACTGGCACCCCAGACATGATCATGAAAGTGACTTGTTAGAACGTGTGTTTGGATACAGTCATTTCTTTGTAATGTTTCTAGTCAGAGTTAATAGTTTCTGCTCCCGGTGTGGCATTAATTAAACACGTTGGCACTTTGACATCCATGAAACTTCAGCACTAAAGTGGAAAAAAGCATGAGGCTCCTGAATCAAGGCACTGCTCGCCTCCACCTATGCAACAAGTTTGTAACTGTCCATGCAGCCATTCCCAAACCTTCGTATCCAATTTCGGGTGTTGAGGAGCCTATTCAGCTGCACTGGTGCACCGAGAGGGGGCCCTGAGGATAAGGATCTGAACTGGTGTCTGGAAGGTTGCCGGTTTAAATCCTGTTCCTACCAGAAGCCCCTTGAAAATTAGCTCGGGGCACCTTACACTGACCCTACACTCTGACCTCACCATGTCACGTGAAAAGACAGTTTCCCCTCAGGGATTAATAAAGTACATCAAATCAAAATATCCAGGATAGGGAGCCAGGGCACAGTCAAAGCGTTTTCACAGCTAGTTCATCTGAAGCGTTATTTTCAAGCTCTGGTGTGATTCCCCCATAATCCGACTCATTTTGGGAGATGTGAATGAGCAAATCACTCTCTGGTACAGACCAGAACAACTGTCCTGAGACCCTCAGGATAAGGTCAGATAGCAATAGACCCATATTGACGAGGGCGAATGAGGACACGGAACAACAACAGCAACATTTATTTCTATAGCACATTTTCATACAAATAATGTAGTTCTAAGTGCTTTACATGGTGAAGAAAAGAGAAAAAAAGACAAAGCAAGAATTAAAATAAGACAACATTAATTGACATAGAATAAGAGTAAGGTCCGATGGCCAGGGAGGACAGAAAAAACAAAAAAAAAAAACTCCAGACGGCTGGAGAGAAAAAATAAAATCTGCAGGGGTTCTGAGGCCACGAGACCACCCAGTCCCCTCTGGGCATTCTACCTGACATAAATGATCAGTCCTCATTGTATTCAGGGTTCTCATGGAAGGACTTGATGATGACGGTCACGTGGACTTCTGGCTTTAATCCATCAATGTCGGGACATCAAGGTGCTTTGATTAGGTGGCGATGGCGCAGGTCGCCACCACAGAAAACCGGGAAAGAAACAGAAGAGAAAGTAGGGGTTAGTAAGGATTTTAGAGCCACCAGGAATAGTTATGATAATTAATTGAAAATACAGAATATCAGGATTAAATTAAAATTAAGTTATGAGAAGGCCATGTTAAAGTAATGTGTTTTCAGCAGTGTTTTAAAGTGCTCCACTGTATTAGCCTGGCGAATTCCTATTGGCAGGCTATTCCAGATTTGAGGTGCATAACAGCAGAAGGCCGCCCGCCTCGCCACTTCTTTTAAGTTTAGCTCTTGGAATTCTGAGCAGACACTCATTTGAGGATCTGAGGTTACAATTTGGGATATAAGATGTCAGACATTCCACTATATAAGATGGAGCGAGATTATTTAAGGCTTTGTAAACCATAAGCAGTATTTTAAAGTCAATTCTGAATGACACAGGTAACCAGTGTAGTGACATCAAAACTGGAGAAATGTGCTTGGATTTTCTTTTCCTAGTTAAGATTCTAGCAGCTGCATTCTGCACTCGTTGCAAACGATTGATGTCTTTTTTGGGTAGTCCTGAGAGGAGTGCGTTACAGTAATCTAGTCGACTGAAAACAAAAGTGTGGACTAATTTCTCAGCATCTTTCAATGATATAAGAGGTCTAACTTTTGCTATGTTTCTTAAGTGAAAAAATGCTGTCCTAGTGATCTGATGAATATGTGATTTAAAATTCAGGTTACAGTCAACAGTTACCCCTAAGTTCTTTACCTCCGTCTTGACTTTTAATCCTAACGCATCAAGTTTATTTCTGATAACCTCATTGAATCCATTATTGCCAATCACAAAAATTTCTGTTTTCTCTTTATTTAGCTTGAGAAAATTACTATTCATCCAATTAGAAGCACAAATAAGACATTGTGTAAGTGAAACAACAGAGTCGGGATCATCAGGTGCTATTGATAAATACAGCTGTGTGTCATCAGCGAGATAATATGATCTAACGGAAGCATGTAGATCGAAAAGAGCAGTGGACCCAGGATAGAGCCTTGTGGAACACCATATAGGATATCATGTGTCTTTGAAGTATAATTACCACAACTAACAAAGAATTTTCTACCTGCCAGGTAGGATTCAAACCAATTTAAGACACTGCCAGAGAGGCCCACCCACTGACTAAGGCGATTTCTAAGAACAGACAACAGATACAGGTGTAAATGTGTTATTTTTTTTTTTATTCTGGAAAGCCAAAAAACTCAATGTGCAAAAGTGCAGTACAGTTTCAATAAAAAATAAATAATCGTTTCAATAAAAAATAAATAATCCATAATAAAACAGTGTTCAAGTGGAGTTTAAAATCAATTAATAACTAATTCAATCAATAAGTTAAAACACAGTCAGGATCTTCCCCTTTAAAAACATCACGAGCCTCAGTGCATCCTTTCAGATCAACCCTTTATGATCTACTCAGCGAGAGGACTCATCCTCCGGCCAGCGCAGTCAACCATTAGCTGGCTCATGTCTCTGCAGCCATCCCTCAGCATTTGTGGGGATCCTGTGAGCCCTGCCTTCTTCTCCCACCACCATTCCTTGGCGTCAGTGCGATCTCCTGGACTGGCATCTCTGTTCCTGGTCCCTGGCGCTCAGCAGGAGCAAACTTACCCCATGAGAGGTGCCCGCTAGTTCCATATGGGGCATCATCCATGACCGTTTGCCTCCTCTGCCACAATCATGGCCCTCTTCTTTTCTGTTCCTTTCCTTTAAACCTTCTGATCTCTCTTTCTTTTTGTTTTTACTCTTTCTTTTCTCTCCCCAGGCTCTTTTATATTCATCAGTACGCACCTTAATTACGATCCCCAGAGCGCTAATGAGGAAACCGGCTGAACTGACCATGTCTGCACATGTATGAGTGAGCAGTGAATTTCCTCATCAACACCCCAGGTCCTCATGGCTATGCTGCATCCGCAAAGCTTGTGCCCACTGTTGTTAATTAAACACTCACACACAGCTAGGGACCCGTAACATGCATCACCAAAGACATGTTTTTTGATCTGTTTAGTTTGCTTGAAAGTTTGCAGTGTGTAACTGCAACAAAGTAACTAATCATCGTCTGATTCAGAACATAAACAAGCGGACTAAGTGTGAGAATGCCTCCCCACGTATACTGGACTAATATACAATATAATATAATCCAACACACACGTTTTAGTATATTGGAGGAATCTATCGAAAAAATTATAGTAACTATGATGGGATTAGCACTGTGAGTCAGCAGCTCTGACCATTGTGCCACCACACTCAGTTAACTGGTTGTGTCATGTGTTGGGGTTGAGGTTTCAATTTTGGAGATTATGCTGAGCATGTCAGACAAGTTTCCTGTTTGCACTGGTAGGTTACTTGGGTGGAATGTTGAAAGCTGGAATGGAGAAGAACATTTCACAACTTCTTTCAGTCTTGTTTTGTTTGTGTTATTTTTGAATTTCAAAAATGAAATCAGTAAAGCAGTAGGTTTTATTGGTAGGTACAAACTCATAAATGCTGGTGATATTAGGTGCAAACTAGGCTTCCAAATAAGTAATAAGTATTCAGCAAATACGGCCTAGTGAAGCAACTAAACCGTTCTATTTGCTTCAGAATGGCACACCCCAATCAATTCATTTTCAAGATATTTTTTGTAACTGACCAGCAGATGCATTATTTTGATTGTTCTTTAAACTTGGCATCAACTAAATTCTGGACCCTGGTTTCCATAACTGATCCTAACTGAGGCTGATCTTCCAATTAGCTGTGAACCCCCCAGTCTCACTGAGATTGCACAGGTCGGTGAACCAGCTGAGGGGAGGAAAGGCTGCAGGGATCTGTGGTATCCGGGGTGAACTTCTCCAGGCTGGTGGTCAGGCTGTCCTCTTGGCATTGCAAGCAATCTTTGCTTCCATTTGGGAGACTGGCATCATTCCAACTGACTGGAAAACGGAACTTGTTGTCCCTTTCTGGAAAGGGAAGGGTGATCGCCTGGATTGCAGCAACTACAGGGGGATAAAACTGCTCTCAGTGCCGGGTAAGATCCTTGCTAGGGTCGTTCTCAATTCTTGCTCACCTACCAGCGATCGGAACAGTCTGGTTTTACGCCTAAGAAGTCTACAATCGACCGCATCCTGGCACTGAGCGTTCTCATAGAGCACAAATGTGAATATCGGCAGAGTTTCTTTGCAGCCTTTGTTGATTTTCGCAAATTCGTTCGATTCAGTTGATCAATAAGCTCGGTGGGACATCCTGAGGGTTTTCGGGATCCCCTTGAGGCTGCTGGATATCTAGCAGTATTTTTATTTACTACATATGTGTTTTCTTACATTACATTGCACCAGTGCAGACACCTACCTTAGCAGTCATATATATAGTATATAGTAACACTTGAAAATGAATTCTGCCTGTTAGGGTTGGTACTTTAAAAATTCACTATTTCCAATAACAGTATTACAGTATCTATTAAAATATTAATTTTTGACAATAGATGTGCTATCTGCCTACAGTAATATCCATCTAAATTGAGAAGCAGTTTTAAATTGACCTGATAGGAGTTTATCATCACTAGTTTGTGGCAGTTCATCTGAGGGCAGGTTCTTACTCTCTACCTATGGCTGCCATGATAGCTTGAGTTGCCAGTTATGTTGTAATTATCTTGGGGTGTGAGTATCAAAAATGTATCCTGTGTGTTAGGTTAACAGATCAGCTAACCAGATAACTAATGAAGATCATGTAGTGCTATTGTGTGAAAGCCTGCAGTTATAAACACAGGGCTTTACCCAAATGATTTTGATGTACATTTTTGCTTTGCGCCGTCCCCCACCATAACCTATCGTCTATGGCGGAGGAGCGAAAGCTTTAGAGTCAACAAAAATTTCAATCTCTGTTTTTTGATGGATCTTGACATTTTAGGATCCCCTCATACTAAAAGTGTCGATATCTCAATGATGGGTGTCTGTGTGTCACAATTCCTTGAGGACAGTCTAGAGCTAAAATGGCTGAACAGAAAAATACCATACTTGAAACTTAAGCCTGTTATGAGCTGACGATGTGCTGATTAGTTTTTGAGCCAAATCGTACAAGAGAAGGAGGCACTCTAGAGGAACCCTCAAATACTGTAATTCTGCTATTAATTATGAATTCTTCTTGTCAATTGCTATCGTAATGACCAATTTTATGATCAGAAAGATCAGCATCAGAGTGGTAAATAATTACTAAAATGTTATAGAACAGTTCGGGTAACTTGGTTACAAGAGCGCAACGACTTCTTGAGCTCACGTCTAAAAAATTTTTATTGTTGGTTTGGATATGTACAATTTATTCACTTATTTTGCAATGAGCCAAAAATATGTGTATAGATAAAATTTAAATTCTATCACTTTGAAAAGACCAAGCACATAGCATTTATAAAATGACACATAAAATTCATATTATAACGTGTTAATGACTCTTTTTCATACCTTTGCATTGAGACATTTGTTATCCAAATGTCCTTCTACAGCTTAGTCCATTTCACGTCTATCTATCTATCTATCTATTATAATGTGCCTTATCTATCTATCTATCTATCTATCTATCTATCTATCTATCTATCTATCTATCTATCTATCTATCTATCTATTATACAGTGCCTTATCTATCTATCTATCTATCTATCTATCTATCTATCTATCTATCTATCTATCTATCTATCTAATA
>JANRMT010062800.1:4855825-4869723 GCA_026402145.1 Polypterus bichir lapradei
CTATCTATCTATCTATCATATAGTACATTTTCTATCTATCTATCTATCTATCTATCTATCTATCTATCTATCTATCTATCTATCTATCTATTATACAGTGCCTTATCTATCTATCTATCTATCTATCTATCTATCTATCTATCTATCTATCTATTATACAGTGCCTTATCTATCTATCTATCTATCTATCTATCTATCTATCTATCTATTTATCTATTATACAGTGCCTTATCTATCTATCTGTCTATCTATCTATTTTTCAATCTATCTATCTATGTATTATATAGTGCCTTTCCAATCTATCTATCTATCTATCTAATTTATATAGTCCATTTCACGTCTGTCTATCTCTATCTATCTATCTATCTATTATACAGTGCCTTATCTATCTATCTATCTATCTATGTATTATATAGTGCCTTTCACATCTATCTATCTATCTATTATATAGTGCCTTTCCAATCTATCTATCTATCCATCTACATCCTGTATGTGGTGTCTTTTTTAATATTTGAGACAAGAACATATTTTTCCTTGATTTACCCCTGTGCTCCACAGTTTAGAATGACAAATCAGACAATTCTGACGTGATTTAAGCACACATTGCAGACTTTAGTTGAAGGGTATCTGCATACATTTTGGTCTCTCCATGTAGAAATGACAACACTTTTTCCACATGGTCCCCTCATTTCAGGGCACCATAATATTTGGGACAGTTGGCGTCACAGGTGGTTGGGATTCCTCAGGTGTGTTTCATTGCTTCATTGGTGCAGGCATACGGTACTTTGGCTTGCTTCTACCCACAGACTACCTTTGGAGTCTGTAGTTGCCATTCTTCAACATTAGGACAAGAGCTGTGCCATTGAATGTCAAAGAAGCCATTATGAGGCTGAAAATCAAGAATAAAACTATTTGAAACATCAGTAAATCCTTAGAATGACCTAAATCAACTGTTTGGAATATTATTAAGAAGAAAGAACGCACAGGTTAGCTCAGTAATCACAAAGGGACTGATAGGCCAAAGAAGATTTCCACTGCTGATGACAGAAGAATCCTCACTGTGATGAAGAAAATGCCCCTAATGCCTGTCAAAGAGACCAGAAACAGTCTTCAGGAGGCAGATGTGGATGAACCAGAGACCTCTATGAGCTGAAGGCTTCAGGACCAGAAATGCAGAGGCCACACTGCAAGATGCAAACTACCAGAGCCTTTTTTTTTCTTGTCAGAATGAATTTTGTTTCTGTATCTCATATGATAAATTAATATTATATCTAATTTTTAGTAACACATAAGTGTGCTTCAGCAAGCACAGCCTACATTTGTCAGCATGGCTGACAGAAACAGAGTGTAGCACATATCATTATATTTTAATACAACAAAAGAAATGTTGGCGTAACATTTTGCTGCTGTTTTTCATCAGCTGATAAGGCCAGACACTGACACAATAATCCGGACCTGTTCAGCCATGCAGGGAATTAAAAATAAAATTGGTGTGCTTTTGTTCAACTACTATATATTATTGGACTGCTGGTTTTAACTAAAAAGCCAGTGGTGATCCAGTTGTGTTGATATTTTAAAGTGTTTTGGTCGCACCTGCTGCCTCGTAATAGGCAGCTTTTTGAACTTTGTCCATCCACTTCTTCGGTAATCAAGTGTTATGCAGATTCTAGGATTGGCGCTCATTATTTTTAGGTCTGTTTTAAAGGACCTGTTGAAGTTACACTTTTGGCTGCCAGTAATACTGCCATATTGAACATATTAACAGTGCTGGGCCTTTTCAATACTTAGAAGGAGTAACTTGATGAAAAACATTACATAGTTGTTAGCAACATGATTTGACCAGTCCAGCATTAAGGGAACACTATACTGCAGGAGGTGCCATCTTCAGATGAATTATCGAAATCAAATAAAAGGATCCCCCAATTAAATGTCTTAATGGTGCCTCACCGCTCTCATTCACTCAAATTTGTTATGGTGGCAGGAGAGGTTCGTTCTTCTTTATAGTTTTCACACAGAACACCCTTTCACTCCATACTAGGCTGAGCCGCCTTTTAAGGCGACCGACTTTTAAGTTGACCACGTCTTAAGGCAATTCAATATGTAGATCAATTTGATATTTTATACAAACTCATTAATTTAGTTATATTGCATTTGAGCGGTATTACTTTAATACTCGTAGTTTCTGTTATTTTTGTGATGAAATTTAAACTTTATTTCTATATTGAGGTCGCCCTTTTGAAACCCCCTGATATTTACTATGCGGTGAGGCATTTGTACTCCATCAACATTAATTATTTCCAGAGACATAATTTTGTCTATTTTTCCAGCGCATCGCGCACAAAAGCAAGGGGACGATGGGAGCACCAGAACTCTGCTCACATCATGTCGCTTCGTACCGAAAGCTGCAAGTAGTAAGTCTGTGATAAGCGGAATACCGCTACGCTTTCCACTTTCGGGACGGAAGGACAATCCCGACCGCTTTTATATAGTAAGAAAGAAGAAGAAGATATTGCACAGTCTGGAGTAGAAAATCATCTTTTACCTGGAAAAACGAAACTACAAATCCCATCGTGCATTGCAAAATGGACGGGGTGTGTGTGAAACTCCATGCTACTCGCACAGTCTGGAGTAGAAAATCATCTTTTACCTGGAAAAACGAAACTACAAATCCCATCGTGCATTGCAAAATGGACGGGGCATGTGTGAAACTCCGCACCTGTGTAGCACTCACGGGACGGAAGGACAATCCCGACCGCTTTTATATAGAAGGATAGGGCCTTAAAATAAATATGACGTCAGTGATTGATTTTAAGCTAACAAGTTAAGATGACAGTTTAAGCAACATAAATACAAAACCATCCAGTTGGGTGCAAAAAACAAAATTGATGTCAGTTTTTCAAATATCATTTAAAATGTATTTCTATGTATTTGTTGTAACTGTATATTTCATAATTTACTCTCTAACTAAACCTAACCCTAACCCTAACCCTAATTTCTGCGGTGGGCTGGCACCCTGCCTGGGGTTTGTTTCCTGCATTGCGCCCTGTGTTGGCTGTGATTGGCTCCAGCAGACCCCCGTGACCCTGTGTTAGGATATAACGGGTTGGATAATGAGTGGAATGGATAAATACATGTTAGAAGTAGAGGCATGGAACCAAATTAGACAAAACGTTGAAGTAAAATGTCAAGTACCTTGCACTGAGTAATTGTGTGTTTAGTGCAGTCAGACACAAACATTTTCTTCTTTTTTTTATTTTTGTCAGAATTTTTACAACCTGCATGTAAATGACTTTACAAACCAATTACAGTGAATAAAATGGAAAAGTTAGGCAACACTATAGCACAGTTGGGTAGCTTTGTTGCTTCACAGCGTTTAAGCTGCGGATTCAATAAGGAGCCGAGTTGCCTGTTGAGTGCAGTTTGCTTGTCTCCTCCGGCGAGTCTGCTTTCTTTCTAAAGGTTCTCAAAATTATCTCAGTGTGATTCTCACCGGTTGTGTTTATACTGTATAAGCCAGAAGACAAAATTGTGAGACAGAACATATGTAAGTGAGACTGCGTGTTACATAACATTAACAATGTTTGTGTAAGCATGAAATCCATCAATGTACTAAGGTGCTTAGAGGTGTACTTTCAATGACGAGCTTGTCTTCTGACACTCAGTCAGAGTTCATGATACTGTCTACTGTGAGAACTTTATCTGAATCTCTGCAGAAAAGTATCACAATTTATATGTCATTAATATTATTAGGTTAAATAATAAAATAACAAAACAATCTTGTATGCAGCATAATTTTATCTGCAATGTGTCTGTTGACCAATAAGAAAATAAGTTGACGGTGAAAAAATGAAATTGGGTACACACAGTATCAAGGACAGAAGCGTCAAACACTTGCCACCCCATAAGCATCAGTGTAAAATGGTGTTGATGTAAATATCATTGATTACTAAACAGCAATGTTGTTTAAAAATTTCCCTATGAGGTGTTGTCTTACATCAGACAGGTGAATGAATGCTCATATTCAAAAAAGCAATTCTTAGTGTGGTACTCGACAAGGGTGCCCTTTATCACCATTGCTTTTTGCAATTGCCATTGAGCCATTGGCCATTCACATTCGAAATACATCAGAGATAAAGGGGATTAGGACCTGAACAGCAAATATCACTATATGCAGAAGATATGGTACTGCATATATCAGACCCAGTAGTCCTTGATGCACTAGAAGAATTTTAAAAGATAGCTGGACTCAAAATCCATTTGAATAAAAGTGTGCCTTTTCAAGTGAACTCTCTAGCACACAATGCTACATTGAACATCTATCTGTTCATTTCATCAGAACAGTTTAAATATCTAAGAATAAACATCACAAGCAAATAAAAAGATAATTTTCAACACAGTTTTGCAATCCATATGGAAAAAAATGAAACAAGATGTGAACAGACAGTCCACCCTCCATCTCACATTAGCAGAGAGAATCAACGCTGTTAAGATGAACATCCTTCCCAAGCTTCTTCTTCTATTTTAGTGCACCCCCATATACATTAATAAATCGTTCTTTAAGAAACTAGAGTAAATTATAAACTCATTTATTTGGAATTTGAAACATCCACCCATCAACAGGGTGACTCTACAACAACCTCAAGCAGAAGGGGGCATGGCACTACCTAACTTGAAATTTTATTAATGGGCGTCAAATATATAAACTATAAAGACCTGGACATTGACAAAAATTGATGCATATACACAAGCCTGTTCTGAACTAGAAATAAAATCTTGCTGTACTTCTTTATATGCCCCACTTTGTCCACCCATCCATCCATCCTCTTCCGCTTATCCGAGGTCTGGTCGCGGGGGCAGCAGCTTAAGCAGAGAGGCCCAGACTTCCCTCTCCCCGGCCACTTCTTCCAGCTCTTCTGGGAGAATCCCAAGGCGTTCCCAGGCCAGCTGGGAGACATAGTCCCTCCAGCGTGTCCTTGGTCTTACCCGGGGCCTCCACCCTGTTGGACGTGCCCGGAACACCTCACCAGGGAGGCGCCCAGGAGGCATCCTGATCAGATGCCCGAGCCGCCTCATCTGACTCCTCTCGATGCGGAGGAGTAGCGACTCTACTCTGAGCCCCTCCCGGATGACTGAGCTTCTCACCCTGTCTTTAAAGGAACGCCCAGACACCATGCGGAGGAAACTCATTTCAGCCACTTGTATTCGCGATCTCGTTCTTTCGGTCACTACCCATAGCTCATGACCATAGGTGAGGGTAGGAACGTAGATCGACTGGTAAATTGAGAGCTTTGCCTTACGGCTCAGCTCTTTTTTCACCATGCCCCACTTTGTGCCCCAGTAAATCTAAGTTATCGTCAATAGACTAATAATCTAATTGTCCATCAAACACTCAGAATATGGAACCAATACAGGATGCACATCAAGGCTGAGAAGCTTTTATCTTTTGCGGCACTACAGAATAAAAACACTTAGAGAATTTTATATAGATAATGTCTTTGCATCTTATGAACAATTATGCTTCAGATTTAACACATTTTTTCCACTACTATCAAACCAGAAATTTTACTAAAAACAGCCTACCCAATTTTCCTCAACTTCTACCCATTTCTATTTCAGAGGCAATATTGATCACTCTTGAAGACTCAAGACAGCATCTCAACAATATATAAAAACTTTCAAAGATCCCAAGGTTAATATTTCAGAAAAGGAGTGAAAGGCAGCCATGCATAGAATACACCGTAGCTCCATATATACTCAGCAAAAAAAGAAACGTCCTCTGACTTTCAACTGTTTTTACTTTCAGTAGACTTAATGTGTAAATATTTGTATGAATACTAAGAGAGTCAACACCATAAGACATAAACTAAAAATGTTTCACAATGTGTCCCTGAATGAAGGGAGGCTCAAAATCAAAAGTACCAGTCAGTATCTGGTGTGGCCACCAGCTGCTTGAAGTACTGCAGTGCATCTCCTCCTCATGGACTGGACCAGATTTGTCAGTTCTTGCTGTGAGATGTTACCCCACTCTTCCACCAAGGCACCTGCAAGTTCCTGGACATTTCTGGGGGGAATGGCCCTAGCCCTCACCCTGCGATCCAACAGGTCCCAGACATGCTCAATGGGATTGAGATCTGGGCTCTTCGCTGGCCATGGCAGAACACTGACATTGCTGTCATGCAGAAACTCACGCACTTTTTGCCACTCCTGTCTGGTCCAGCGAAGGTGGGTTTGTGCCCATAGGCGGCGTTGTTGCTGGTGATGTCTGGTAAGGACCTGCCTTACAACAGGCCTGCAAGCCCTCAGTCCAGCCTCTCTCAGCCTATTGCGGACAGTCTGAGCACCGATGGAGGGATTGTGTGTTCCTGGTGTGACTCGGGCAGTTGTTGTGGCCATCCTGTACCTGTCACGCAGGTGTGATATTCGGATGTACCGATCCTGTGCAGGTGTTGTTAAACGTGGTCTTCCACTGCGAGGATGATCAGCTGTCCTCCTTGTCTCCCTGTAGCGCTGTCTTAGGCGTCTCACAGTGTGGACATGGCAATTTATTGCCCTAGCCACATCAGCAGTCCTCTTGCCTCCCTGCAGCATGCCTAATGCACGTTCACGCAGATGAGCAGGGACCCTGGGCATCTTTCTTTGGGTGTTTTTCACAGTCGGTAGACAAGTCTCTTTAGTGTCCTGCGTTTTTAGAACTGTGACCTTAAATGCCTACTTTCTGTAAGCTGTTAAGGTCTTAACGACCATTCCACAGGTGCATGTTAATTAATTGATTATGGTTAATTGAACATGCATGGAAAACATTGTTTAAACAATTTACAATGAAGATCTGTAAAGTTATTTGGATTTTTAAAACATTATTGTTGAAATACACAGTCCTGAAAAAGGGACGTTTCTTTTTTTGCTGAGTATATATGCAAAACACTCAATCATTCAACTTAAAATCTTTCAGCAATCACATTTGTGTCATTTAAAATTTTCCAAAATGTGTCCAGGGCAAGATTTTACCTTTGAATGTTGCAATCTAGCACTGGGCCAGATGTTTTGGGCCTGCACCAAATTAACATCATTCTGGACCAACATCTTTGAATGCCTTTCATACAGCCTTGGTGTCCCAATCCCTCCTAATCCACTAACAGCTGTGTTGGGTGTGGTGGGCTCACAGAGGGGCTTATAGTAGAGAAGGACAAACAAACTGTAATTGCCTTTACATCACTATTAGCACGTAGACTTATCTTGCTTAACTGGAAGAATCCTAACTCACCTCTTTTAAGTCAGTCGGCACCTGATGTCGTGTATTATTTGAAATTGGAAAAACTTAAATTCTCACTTAGAGGATCTGTGCAAAGCTTTTTTTTAATATAGCAAGGTCTAATCAATAAAATATTAGAATAAACATTTATACTGAGAGGAAAAGGACATTTTCCATTCTTTTTCTTTTTTTCTTCTTCTGTTTTTGCTCATTGCTCTTGGCTCACCTCTTTTTCTCTTGGGTGGTGGTTGAATTTTCTTTCATTAGGTTTTGTCTTTTTTTTTGTTCCTGCTTTCTTATTTTATGTTATTTTCTTCAAATAAAATACATATATATTTTTTTAAATCTTTCCCACCATAAGGGTTAAACAAATATTTTAAATTAAACCATATTAGAATAATGTTTTTTTTCTTCAGGTTATTTAGACAAAATACAAACGAGTTGAATCTAAAGTGTATCTGATAGGATGGTGTAAAATCAATGATTTGTGTGTCATTAGAGTCCCACAAGCAACTGTCAGCACGTGCGATCGTAAAAGAAAACCCATCATAAACTAGGAAACCATGGCTGCTCTGATGCTCGTTTGCTTGTTGTTGTTCTTCCCACCCATCCGTTGTTCTACGGTGCACTAACAACAAACTGGATACGTATGTAAACATAATCTCTGTATTAGATTTGCCGTTACCAAATAGTAACATTCAACATTTTTCTGACTTTGGCAGGCATTAAATAATCAAACTCTGTATGCTCCATTGCTAAACACATCTCTCAGTGTAGGAAACCAAAAGTCAGGGGTGTTGAACTCCGGGCCTGGAGGGCCGCCGTGGCAGGAGGTTTTCATTCTAACCCGTTTCCTAATCAGCGACCAGTTTTCACTGCTAATTTAACTCCTTTTCCCTTCATTTTCATAGCCCTGTTTTTAAGGATTTAGTCCTCTGAATTGATTCATTTCTTCATGAAATGACAGCCAAACAGGAAATGAGACGTGAAACGAGCCAACAGATGACCAGCTAAATTGGGGCTTCAAACTCCAACCAATTTCACTCCAATCACTTTCTTAATGAGAAGCAGATTCTTGCTGTTAATTAAACTCGTTATTTAATTCCACGGCTTGTTGCTGCTCTCTTTCTGCCACAGCAGACATTTCCAAAACTGGTGATTTTCTGTTTTTTCTAAGAACATGTCAAAATGTTTTGGTGACCTGAGAGATCAACCTTACCGAGACCTTCACCTTTCTTTATTTTCAGATATTGTGTAGTGGGCACAGTTGAGCTGGTCATGTGGCGACTTGTTTTGTGTCTTACAATTATTTGGCTGCTAATTAAGGAAATAGAAACAATAAAGGGGCCTGAGTCAAGTTAATTCAAATTAAGGCAAAATAAGTGAATTAGCAGCAAAAACTGGTCACTGATTAAGAAGATGGCTAGAATGAAAACCTGCAGCGACTGCGTCCTTCCAACAACCCGCCTTAACTTGTAGTCCATTCGTGGTCTGAGTGATTTACGCCAGGGGTCCTCATTCACGGTCCTGGAGGGCTGCAGGTTTTCATTCCAACCCATGTCCTAATTAGAACTCAGGCCTTGCTGATAATGAAACTTGGTATTTAACTTTATGCCCTGTTAGCTCTTTCATTCATCAGAAACAAATGTTAGTTGCATTGTAGATCAGAGGTCCTCAGTTACAGCCCTGGAGAGCCACAGTGACTGCTGGTTTTCACTTCAACCATTTTCTTGTTTTTTATTTCACCTTATACAATTTCTTGTTATTTCTTGTTATTTCTTTGTTAGTTTTCGCATACCCCTTGGGGTCAGGGCCGGCCATTGTACAACACCCCTGGGGGGATTACAGGTTAAGGGCCTTGCTCAAGGGCCCAGCAGAGTAGGATCTCTTTTGGCAGTGACAGGGATTTGAACCAGCAACCTTTGGGATAACAGCGCAGATCCTTAGCCTCAGAGCCACCACTCCACCCATTAGAACCCATTTATTTACTACTGAATCAATATGTTTTTGCACTTAATTTTAGTTATCTCACTTGTTACAATTCAGAACCATTGATTGCATATTTTAGTTTTTAGCGGCTACATTTAAGTTTTAATGGTTGCCTCTTTTCTTAACCAGACATTAGTTAATAATGAAACGCAGATAACCAATAAACCAGCAGCTCTCTAGATAACGTGCATATCCATCATGAATTATCCATGTTTAAAAAATGTTTACAAATAAATTAGAGAGGAATTGGAAGGACCGTTAAGTTTAAATCTGTTCTGGTCCACAAAACACATGGATATGTTCACAGAGAAGGAAACTCTACAGTGCAATTAAAATTTTTCTTTAATGAATGAAAGCACCAACAAGCAAAATAGTTAATGGCCAAGTTTCATTATCAGCAAGGACTGTCGTCTAATTAGAAAACGAGTTGGAGGAAAACCTGCAGCCTCTACGGCCCTCCAAGACCGTGACTGAGGACCCCTGGTCTAGGCAATAATTTGTCCCCAATGCACAGCTACTGTACCTATATGTTTATCAGGTAGTGATAACCTTAATGTGTCTCAAAATAGTTATGCCTGATTCTTGCATAAATCCAAGTTTTTCAGTTTTGAAAGGATTATGGAATTGATTTGTGCTCAACATACAGAAATGTATATGAATGACTTGAAAGAAAACACGCAATTGACATAACGTACATTTGATTATTTGATCCTAAATATTTTTTGAGTGAATGTGTATTTTAATGAAGAATTTGTGCATGGATGTGGACTTTTGAATCACCAACTTAACATGAATACAATGCGTTGAGATCATGAGAGAGACAAGAAGACCAGAAGAAGGCCAGAGTCTGGTCCAATGTGAAAGGAATTCTAACAATAAATGACGGATGATAACTGAAAGTGCATTTCTCTCTAAAAGCAATCAAATAAGCCACTTCTCTCATTTAATGTACTAAGAACTCCTTCAAAAATAAATATTTAACTAAAAACACTGCCACTGAAATGTAGTCAATTACTCTTTAGTCAATATTTAAATTACATCAAAGCATACCAGGGGTCTATTGAGGTTTCATATCTGTAGACCAAAGTATTTTTTAAATATGGATTACTCCATAATAAGAAATTACAAGTGAACACATATCTGATGTTTGCTGAAGGTGAGTAATCTACAGTATTATGTAAGGCAGGCATGTCACCCAGCACTGGCTTGTACAGGTTAACACAACAGCTGTGGGGGCAAGACTAACTGAATATGTCAGAATATTTGACATGTTCTGATTCAATATAACCCACTTGATACAAATAAAGGCAGTCGTATCATTGTCTCGTAGATAGATAGATAGATAGATAGATAGATAGATATGAAAGGCACTATATAATAGATAGATAGATAGGAAAGGTACTATATAATAGATAGATAGATAGATAGATAGGAAATGAACTATATAATAGATAGATAGATAGATAGATATGAAAGGCACTGTATAATTATTAGATAGATATGAAATGCACTGTATAATAGATAGATACTGTAGATAGATAGGTAATCTATACTAATAAAAGACAAAGCCCTCACTGACTCACTGACTGACTGACTGACTGACTGACTGACTCATCACTAATTCTCCAACTTCCCGTGTAGGTAGAAGGCTGAAATTTGGCAGGCTCATTCCTTACAGCTTCCTTACAAAAGCTGGGCAGGTTTCATTTCGAAATTCTACGCGTAATGGTCATATCTGGAAGTTGTTTTTCTCCATTTACTGTAATGGAGTTGAGCTTGACTGCCGTGGGGGCGGAGTTTCGTGTGACATCATCACGCCGCCCATGTAATCACGTGAACTGACTGTCAACGCACTATGTAGAAAACCAGGAAGAGCTCCAAAATACGCTGAAGAAAACATGCATTATATAATTGAGAAGGCAGCGAAACAATAAGAAGCAAGCGACTGACATATACTACCATATTCATCATTGCAGCTACTTCGGAAACAAAGCAAGGTATAAACCTAAACTTTAAATTAAGTTAGACAGGCTGCCGCTGGTGTTTTCCATGCCCACGGGTAATGCGGGATACAAGTTTAATGAGAGGACGCAGGATATAAACGAGAGTTTTGATCACTTTGTAACCAAGTTAAAATTGCAGGTGAAGGGGTGTGCTTATGCAAATTCCGAGAGACTGTGTTTGTGGGGGATTGACAGTTAAGGCGGGTGGGGGAGTCACGTCATTATCTCCCCTCCCATTTACCTCATTTCGCTCTGAGCTGAGCTCCGCGGCTAACGCCGTCTTCCGAAGCAACTTCGTCACACTGCCACCAAATACAGAGAAATCCACAAGTTAATACACACTCTGTCTCTAGACTTTCTCCACACTGAATCCTCCAGGCACTACTTACAAAAGGTTACATTGACAATCGTGTTACGTTATTTTTAAAATGTTTAATTTTCTTAGCACAAGCACAGCTGAGAAGCTTCGATGCATGTGCTCCATAACGCGTTAAAAAATAATGCATTTAATCACACTTTGCATTACAATCGAAGGGGAACTTTTGTCAATGCATGATTTCCTGGTACACCGATTACATTGATCAGCGCATCCCAATTCATTTTAGCCTCGCACCACCTTGGTTTGAGAAGAAGTATGAAAAAATATGAGGTTAACACACAAAAACAGATCACCAATTCAAGCTTTATGAATAATCGATTCGCCATCAATAATTGTTTTGGTAAAGCCATACTCAGTGTAATCCTCCTTCTATTTTATAATTTTTCCGCCACTAACCATGATTAAATGAACGGTAAAAAAGTAAGAGCGAAGTGAGGGTGACTTATTTAGGCAGGCATATATATGACAGCAACACTCATGACAATGTCAATCATGTTACGTTATTATTAAAATGTTTCCTTTTCATTACTTCTTTAACCCACTACTTCTCCGCTGCGAGGCGCGGGTATTTTGTATATGAATGACCTCCAAAGAGCGCGGAGACTTTTGATATCGTGAACGTGTCTGCAAAAACTGGCGTCTCCTGCCCAGCAAAAGTCGTGCAGCCGGCGCGCGCGCATAGCTGTGCCGGCCTTTGAGACGCTGACTGCGCTTCTGCTTTAACTCAAAGTGAGCATTATTAATTTTTTTCATCCTCCCCCTGAGCTATAGCCCAGACAAGTGCAAACACGGGACCCCTTTTCTACACCGCGGCAAAATAATATTAAGGCGCTTCACACTTTATTTTGCACGTATACGATTATGAAGTCGTCAGCTCGGATTATGAAGACACGCACAGGAGTGAAGGACTGACAGTGCCATCACAGCCGATTAATAGCTGGGACGTCTCACCAGTCTGCACAAGACCCACCGCGACTGTCCCCAAAAGGCGCTCATATCGTCACCGAACACATCTCTCTATACTATATAAAAGAAAAAGGCAACTTTCCTTTCTTTACACCTTTTTTCCTTTTATCCCAAACCAAAGCCTTTCTCTCTTAAAACTGCAGAGGACACAAAACTAATTTTCTTTAATTGCTGGTAAGGCACATTACCAGAGGCAGAAATTTGGACTTTCACATAGAAAATGTAATTTCTATACCACAGCCGTCGTGTAGCGCCTTTCAAAAGGGATCTACTACCGAGAGATGATCCATATACATTTTAGCTGCTGTTAGTACTACTTACCTCTTCTGTTATACCGTCTTTAAAATGTAGTTTACCCGCAACCACTCCAGTAGTGCTCAATGTACCTTTACTTCTTAAAACGTTAATGTTTTACTGTTTAATAACTTATAGACTACATTTTATTATTTTTCCCTTGCACTCAGTGATCAAAGCTATACACACACATATAGACACATACATATATATATACACATATATTTATATATACCTGTGTGTATGTTTGTATGTATGTGTATACACACACACACACACACACATACATACATACATACACACACACACAAATTATTTATATGTGTGTGTCTGTGTATGTATGTATGTATATGTGTGTGTATATATGATGTAGATAGGTATGCATATATATATATGTGTATATGTAGATATGTATATAGATATGTATTTTGCTATATATATATATATATATATATGTATATATATATATATAAATATATACACAACAATTACATTAACAATCATGTTACGTTATTTTTAAAATTTTTCCTTTTCTTTTTCATACCTTCTTTAACACACTACTTCTCTGCTGCGAAGCGCGGGTATTCTGCTAGTATGTTTATATATGTGTTTTATATATATATATATGCCAGCAACACTCATGACAATGACAAAACAATTACATTGTCAATCATGTTACGTTATTATTAAAATGTTTCCTTTTCTTTTTACTTCTCCGCTGCCAAGCGCGGGTATTTTGCTATATATATATAGATAGATAGATATGACAACAACACTCATATCAATGACAAAACAATTACATTAACAATCAAGTTACGTTATTTTTTAAATTTTTCCTTTTCTTTTTTATAACTTCTTTCACACAGTACTTCTCCGCTGCGAAGCGCGGGTATTCTGCTAGTACTTGATATAGATGTTTTTAGACAGATGAGAAAGGCACTACATGATAGATAGATAGATAGGAAAGGCACTATATAATAGATAGATAGGAAAGGCACTATATAATAGATAGATAGAT
>JANRMT010062800.1:4869733-4882333 GCA_026402145.1 Polypterus bichir lapradei
GAAAGGCACTATATAATAGATAGATAGATAGATAGATAGGAAAGGCACTATATAATAGATAGATAGATAGATAGGAAAGGCACTATATAATAGATAGATAGGAAATGCACTATATAATAGATAGATAGATAGATAGCAAAGGCACTATAGGTAGGTAGATACTGTAGATAGATAGGCAGTGCTTTATATAAATGTTTTTTAGATCAATAAGAAAGGCACTGCATCATAGATAGATCGATAGGAAAGGCACTATATAATAGATGGATACTGTAGATATTTAGGCAATCCTTTATATAGACTAGACATGCTTTTTTTTTATAATTAGAGGGAGTTCTATCCAACAGACCACCGGCTTAACAACAGTAAACAGTGCTCACCAGTTCTCTGCTCTGAAACTTTCACTGTGGCCCACTACTGCAGTTATGCTTTATGCCTGTAAGTGTCTAACACATCTCATATTTCAAAAGAAAAAGATTTTCTTTCAATGTATAATTAAACCATTAGTAATCTTGACAGATGTTGTAATTGGATGCCATAAAATATCTACGGTACAAATTTTGCATTTGCTTGTTATAAATCATATCCAGATTTACTTTATTCTGACAGTTGTGTTTGGCCAGATTATTAAAAGGTCATATTTCTTCTCAATACGCTCTGAAGTTCTGGTAAATTGATATTTCTGGACTAACCAGAAGCTCAGTCATAGAGCTCCTTTTACAAATGAGCATTTGTCCCCATAACTTATTAAAAGTGGATTTTTATTGGTTCATTTAAACCTGGAATCCTATTCCTCACCTCCAATGTCCAGAAACACTGAAAGAGCAAAAATTACAATCAGAACTCCAGAACTTTTTAGAAGATCGTGGTTACTCAAATAATGTTTGAAATACTGCCTAATATTAGTTATTGACACTCTATAGAATAAAGTAAATTAACATAAGGTCACTCTGATTACATATCATGTATCTGTTATACGCAGCTATTGACTATATGCATGCTTTTACAAATATTATAAGCCTTTTTAATTTTCCCCCATACCCTCCATTATAGAGACATTTTTGAAATTTCTAGAAAGTGATTAACTGTAAAACACAATTTTGCATGGCAAATGCATGCATGCCATGCTTGTGAAGAAATGACTTGGACTGGAAAAATGCCAAACTCATCCTTTAAGTTCCTAAATGCTAGATTGCTAAATACAGTATTGGTCAAAACAGAGCAAATGGTTATTAGCAGGATTTTTACATATATAAAATACTAGCAAAATGCCCGTGCTTCGCAGCGGAGAAGTAGTGTGTTAAAGAAGTAATGAAAAAGAAAAGGAAACATTTTAATAATAACGTAACATGATTGTCAATGTAATTGTTTTGTGACTTTTATGAGTGTTGCTGTCATATATATATATATATATATATATATATATACATACACACACACACACAGACACACACACATATAAACATATATACATATACATATATGCATATCTACATATACACATATCTACACATACACATATCTATATATATACATATACACATCTACATATATATACATATATACACATATCAACATATATATACACATACATATACACACATACATACACACACATATACATATATACATATACACATATATACATACAGGTAAATATACATATATATACACACATACACATACATATATATATATATATATATATACAGATCTACATATATACACACACATATATATATATATACTGTACATATCCACATATATATATATACACACATATATATACTGTACATATCTACATATATATATATATACACATACATATATATATATATATATATATATATATACATATCTACATATATATTTATATACTTTATATAGCAAAATCCCCGCGCTTCGCAGTGACGAAGTACTGCTTTTAAATTTTTATTAATAAGAAAAGAAAACCTTTTTAAACTGAGGAAAAATATACCAATAACTATTTGTTAAGGATCTCTTTGTATACCACGTTGTCAGTTCAGCACTCCGGTTGTAATATGACCAAGCTGTGCGCTGAGCTCACTTTTGAGAATGCAACGTATAGTTGTCCAGGAGAAAAGCAATGTTGCCTCAAATCAATGGCAACCTTTTGTAGGGTCTGTCCCTGAGACTTATTAATTGTCATCGCGAAGCAGAGCCTTACTGGAATTTTGATGCATTTGAATTGAAATAGGAGATCAGAGGGTTTAACGGGGATGCGAGGAATACATTGAGTGTGGAGAAACTCTAGAGACAGCGTGTGTATTAACTTGTGGATTTTTTTGCGAGTATTTGGTGGCAGCGTGACGAAGTTGCTTCCGCAAGACCATGTTAGCTGCGGAGCTCAGCTCGGAGCATATTCTTTTCCTAAATTGTCAATTGTGTAATGCATTTTTTGAACAGGTTTGATGCATGGAAGTGATCACTCGTACTGCGTTCAGTCAGTTCACGTGAGCTGCTCTCTTGTGTGATGTTGCGATGTCCACGGCTTTATTTAATATTAGCTAAGACCCGGCACTTAAAAGTTTCTCGCTACAGCAATTTTAACTCCGTTACAAAGTGATCCAAAGTCTCGTTTATACCTCGTGTCTCTCATTAAACTTGTATCTCACGAATAAAGTAAAGTAAAGGCATGACAAACGGCAGCGGGAGCGTGTCCATAAACTTAATTTAACTTACGGTTTACACCGTGCTTTGTTTCCGCAGTAGCTGCACTTATGAATAAGCTTGTATGCGCTTTTCTTCAGCGCTCTTTGGGAGCTCTTCCTTCTTTTCTACGTACTGCGTTCACAGTCAGTTCACGTGATTACGTGGGAGGCGTGATGATGTGACACGCAGCTCCGCCCCCCACGGCCATCGAGCTAAAGTCCATTACAGTATATGGAGAAAAATAGGTTCCAGTTATGACCATTACGCGTAGAATTTCGAAATGAAACCTGCCCAACTTTTGTAAGTAAGCTGTAAGGAATGAGCCTGCCAAATTTCAGCCTTCTACCCACACGGGAAGTTGGAGAATTAGTGATGAGTCAGTCAGTGAGTGAGTCAGTGAGGGCTTTGCCTTTTATTAGTATAGATATCTGTTCAGGGGGCAACCAGAATCTTGAGTGTTTTTATGCCACGGAACAAACTTGGAATCTTATTTAAGGCCAGGTCTGGAGGCTGAACAGTAAGTTTCGCCAATGACAGCCTTTAGGATGGAGAAGACATTTGCTGCGCCTTCATCTGGACTGGAACACGGCTGCCTCCTCACAGGTTAGAGTGTCTGGCTGTGCTGATGAAACAGAAAAAGGTAGAAACGAGATGGCTGCTGCTTAGTCGGTATGTCGGCTGGAATGCTCATCATTCTTCTACTTGCTGTGATAGAAGGCCAAGAACCCTGCCCCGCTGGGACTCCTGGAGGAAGGACGGACCGGGAGAGCGACAGTGTTCTTCCCTGGACACCTGGACAGTCCTTGAACCCTGGAGGATAGCCCTTCCAGCACACCAGGAAGTGCTGATGGACCTGGGATGGTATACGCCCAGAGTTCTTCTGGTTGCAAGGGCGGCACTTCCGCCACACTGGGGAGTGCTGCTGGAAGGTTGTCATCATGCACCTGGAGCACATCCGGGGTGTTATAAAAGGAGCCGCCTCACTCCAATTGGGGCGCCAGAGTCAGGAGATGGAGGGCAAAGCTGCCTGTGAGAGAGGAGTGGAGGCAGCCGAAAAGAGCAAGGACTGAGCAACCATGGGTTGCATATGTATATACAGTAGGTAAAATAAAACGTGTGTGTGGTTTGAACATCTGGAGTCGTGTCTGTCTGTGGCCAGGCTATCTTTTACAATGCTTACAAGTGAAACATCATTTATTTATTTTGATCTTGCTGTCAGTGCTACATGTGGTAATTCATATTTATAAGTGGATGTTGATATGGGGATGTTTTATACCACTTATTTACAGTAAATCTCAAAGACTGATCTCGTGTTGCGCATTTTTGAGCACAGTAGCACAACGATGATGTAATCGGCTTCAAGCTAGTACAGTTTGAGCAGGAGATTCAGAGAGGAAAGCAAGTTTGTCAGGTGGGTACAAATCGTGGTTGGAAACATCGTATCCCAGCCAAATCAGAACACATCTCAGCAGCCTTGGAAAAATGTTACAAAAATGGGCTTCATTTACTTAAATAGGAAAAATGATTACCATGAGTCACTAAGATATTTGTGCAAAGACCTTACGTTTCTTTTAGGGAGGGATCTTTTCCATGTGTAACGGCCTGCCAAAAAGTCTAGGGGTATATAAATAGGTCACACACAAGTGATAGAGAAGGAGACAAAACACAAAAAACTAAACCAGCTAAATAAAAGCAGGCTCCATTTATTGTCAAAAAGGAATAAAAAATAACTCACAAAATATGGAGAAAGTTACACAAAACAAACAAGGCAGGAGGATCACACTAACATAGCTGTCTAACTTTACAAAGTTTACAACTAGATACATTCTATCCATATTTATCACTTAGATGGCCAGCTTACAATTACATTTCTTTAACAAACAACAAGAAACAAAACCCCAAAGCCAGACCATCCAACCCTAACCCTACCCCTAACCCTAAACCTAACCCTTGCTCTGTCCTTGTCCTCTCACACTCTCTCTCTAACCTAAAACCCAAGGAAGCTTCATTTATAAACCTACACAACCCAGGTGAGTCATTAATAAGCAACGTAAGCGGGTAATTAGGGCAGAACTCAATTAAGTTATCAACACCAAGTTAGAGTTTAAAAAAGTCTAGAGTAGGTCGTAACACCATGTCACATACTGTACATTCTTAGGTTTACCTTAGCTTTTAAAGCAGTCTGAAAATTAGATTTCCTCCTAAACACTAACTAGTTTGACCAACATTAGCTGCCATTTGTAAGGTTTTAACACCCAAGCATGCCTTGTGGCCATCCATTGGTCACCTGTCATGTGACCTCTGACTTCCTGATTTTGAAAAGCATGTAAAGAAGTACGTGGGCCATGGTGGTCCTATGTCGTTTGAGCCTTGTATGTCAAGTTATAATCAACAGTCACACAAATTTTCTTACTTTTACTCTTATATTGCATGTTAGACACTAACCTTTATTGCACGTCCACTTTAATCTGTTTAAAAAAAAGGATATGAGGTCAGCGGAGTCAGTGCTAATAATTAGTTTCATCGTGTCAAATATGATATTTTAGAAAGTGACACTAGCAGTGAAATCTCATGTTGATGTGCAGATCAGTTTTTGTTGGAGGAAATCTCATTCTGTAATTTCACTGGGGCTGTACAAAGGTACAGATAAAAACTTTTGCATAATTATAGTCATTTGTCATTTAATTAATATTCATTATTGTAACCTACTCTGCTGATCTACGCTAGGCCAGTCACATTCATACCATTCATTATTTAAACCTGCTTAACCTGAGCAGGGCCATGGAGAAACTGGAGCACATCCCAGCATGCATCAGGTGCAAGTTAGGAGCAATCCCTGGATGGGACGTTAGTCCACTGCAGGAACATTCACATCAAAATATCAAATATATATGAATGTGCATTACATTTGAATGCCTGAACATCTGTGTTTTGGATCTTGTTAATAAGGTTCACGTTACTTTGGATGCAATAGTATGAAATTGTCTGAATCTTTTTTATATTTTTTTTTATGGGGTATATCTCACACATCACTTCCCAAGAATAGTCAACTTATATTGCCATCACTGGAATTGCTAGTGATGCTTAATACTGCACATGTTAGCTTCTTCTGGATGTTCTGCATGCACAAAAATGACATAACTGAGCAGAAAGTGGAGGAGATCACACCTCACACGATGAACCCATTCTAGCTGTGATGTATTATGGCATCACACAATGATTGTTCATGCATGATGCATACAGTTGTTAATTGCGTTGGCTTGACTGCTAGCTGGTGTAATGTCAGTCCCAGTCTCTCCTTCCTATAAATGAGTGCAGTGGAGGTGCAGGGCTTATTTAGACCTGAGGCCACGTAGGAGTAAAGTAAACCTATGGTTGTGTTTCAAGTTCTCCAAGTGGCAGTATATAGTAGCCTATTACTACAGTTACTACTGTCCTAGTACTATTAGGGAGTTTGGCTTGTCTTGTTAATACAAGGCTACACCTGTGGTGTAGGAAAAGTGCAGGATCCCCCTTAAAGAACACTTTACCAATTTGACACCACGGATATGTGAGGAAAACTGGGATCCAGACAATACTTCTAGAGGGATACCAGAAAGTAGTCATAGGCCTTCCTTACCCTTGTTCAGAGAACTTGGAGTTGAGAGGTGGCAGTTGGAAAAGGTTCAGCTGACCAGGAGTTAGGAAGCTAAAATTGGTGTAAAGTGGTGGTGTGTGGGAAGGAGAGGGTGACTGTGTGGTATTACACTCTAGGCTGGTGGTTCTCAACCTATGGTATATGCAAAGAATGACGGGGTGACAAGAGAGAGAACTGTTTCTTATTAATTGTGCAGAATACAAAATGCCAGCCTTGACAACTATTGCTGATGTAGAATGTGGTTAATCTCCAGCGGTATTGCATAAAAAAGTTGCAAAAACCCATTAAGCATCTGTCCTGTAAAAAAAAAAATAAAAGAATTGGATGAGCACAGGATGCAGTCGACACTTGGGAAGAGGTGTATGCGGAATACAGAAATGGAGAAATTGCAAATTTATTTGCTTTGAGATTTGTGGATGTAGACAAAAGTACAGCTCCAGTTAACTTTCTTAGAGTGTATTTGGCGAAATGGCAAGAAGAAGAACATGTCACAAATTATAGCAAATATGTATATATGGAGTAGAGGGTGTGGGAAAAGAAAACAAGAATATAACAAACTGTAACTTCACTTTTCCAGATTAGAACATTCAGTTTTGAGCCTGACTTATGGACATCATCTCTGTGACACCTAACACACTCATAACTTTCAGGAGCTTTTTTGTTGGTTCACTGATATAGCGCGTTGTAGCACCCACCACATGACGAACCACCTCAGGATCTCAAATTAGGACGTGAGTGCAGTCGTGTAATGGGCGACACCGTAGCACTAAGCTAATTTGAATGGTGCTGCTCAAAAAAAAATGGTTTGCATCGCCCTTTCTCACTGAGATAGCATGCCCCATGGTGGTAGCCCTTTAGATCTATCTACATTAAAAAAGCTATATGTATCTACTGTATATATACTGAGTATCAGAGGTGGGTAGTAATGAGTTACATTTACTCCGTTACATTTACTTGAGTAACTGTACTTCTAAGAGTAGTTTTACTGCACCATACTTTTTACTTTTTCTTGAGTACATTTGTGAAGAAGAAACGCTACTCTTACTCCGCTACATTGGACAACACTTGAATTGTTACTTTTTTTCCATTAGATAAAGTCTCACAGACAATTTTCAATCTGCTCTGTGTAGCATATGCTGTCAAGCTGCGCACATGCCTTCCATTGCGTCTCCAGCTCTGACGTGAGGTTTTGGATGTTCCCCAAATCAAGGCGCTGCAGCTTTGAGGACAGATGTTGTCTTTTTCATTTGAAAGCATTAACTGAGCTAATCATATTGACCGTGGTTTTCTCCTTTCTTTTTAGCTGTAAATTAAGTTCATTCAACATGTTGGTCAGATCTGAAAAAAAATGCCAAGTCTAGCGGCCATTGATCGTTATTAAGTTGCTTGTATTCTGCATGTTTAATGACAAAGAGAAACTCATCTTTCTTCGGCCAGGGGTCTTGAAATCTCAGCAGGAATATCGCCCTAGCCATCTGCCTCAATGAAGGCATCTTTTATCATCTCTCCATCTTGGAAGGACTTCTTATGCTTAATGATCGAGTGACTCACCCGGAACGATGCTTCGGTGTGTCTGCCTTTGCTTTTGAATTCAGCCAAGTGAAAAATGACGGCTGCCCGATTAACTGCGATTTTAGTTCCCCCTCCTTTCTCGTTCTCAGATCGTTTTCGGAAGGAAGTCAGTTTTGTAGTTTTTATGAACAGTTCGAAAGTGCCTTTCCTCATTTTCCTTCTTTGGAAGAGCAATGATAGATTGATAGACCAGACAAACGCACTTCGATTGTGACATTATGAGAGAAAAAAATGCTCTTTCAATTCCACATCCAGCCCATGAACAACAAATTTTTTTTAAACCTCTTCTTTAGTCGATATAAATTGGAAGGCTAACTAGATCACTTAGATAGCCGGACTTTTGCAGCAGCTTGCGTGTTTGATTGTGTGTGCGGGATGACCAGTGTGTTAGAAGAAAAGAGATCTCAGACTGGCTGCCCTGTATGTCAATCAAGTGGCAAATGCCATAGGGAGGATATATGATAGACTAACATTTAAAAAAAAATTTTTTGAATGCAACGCAATCTACCTGCACTACCTTTCCAATCTACCAGTCGATCGCGATCGACATATTGGGCACCCCTGGCCTACAGCCTTAACATCGTAAAAAATCATGCACATGCTTCTGGTTTGGACCTTGAACTTCTTTGTTGGAGAATCACAAGGATTCCCATGTTTTCATTCCCAGGTGTGAGATACTTCTTAAATTTCTCTTAGTCCAAATTCTTTAGCCCAGAATTCTCCTTGGCGCATTGGATGTTGAGATGCTGCATTTCATTGTTCAGGGCACCCGCTATTCACCATTCTTACTCGTGTAATTTGTCGTGAAGAATTCAACTGACTTGTTACTAGTCCTCTTCTTACACTCTGACATTCTTCAGATCTCCTTTGAAAGCCAAGCAGACCATGAGACGTCTTCAGAAAGTTCTTTTTTGATGGAATACTTCAGCCCACTCTCTGAGAGTGTTCTATGAAGGGCAGACATTGACTATGCAAGAATGAATCTCAGAAGGCATATTGTTCCCTAGGGTTAGAAATTCGAGGATGAACGCTTTAGTGCTTTTCAGTATCCAAGCTGACGTGATTCTGAGCCAAGAAGCATACGCCATATACCACTGTTTTGTCTTGGAAGAATAATATATTGCTCTACTTTCCCCTTTTGTATTATTAATACGTAGCCTCTGTCAGAACGCCTGAAATCCCACAGACTTACCACTGTTTATAAGGTATTATAGTATATAACTTCTCCCCACATTCCCTTCTACATCTATAACCTCAGGCAATTAGGTATAGTAAAAGACAAGCAGGAGTTAAGTTACAATTTAAGCAATGTATTATTGGTAATATTCATAAATAATAAAAGTATGCAAAGTACATTTGAATATTGGCAACCATACAGCCTGATTAAATTGTGATGTGTAGTTTCAGGCAGCACACAGACTTGTTAGTTACTTAAAAATGTCTCTAGTTAAAGCATCATTCAGCTTTCTTCAGAACAGGCTGCATTGCCTGCCTCAATATGGCTGCCGTGTTGTGCTCTCCATTGTGTTGTCTTTTTCAGTTCATGGTGTGATGGTCTTCATCAGATGTTAGTAAGAGAGAGAGTGAGGTTAAACAAGTAAACTTATAGATGTTCTGTCCAACCCCTACAGCCAATAGGGCGTTGTAGTACTGAAAGGCTTCTGAAACAAGCCAATTCCAAGCCGCCATACTTCAGACCAATGGGGGAATAGAACATCTTAACACCTGCCACCTCCCAAGACCATATGTTAAGGTAAGGCTTGGCAGTTAGGCAACCTGGCTTTCTTATGGGGGTTGAGAGACTCTAGCAGAGAAACATTTGTTTCAAGCACTTCCCCCAACTCTGTCGTAAAATTTACTTTCCTGACTTAGTTTTGCCTAAATTACAAATAAAGACATACAAAATATTTAGCAACTTATATGCAAAATCTTACATCACGACAACCACAAATGCTAGAAACTGCACATATTTTAGGTCAAAGGAGCTACTCTTTGATCATTTACAAAATCAACACCATAGGATCCCCCTTTCCAGGTTGTATGAACTCAAATCCCCTTGTTTTTTTTATTTTTTAAAGAGTTGCTTGATCGCTTTGTTCCAAACATTTTAAACAAGCATTTTTTCAATTTGAACTTTGTGTTGTCGTCTGATCGTTTGGGTGGAATACGTATTTGGCATTATATTATGAAAACTTCACAAGCTATGAAAGTTGTTAAATGGAATGATGAGAGGGATGCCATTGCTGTGTTGTGTTGGTATTAAACTTGCAGTATCAACTAATCAAACGTTATTTTATTTTGCTTCTTTCATGCTCTGTTTCATGTGTCAGTTCGTCTGCGCTTCCCCATAAAGTTGGTCCGAGTTATCGTTTCAGCAGTCACTTTGTTAGTGGCCTGGTATACCCTTAGAGTGTTCTGATATATTTTTATTTTTTAATTTGCAGTGCCGTCGTCTTTTCTATTGATGGAAATGGAGCACGCCACCTGTAACATTCCCTTAAGCCAGTTCTGGATGCAAACCCTGACATGCTACTGACATGTCTACTTTACAAATTGACACTACTCAGTGAGTTTATCTACACAGTCATTACAGCTCTAGTATGAAGCGGTCGAATGTTTTGTGGCTCCAGTAGGTTATTTCAAGTGTTTGTCTACTGCTGTATTACAGATTATGGAGAGCCCTGAAGGGCTTTAAATAATGCACCAGCAGGGTTCCTTCTCTCCCTTATTAATTCGGTGCATAAAGCTTCGCTGTCATCATTCATTAACTCACAAAAATCACAGGCTTGCAAGTCCTTTGTGACTCTGTAATTTCCACCTCACTTAACAAAAAAGGGAACATTTTTCCTAAATGCAGAATTACTATTGACATACTTCCCAGTGTCCAAGAAGTTTTTGCTAATTACTAGAGCAGTGGCTGTTATTGTAGGGGGTGAGGGGAGGAATTGGGGTGCTGTGGAATTTTACTCATTTAAATGTCAAATATTAATGTGCGTTTTGTAATTACAGTTTACAAAATGATCAATTCATTTTTATAAAAGCACATTTAATTGTCTTTCACAAGGGAGTTTATAGCTAAGAAAAACAGAACGTCTTGGGTCCACATGGCATTAAAGCGGGCTTGAAAACTGCAGATTTGCTTGCCTGTACTTTTATTTTTAGCTAATTTCAGCCTAAAATCACAGCATGCAGAGCTAAAGGAATAATAACTTCAGTCATTTACTGATCAGCACCATTGGGAGTACAGCAAAAAATCCACCGGGAATGAGGTGAGAGTACAACTCAGGACACACCCGTGCGCGTGCCCACATTTACTTACGCGGTGCCAGTTTAGACTTGCCTGTTAACGTAACATGCACGTCTTTGGACTGTGGGGGGATTGCCAGAGTAGTTGGATTTAAACTCACACTGACACAGAGGGAAATTCCACACAGACAGTAACTGGGCCTCCGATGTTTACCACTGTGCTAGCGTGCTGCTGCATTGGAGCTAAATAAAATTCACAAGCTGATATTAACATCGTAATAGTTCATCTGTTCAAGGCCCTGACATCTTCCTGAATTCTGTGAGGATATCACTTTTGTGTAAATGGAAGTTTGGTGATGGGGTCAAATATTTGGCATTGAGTTAAGTTCAGATTCTGATTCTACAATGTTCATCCCTTCGAGAAAAACAGATTTTAGCATGGTGTATGTATCTGTGTGTGTGTATGCATGTATGAAAAACTAAAATTGATTTTCACATCTTAAAATTACTATTTTTTTCAGGAAGTTATGTTTTTTGCATTGTGTGGAGTTTGTGGATGACTACACTCCTTCAAGGATAATACATTTTAGAACAAGTACCTTGACAACTTCAGAAAAAATTAACTAATCTTCTTCAAACAAGTTGCATTGTGTTTATCTTGTTTCAGGTCCCATGCCTACTGTTTTTGGTCCACTTTGGTCCAGTACTTATCCATATATACTTCAAAAACAGTTTGACCTACTATATATCCAATAATAACTGTCATATAAATTGTTTTATTCAGCTTGTTCTGTTTAGTCATTGTACCAGGCCTAGTGATTGGCAAAATACTTGCATGAGTAGTTTTTAAAATGCATAATTTATTTAAATATACATTTACGTAACCACTAAGGCACACACTCACAGACAGGGCTGAGGAGTCGGTACACAAAATCTTTGACTGCAGTTCCTCAGTTTCTGGTACCACCAACTCAGACTCCTCAGTTTATCATATCACCGACTATGACTCTATTTATGGTACCATTGACCCTGATTCTGACTCCTCAGTTTATGGTACCACCGACTCAAGCTCCTCAACTTATGGTACCATTGACTCCAATTCAATTTATGGTACTACCGACTCCAGATCCTTAGTTTATGGTACGATTGACTCCTACTCAATTTACGGTACCACCGACTCCAGCTCCTCAATTTATGTTACCATTGACTCCAATTCAATTTATGGTACCACCTACTCCAGCTCCTCAATTTATGGTACGATTGACTCCGACTCAATTTACGGTACCACCGACTCCAGATCCTCAATTTATGGTACCATTGACTCCAATTTAATTTATGGTACCACCAACTCCAGCTCCTCAATTTATGGTCACACTGATTCCAGCTCTTCAATTTATGGTACCGCCGACTCCAGCTCCTCAATTTATTGTACCATTGACTCCAACTCAATTTATGGTACCACCGACTCCAGATCC
>JANRMT010062800.1:4882961-4902264 GCA_026402145.1 Polypterus bichir lapradei
CCAACTCAATTTATGGTACCACCGACTCCAGCTCCTCAATTTATGGTACCACTGACTCCAGCTCTTCAATTTATAGTACCACCAACTTTGACTCCGACTCCTCAATTTATTGTACCACCGAGTCTGACTCCTCTATTTGTAATTGGACTAATATATTTACTATGTTCCTTGAAAGCACACAACATACAAGATACAAGTCACTTTCTCGCTGCCAGCACAAATTATAGGCTACTTTTTGGCACTGTAATGTGTTAAAGTTTGGCTTTAAAGTCTGTAGCGAGGCTGTTGTTGCTTACAGACATGGAATAATGTTAAAGGTAAGACTAAACTTACAGAATTAAAAAAGAAGCTTTCTATCAAAAGTCTAGAAGAAAAAATAGTTTAATCAAATTAGTATATGTGAGATTGGAAACTTTAAACAAATTATATTACAATTTACTTTTAGTCAGAATCAAAGTTGGTACATTTTTATCACTGCTTTATAACTGCTTCAGAATCTGACTCCGACATCACAGCTCTGCTTATACACTCAAAGAAATTCATAAGTGAAGATGGCTGATAGCTTCTTTTCTTTACCAGAGCATCTGCTGAAAGATGAAGAGAAATAATTGTACACACACAAACACAAACAGACTGCAATAGATCTGTAAAGGTTGACGTGCACAGAGACACTAAGCCACCCCTGTGCCAATATGTCCATCTTGGCAGCTTGTTTTATGTCAACTTAAATATTACTTAAATTGTTGTATTTATTCCATTTCCTGTGTAGGTTACTCTTCATTTAAGTGTGTACATAACAAATTCTGTACAACTTAATGTAGCTGCTTGTATACTATTGTACAGTGCTATTGATTATATTAAATTGTAAAACCGTCCGTTGAGTGATTTCCTGTGGTATTGAAGTAAAACTTACATTGAGTACTGCGTGGACCATTCCATACCAGGTTTTTGGCACCTGACGCATTTCCCTGTTTTTTGGCCATGGAAACTTTAGGTCATGCTGCCCTTTCCCCATTTTGAATCCACTCTTAATACTTTTGTAGTTTGGTTGACTTCAGCCCTGACGGACTTTTCCTCTGCTGCGCCCGTCTTCATCTGTTTTCTTTATTTTAATAATTACACTGCAGTCATGTGACAGGAATGACAGGGGAAGTACAGAGAACTGGGCTTTACTTCCCCACTGTAGCATTGTGTATCTTAGTAATCTTAGTGAAAGTCAATCTGAAGTCTAATATTTAATGATTTAGTGTTCTTGACCTTTTTTCTTGCTCCTTAGATTTTGCTCATAATTATTTTTTGGATTATTTGCCTGTGGTTTGCCTGTCTTTTTATATTGTCCCTACGTAAATGGGCAGCACTCTCCTCTCTGACCCCCATCACTCATATTTCTCATCATAGAAGCTAGTGCCACCCGACAGTGTGGTTGTGTGGCACACTACTGACAGGACCCCTTTGCTCTCCGTAAATGGAGCTGACTTTCTCCTGGGCAGGTAGCTGCTCCAGGGATTTTTAATGAATAGTCGACACGCATGAAAGGAGAGGTAGGTCAGTGCAAATGTGACAGCTACTTATGGTGGGTTTTTTCTGCTTCTAAGATGTGACTAATTAAAATCTCAAAGGAATTATGTTTATAGGAATACTTTTTAGGTATTAATGAATGGTAAAACATAAAAAGTATATAGTGAGGGTAATAATGGTGCCACCCAGAAACTGGGATACTGCGCTACACACTCTGATTAGCTTCCCAAGTAAGTTGCACATTGAGGATAACCCTGTCGCTGTCTCTCACACTGGGACATGATGAGCCTACCTTTGTTACTGTTATGGAGGAAGTCCCTTTTACATGTTATTTGTGTTCTTTCATTTATATTTTTCTTATTCTTTCTATACCCATTTTGGGTTTTGAAGCATTCAGATTTAAGATCTTTTTTTTTTAACAAACTAGGGGGCTCCGCCCCCTGCTCGCTTCACTTGCCCACCTCCGTGTTTGGTTTACCGGATATACAATTTAAAGAGATTGTTATTTTCATGGGAATTTTTACATATGCATTATTTTCACTTTTACTTAAAAAACTTTTGTAAAAACAATACTTGTCCTTTATTTCTGGCCCCGGGCATGGTTACATCTCTTTCTCGCAGGATGTTTAACACTGCTCGCGTTGTGAGGGGGGGTGGGGAGGCAGCTGAACGCACGCTAAGGAGATGCCTTCGGATCATCTGCCATCTTTCTGCTGCTGGCGAGCTGCCTGTTCTGCTTGTCACATCTCGTTGTTTTAAGAGCTGGGAGCACATGATGCGTGTCTGCCAAAAGCAATCCAACAACTGCGAGGTTAAATGTCCGTGGACATGTTTTAAATGATGGCTCAATGCCTTGTCTCACGTGACATTGTAAAAAAAAAATACTTGTCCTGTATTTCCGGCCCCAGGCGTGGTTAAATCTCTTTCTCGCAGGACGTATAACGCTGCTCGCGTTGCAAAGGGGGGGCAGCTGCTGATACGCTGCCCGTCGATCATTTTAAAGCCTGTACAACTGCTGTTCTTTTTGCCACTTCGTGTCTCTGCTACTCGCATTGTGATCGCTTCTCCGTGATCATAAATATACACCTGACCGAATTGTGTTTTCTTTGATATTAAATTCGCTGCCTTAACTGTTGCGGGAGCACAGATTCTCATAGCGTATGGTCAATTATTGTGTAAATCTACGTTTTGTGTATTGAATGATGCGAAGGCGAAAAGAATTTGTTTTCTGCTCTTTGCCTTTTATTTCTGACCTCGCTTTGTCCTGCTATTTTTTCAATTACACCTGGTCCTGATGATTAATTTTCTTTTGTTTGCGCTAATATGATCTTCACGATCTTTTTTTGATACTGTAGCGACTGACATAATAAAGTGTCACAAAAGTTTTACTTGAACAATCGCCGACTTCGTAACCCCAAACACAACTTTCTAGCACCCTCTCCAACACCTCATCCCCTGAGTCTCGCCCCCCCCACCGCATCAATCAATACCCCGCTATCAGTCTTCCGTGCTGTACTCCGCCCTCCCTCAATCGGACCTAACAGTCACTTAAAACAAAAAAGGCTTCAACCTGACTGGACGCTACAATACTTTCGAGTTTTACTGCTTTCATATTCTTCGCTCTTATTCCGTTCTCTGCATGTGTATAGCGCCATCGTTTGTTTGAGCCTTTCGAATTCCACTGCTTTCATAATCTCTTATCTGCCTTTTTTTCTCTCCAACGCTTTTGGGTCTCTTTTCTCCGTGCTGCTCTTTCTTCTTTGCGGAGTCGTTGACGTTTCATCTAGAACGTATTGTCCTTATACGCTTTATATGTGCTGAGAGCACAGGATCTGTGTGTGCTACGTGCCTTTACATGACTGAGTGTTTTGCTGGCCGTGCTCTTATTTGATATTGTTTGCGTCTCATGGGTCTTTTAAATGTCTTTTGAGAAGATCACGTCTCGTCGCCCTGCTTTTCCTTTTAACAAAAATATATTTAATATAGCAAAATTATTTTGACAACTTTTGTCAAAGCCATTTTCCTTTTTATTTGGACCACCACGTTTGGAGCGTTAGCTATGACGTTGCTAGGGTAATGTCAAGAAGTGTGCAGTGTTTAAACTCAGCACCACAACAGGATAAAAGGCAGCACTGTTATTTGCTCATCGTCCAAGATTGTGGATAAATCTCTGAAAGTCAGTGTGAAACGTCTTTGTTTTAGTGTCTCCTGGCATTAGAACTTCAGGTAACATTTTTTATACTTCGTTTGGGTTTTCATTTTGACCATTCAGATTTCCTGTCCTTTGTTTTACTGTTTGAACCTCATTTTCTAGTCCTTTTCCCTTCCTTTCTGGTATTTCCATCCATCCGGCAAAATCTTATGGTCAAGCCAGGAATCCACCTCTGGCTCATATTTAAAGTGTTTTTTTGTTGTCTTTGTTTTCTTTTCATTATCCTTCATTGTTTTTTTTTATTGCTTTTCTAAAGTTGTTCTGTTCATTTATCATGCAGTTAATGATGTGTTTTCTGTTAATCTTATTCTATTTATTTATGCGGCTTCTATGTGTGTTTTTCTATAATTTCATGTTCCTTGTATTTTGTGGGTGGATCCCCAAGAGGCAGGGCCACCTGTCTGTCATAGTTAAGGGACCGCCCCCTGCCCTATAAAGGCAAGCTGAGACTTGGTCCATTGTAGTTCATTTTAAATGCATTTTGGTGGTGATGGTTTCTCACTGTTGTTACTTTGCTTCTGAATTAGGGATTTTGATTAGGGATTGTGATTTAGATTTGGTGTTAGGTGTGTTTGCCAACTCTCTTTTGCCTTTTTTTGAGTCTGTATTTTTTTTTTTTTTGTTCAATAAGTCATTACCCTGTGATGAACTGGCGCCCTGTCCAAGGTTAATTCCTGCCTTGCGCCCTATGCTAGCTGGGATTGCTCCAGTAACCCCTACAATCCTGTTCAGAACTAAGTCAGTTAGAAAGTGAATGACTGACAAACAATAAGCCGTTTTTAAACACCAAGATTTTTAAGAGGACTCATTTTTTATTCAAGTTTAAGGTTTTTCATGGTTTACCCATTTCTCTTGAGAGACATTTTGTATTATTTAGAGCTCTTAGCCTCCCCTGGGCAGGCTGGTGGGATTCAGGCCTGCTTCTCAAGCTGTTTTTCAAGGTCTCACACCACTTTGAACACTTTGTGAGATAAATCACAACACAATACATCTTCCACTGCATGATCACATACTTTGCCTGGAGTTTTTGGGTTTATTTTGGAAGGGTAGGAAACTTTTTCATCTTTTTATTTTATTTTTATTGTTATTTTTTTGCTTAGGTTTAAAAAAGGACTTCCCGACTCTTCACTGGGATGGGAACAGACCTGGCAGAGTTTAATAGGAACCGACTGCCATTCCAGTGCTCCCTTTAAATTTATTCTGTTATTTCTGCACTAGGCGGCCCGGTGGCGCAGTGGTAGCACTGCTGCCTCACAGTTAGGAGACTCGGGTTCGCTTCCCGGGTCCTCCCTGCGTGGAGTTTGCATGTTCTCCCCGTGTCTGTGTGGGTTTCCTCCCACAGTCCACAGACATGCAGGTGCATTGGTGATTCTAAATTGTCCCTAGTCTGTGCTTGGTGTGTGGGTGTGCTCAGTGGTGAGCTGCCACCCTGCCTGGGATTTGTTCCTGGATTGGCTCCAGCAGACCCCCATGAGCCTGTGTTAGGATATAGCGGGATGGATGGATTTCTGCACTAATCTTTGACATTTGAATGTGTCATAAGATCTATCACAAAGCATTTCGTTGAGTCTTTGTCTAAGTGATTTCTCGTTTGAATGATTTAATTTTTTTTTCATCCAATCATTTTCTGAACTCAGCATTCCCAACTTAATGTCATAAATTGCCTACACCCGCTTTGCTGCTGGCAGCATTTTTGGTTTGGTTTAGGTTTATTTGTCATATATAGGTTAACACAGGGTCAACATACAATGAAATGTGTATGACGAGAAAAAAAAGTCACTCAGCCTAGATCCAATAAAGCTAAAAAATAATTAAAAATAATTTAAAAAAAAAATTACAAGTTAAAAATAGACTAGCTATATAAAATAAAATGTGTATATTTTAAAAGAAGTTATAGAGCAATATGAGTTGAATGAGCAGCAAGTACAAATGACAGTTATTGCACAGATAATGTTTTATAAGTACAGATGCATATTCCATAAAGTGCAGATGTATGTTCCAGTCAGTATTCAGAGTGTGTGCAGGTACAGTTTGTGTGTGAGTAGTGCAGTGTAGGTGTGATGTAAGTGTATGTGGGTGTTCAAGTGTTGCTGTTGAGGAGTCGAAAGGCCTGGTGGTAAAAACTGTTCTTAAGTCTTGTAGTCCGAGCAGCCAGACTCCTGTATCGTCTGCCAGACGGTAACAAGGAGAACAGCTGGTGTGCTGGATGGCTGTGGTCCTTTATGATGCTGCTTGTCTTACGCAAGCACCGATGGAGGTAAATGTCTTCAATGGCAGGGAGACTCTTGCCTGTGATGTGCTCTGCTGCCTTCACCACTCTCTGTAGTGATTTCCGGCTGCTGGCAGAACAGCTCCCATACCAGACGGTAATGCAGCCCGTTAACAGACTCTCGACCACACTCCTGTAAAAGTTGGAGGTGATGTTGGCATTCATGCCAAACTTCCTCAGCGTCCTCAGGAAGTAGAGCCGCTGGCGAGCTTTCTTAACCACAGTGCCTATGTGAAGGGTCCACGAGAGATCCTCTGTGATGTTTACTGTGAGGAACCTGAAGCTGTTAACCCTTTCAACTTCTACGCCGCTGATGTAGATGGCCTGGTGTTCTCCGCCTTGCTGTTTCCAATAGTCCACGATCATCTCTTTGGTTTTGCTGACATTAAGAGACAAGTTGTTATCCAGGCACCGATTACTCAGTGCCAGCACCTCCTCTCTGTAGGCCATCTCATCATTGTCAGTGATAAGGCCTATGATGGTTGTGTGATGGTTCTACATAAAGCAGCAACCAGCCTTAGTCAGGGCAGCAGGTTTGGTGACACCTGAGCATGGCTTGATGTGACTTCAAACAAGAGTTGTACTTTGGATGTGGGCTTAAGTCATAGCCTGTTGGACACCTTCTCACAAATGTGACTATGCATTACATTGATGCAGACCCCTATGACTCTGATTGGCCAGTTTGGTAACTCTGTATTTCATGATACTGTATGCGTTTCTGTTTCTTTTGCTTTATTCTGAATTAACATGGAGTGGATTGAGTAAAGACAACAACAACAACACAACAACAACATTTATTTATATAGCACATTTTCATACAAAAAGGAGCTCAAAGTGCTTTACATAATGAAGAATAGAAAAATAAAAGACACAGTAAGAAAAAAAAAAAGTCAACATTAATTAACATAGAATAAGAGTAAGGTCCGATGGCCAGGGTGGACAGAAAAAACAAAAAAAAACTCCAGACAGCTGAAGAAAAAAATAAAATCTGTAGGGATTCCAGACCATTAGACTGCCCAGTCCCCTCTGGACATTCTACCTAACATAAATGAAACAGTCCTCTTTGTATTTAGGGTTCTCACGGAAGGACTTGATGATGATGGTCACGTAGACTTCTGGCTTTTGATCCATCCATAATTGTTGGAACATCATGAAGCTTTGAGTAGGAGGAGGTGACGCAGGCCACCACCACAGAGAAACCGGAAAAAGAAGCAGAAGAGAGAGTAGGGGTCAGTACGGATTTTAGAGCCACCATGAATAGTTATTATGATGAACTGAACATACAGAGTATCAGTATTAAGTTAAAGTGAAGCTATGAGAAGGCCATATTAAAGTAATGTGTTTTCAGCCGTGTTTTAAAGTGCTCTACTGTATTGGCCTGGCGAATTCCTATTGGCAGGCTACTCCAGATTTTAGGTGAATAGCAGCAGATGGCCACCTCACCACTTCTTTTAAGTTTTGCTCTTGGAATTCTAAGGAGACACTCATTTGAGGATCTGAGGTTACGATTTGGAATATAAGGTGTCAGACATTCCGATATATAAGATGGAGCGAGATTATTTAAGGCTTTGTAAACCATAAGCAGTATTTTAAAGTCAATCCTGAATGACACAGGTAACCAGTGTAGTAACATCAAAACTGGAGAAATGTGTTCGGATTTTCTTTTCCTAGTTAGGATTCTAGCAGCTGCATTCTGCACTCGTTGCAAATGATTGATGTGTTTTTTGGGTAGTCCTGAGAGGAGTGCGTTACAGTAATCTAGTCGACTGAAAACAAACGCGTGAACTAATTTCTCAGTATCTTTCAGTGATATAAGAGGTCTAACTTTTGTTATGTTTCTTAAGTGAAAAAATGCTGTCCTAGTGATCTGATTAATATGCGATTTAAAATTCAGATTACAGTCAACAATTACCCCTAAGCTTTTTACCTCCGTCTTGACTTCTAATCCTAATGTATCAAGTTTATTTCTAATAGCCTCACTGTATCCATTATTGCCAATCACTAAGATTTCAGTTTTCTCTTTATTTACTTGAGAAAGTTACTATTCATCCATTCTGAGATACAACTCAGACATTGTGTTAGTGAATCAAGAGAATCGGGGTCATCAGGTACTATTGAGACTTATCAAAGAAGTTAGAAAATCTACACATTTATATGATAACTCATCATAACATTTCAAAGGCAATCAGATATCAGCCAATACAGGTTTAACATGTGCAAAAGGGTCAAATACGTTCATCTATAGAAGAAAATTTGTAGGAAGGAATAGGAGTGATGATCCTTACGGGAAAAAAATCTGCCTGCGCTTTAATGGATCATCCACTTATCATGTGCATTTCAAACACCGCCAGCTAGCGTTTATACATGCGCCTACAGCAGAACGCAGAAGTATAAATTGCTTTCAGCAGCATAGCTACAGTGTTGGCTTAAAGTATAAAACAGCCTTAAGACTTACCTAAAAACCTGTAAACCTCACTCAACAAACGTGTGTGAAACCAAAGTAACCGATGTGTGAAGTAGAAAAAAAATAAGGCTGAAGTTAAAGTTGTGAATGAGTAAAACGTGTTTAGATTGAAGGCCTCTTTTGTTGTAGCTTTTGCTCTAATAGTAGTAGTAGTGGTAGAGGTAGTGGTACTAATAGGTTATGTAATTATCTTCCAGTCGACACAAACCTTTTTCAAGATTTATTTAAATTACACGTTTTCCTGCCAGCATATCCCAGGCCTATGCAGTAGTAGCAGGCCTTTCATACGGACAAGTTAAACAGCCAGAATCAACAGAGCTATTAGTTTAAGTAAATGACAGAAATTTAGCAAAGACAAAATTGAAGGTGTTCCTCCTTGTCTTCATGATTACTGTTCTAACTGGATGATGCCAGTGCCGATACAAGTCTTGATGTTATGCTAATTTAACAGACATTGGGAACATGGAGGCAAGAAAACAAGTCAGTGTCCATTATACTCCTTTGCAGTGCAAGATGAGCAGTCTTTAGAGAACACCATCACAAACACATTTTCAACGTACAGTGGAACCTCGGGTCATGACCATAATTCGGTCCAAAACTCTGGTCGCAACCCGATTTGTTCGTGACCGGAAGTAATTTCCCCCATAGGATTGTATGTAAATACAATGAATCCGTTTTGGACCGTACCAGCTGTATGTAAATATATATTTTTTAAAGATTTTTAAGCACAAAAATAGCTAATTATACCATAGAATGCGCAGTGTAATAGTAAACTAAATGTAAAAACATTGAATAACACTGAGAGAACCTTGAACAGAGAAAAGTAACATTGCAAGAGTTCACGCTACAGCCCTACGAACCGCTCGCTGTAAACACTTTTTTTTAATGAGTTTTAAGCACAGGGAAAAAAAAAATAACATTTGAAAAATCCTTAAGTTATACAAAAACTAACCATAAACAACCAAGAAAACTAACCTTGCATGAGTCGAGTTCTGGCATGAAGGAAGTGAGCGGAAAGCTGGGTGGAGAGGAGATTACAGTTTTGAGGTAAAGTCCCTCTGCGCGATGCACGTCTGACCGAGAACAATGTACTGTACAGGGAGAGACTGAACACGTGCGGAAATCACCGGCGTGTACAAACCGGAAGGGAAACGAAATAGAGCACAAAGAGTTCACAGCGAATGCACAGGGAGAGACTGAACACGTGCGGAAATCATCAGCGCGTACAAACCCGAAGGGAAACTGGCTTGTTTGTCACCCGAGAACAGATGCAAAAGTTTGGCAAACTTTTTGGTCATAACCCAATTTGTACGTGTTCAGAGACGTTCGTGACCCGAGGTTCCACTGTACCACAATAATAGCTTTATTATCAAGTCTTTATCAAGTTTTTTGTCCTGTGAAGTAATGTCTAATGATTTCTGAGATTTTCATCTTCATAATTTTCATATTCTGCGGTGGGCTGGCGCCCTGCCTGAAGTTTGTTTCCTGCCTTGCACCCTGTGTTGTCTGAGATTGGCTCCAGCAGACCCCCGTGACCCTGTAGTTAGGATATAGTGGGTTGGATAATGGATGGATGGATGGATAATGTTCATATTAACATTTAGGTATCTGTAGTTAAATAATTCAAGGTAATGTTAAAAATCAAGCACCTTTACCACAAACAGTACAAAGTTAAAAAGGCTGAGCCCCCCCCCCCCCTGGCCCCAGTCTATGTTACGTAGCCACACTTAAGCCTTTTCAGAGAAAATGTCTAGTGCTGCTCCTGGGCAGCAGGTCAGTGTAGGGCACACACACAAATATGCCACTCTGCACTAATTTAACTAAACACAACCATCTTTGAATAAACAGGGGTTCAAAACCACTCTCCACTGCATAGCCATGACTGTCTTTGTTTTGTCATTTTCAAAAACATATTTTATACATCTTATTTGCTGTAATATGAATTCTGTCTAAATTTACATTTGTTTATATGTATTGTGAGCACCAGGGGCAGGCCAGCTCCCCAACACCCAACACAACCGACAAAGGCGCAAGTCCAGCACACAAAAGGCTTTTATGAAAGCGTGGGAAATGCTTTCCTTTTTGGTTTCCCATCTAAGCACAGTACAATAAGCACAATAAATAGTGAAATACACAGCACACAGCACTTCTTCCCTCTATCCTTTCGCTTCTACTTCTCCTCAGGCAAGCATTGTCCTCTCCCTCCTGACTCTGGCTCTGTGAATGGAGTGAGGCGGCTTCTTTTATAGAGCACCCATAAGTGCTCCAGGTATCCCATGATCTCCTTCCGGCAGCACTTCTGGGTGTGCCAGCAGTCCTGCCAAGAAGGCCTCTGCTGTTCTCCATGCGCCCCTTGGCAGTGACCACGGATTCCGCCAGGGTAGATCTTCTAAGCTCCAAACCCTTGGCACTGTCCTAAGCCAGGGGGACTGCCTTCTGCTGTTTTGGGGAAGATGATACCCCGTGTAATCTCTCTCCCCTGGTCCTTCCCTTATGAAGGTCAGGTAGAGGCCCCTACTGTCCGTTACAGAATGCATCCATACTTCTTCTGTCTCTTCTTCTTCTTCTTCTGCTCCTGCTTCTGTTTCTTCTTCTTTTTCTTTTTCTACTTCTTCAACTAACTTAAAGAAGTGGTGAGGTGGGCGGCCTTCTGCTGTTACGCACCTCAAATCTGGAATAGTCTGCCAATAGGAATTCGCCAGGCCAATACAGTGGAGCACTTTAAAAAACTGCTATTACTTTAACATGGCCTTCTCATAACTTCACCTTAATTTAATCCTGATACTCTGTATATGCAATTCATTATCATAACTATTCATTGTGGCTCTAAAATCCGTACTAACCCCTACTCTCTCTTCTGTTTCTTTTCCCGGTTTTCTGTGGTGGCGATCTGCGCGGTTCACCGAGAAAAGCGCGATAGACATATGAGCCCCGACAAAACCGCGACGGACAAATGAGCGCCGACAAACTCGCTAACTGGTTTTCGACAAATGCACGACGACAAAATCGCCACAACAAAATCGCGAGAGAGGCCAAGAGAGTGGGATGTGTACGTGCGCATTATGTACACATTATGTGCTAAGTTATAACTGTATTCAAAGATGCTAGTTTCATTCCTCCGGAAGATGTTGGGTCCGCTTTCGATGAACTGAGCGAGAGTAGACCCGACAATCTCCAGAATGTTTATGATTACTGGGAGGACAATTACGTTGGTCGATTGAGACGCAATCGTATACAAAGCGGAATTACCAGCAGTCAGGCAGCCTACCTTCCTACATATGCAGGGCGTGATCTTAAGGACTATCTGCGTGCCGTGTCTCATAATATTGACTTCTAAAATAAACATTATTATATATGCTTTAAACTAGTAATTCATATTTAATGAAACTTTCGCGATTTTGTCGGCGCGATTTTGTCTGCACGATTTTGTCGGCCCAATTTTGATGCAGCATTTTAATGGCCGCTATTTTGTCGCACTCATATGTCTATCACGCAAATGTCGGGTCACTGATCTTCGCCACCACCACCTAATCAAAGCATCATGATGTTTTTACATTGATGGATTAAAAGCCAGAAGTCTACATGACCATCATCATAAGGTTCTTCCATGAGAACCCTAAATACAAAGAGGACTGTTTTCATTTATGTTAGGTAGAATGCCTAGAGGGGGCTGGGTGGTCTCATGGCCTTGGTGCCCCTGCAGATTTTATTTTTTCTCTCCAGCCGTCTGGAGTTTTTTTTTTTTTTTGTTTTTTCTGTCCTCCCTGGCCATCAGACCTTACTCTTATTCTATGTTAATTAGTGTTGTCTTATTCTAATTCTTACTTTGTCTTTTATTTCTCTTTTCTTCATCATGTAAAGCACTTTGAGTTACATCATTTGTATGAAAATGTGCTCTAGAAATAAATGTTGTTGTTGTTGTTCGTCTTCTTCTTCAGCTATTCCCATTTTTCCAATATAGGGCTGGTATTTTTTTGACTAGAATTCTCCCATAGAGGTTTTGGCCTGATTTTTACGTCCCGATGCCTTTCTAGATGTCAACTCTTCCCATTATGTTAATGTAAAACTGGCCACCAGCCATACTTGTTACCAGTATTGTAGCATGCATTGGTCTGATACCAACTCCAAAAGACAAATCCATTTATTGTATTTTTTTTTACTTCTGAACTTGTCTGCTAACCTAGTTCTTAGTTTCAGTATTCATTGAATTTATGGGATGTAAACTACTATACACTGACAAGGTTTGCTTATCCCACCTGTGATGTATTACCATCTTCTATTTGCTATCTCACAATTTTACTCCACTATTTCCATTACCCTTCTATATTATGTATGCAAGATAGAAAGTGCCACTCACTTTAGGAATGCTTTTTTCCTCCGAATATAAAAAAATAATTGGTCTGTTGAGGCTCAGTAGTGTTGCCCTACAGTAACAAAGTGTATATTTATGGCCTATTTCTACCTGCCTATTCCTCCTCTTACTTACATGTTACTTGAATGGACCAATTTATAACTTGCTTTCAATTTGTTAGGGCTTCTGTTGGCCAAGTGTTTGGAATCAGCAGGGCATACATTTGAAAGTTGCCTGAAGGTAATTAATGGTATTACTGGGCCTATAAGTACATGATGATGGAATGAACTGTCAGCTCAGAAGCTGAAAGTGCAATGAATAAGGACGAGTGCTGTAGGGGACGTCGTGGCACTTCAAATTCTTATCTACATGAGCTAAAGTAGTTATTTGAGGCCGTTAGAGCACGCTTTTCAAGAGCATCTCATCTTGTAGCATCTATTAAGACAAAGTTGTTAATTTTAGTACTTTTGTTGAGCTCAGCTGTTATCCTTTTATGCGTGTTTCGAGTGCATCTTAGGAAACGTTTCTTGAACTGAGAGGATACTGCAGTAGTGTTTTAACTCTTTCAGGGCTGATGTCGACTTTTGTCGAAATTCAGGGGTAGTGGACGGTAATCGGCCGTAAACTGCGAACAAAACTCGCTCTTACTTTTTAGTTCAACTCTCTTTGCTTGAAGGAAAGTCACGTAGCTTTGTTGATTTGACCTCGATTCCCTGCGTGTGCGTGAGTAGCGAAGAGCAAACAGCCTCTAAAATGGCATCGACATCTGGCGAGACTAAAGCAAATGTGCAAAGCAAACTTCTCCATGGACGTTTTACGTATTATCACTGAATTGGACTTTTCGAACTCCAAGTGATCTGGACAAAAGTGAGGTACCAGCATCAGCCTATTGGTCCCCAGCTGCGGAGCTTTCCCTGTAGTGTATTGTAGTCTTTGTATTGTCTTCCCCTGTTCTTAGTATTCTTCTTCCACCATCCATCCATTATCCAACCTGCTATATCCTAACTACAGGGTCACGGGGGTCTGCTGGAGCCAATCCCAGCCAACACAGGGCGCAAGGCAGGAAACAAACCCCGGGCAGGGCGCCAGCCCACCGCTGGGCGCACACACACACACCAAGCACACACTACGGACAATTTAGGACCGCCAATGCACCTCACCTGCATGTCCTGGGACTGTGGGAGGAAACACGGGGAGAACATGTAGACTCCACGCAGGGAGAATATTTACATTTAAGCAGAGCTTAACTGTCAAACTCAATAACTGAATCAATGGTGTGAGAATATATTTTTTATTAGGCAAATGGTGAGAACTACTTTTTTAATTAAGTCTTATTTCAGGTAAGTACATTACAGAAGAAATTAAACAAAATGACAGCTTGTAATTATGAGAAGCATTTTATTTTCTCTGTGGTGGGCTGGCGCCCTGCCCAGTGTTTGTTTCCTGCCATGCACCCTGTGTTGGCTGGCATTGGCTCCAGCAGACCCCCGTGACCCTGTAGTTAGGATATAGCGGGTTGGATAATCACCTGCAGGGTTCCATGGGAGTTGGAGTTCTTCACAGCCCTGTGGGGATCTGGGGTGGCCACCAGGGGGTGCTAAATGGGTCCCGGAGACGGCCTGGACACCTCTGCAGCCCCGTCTGGAAGTGCAATAAGCAACAGGTGATCAAGCACCTGGAGCACTTCTGGGTGGGCTATAAAAGGGGCCAGCCACCACCACTCAGTGGCCAGAATAGGGAGGAAGAGGACGAGTCAGCCTAGGAGGAGTGGTGGTGCCAGAGGAAAGATTGTGTTGTGTGGTTTGTGTTTAACTGTGCTTGGGACTGTGTTGTGGCTGGAGGGATCACGGGGAAGACCAGCTGAAGAAAAAATAAAGTCTTCTGGTGTTTTTACACGTGCCTCGGTGTGAGTCTGTGCCGGGTCTGGCGCTATATAGCGGCTAATTCACAATGTATATATATATATATATATATATATATATATATATATATGTATGTATGTATGTATGTATATATGTATATGTTTTGTAGGAATTTTTCTTGTGTTTTATGTGTGGAACCCCCAAGGGCTATCATGATTTCACCGCCTAGGGTCGTCCCCCTCAACCTTTATATTCAGGCTGAGTAGGCCCCTCAGAGAGTCATTGATAGTTGGGGTTTGTAGAGTCAAAAGCATTACTGTGAGTATTGTTATGGATGTTTCTGGTTTAATGGATTTTTGTGGATATTACAGACTAGATCTCTTTTCTTTGGGTTGCTTTCTTAGCAATATCTCTTTGCCGTTTTTTTTTTTTGTCTTTTTTTTTTTGCCTTGCTTTTTTTTGGGGGTCATATGGCAGTGCATACGTTTTTATTTTAAAAAACGTTGTACTCAGGCTCCAGGCAGCATAGGTGTACCTGGTAGCGTGGACAAGTGGCCTTGGTATGTTGAGGAGTGAACTGGTGGAGCCCTCATTCACATGCAAACATTTGCAGTTCAGCTGATTTCCTTGTTAACACCCTGGGGTTGTAATTAAGGCACTTACATGTGCACTAGTCGGGGCAGGAGGGGCTGAGCAAGATAGAGGGAGACAAGAATAGCGAAAGAAGAAGATCTGGAGGTGAAAGGGAAAGGATGAAAGAGAAGAAGCGCCAGGGTCATGAGAGAGCTGGTGCTGTAGTACAATGGCAGTCGTCAGGAATGATGCCCCAGATGGAACAAGTGGATGCTGCTCCACAGATCGCCACCACCGAAGGAAACGGAAAAAACGGCAGAGATTAGTACAGATTGCGGATCCCTGAAGAATATGATAATTCTTTGCTCATATAGTCTATCAGGAATACAACTGAAAAATAGCTACGGAAAAGCCAAATTAAATTAATGGGTTTTTTGCAGTTCTACAGTATTAGCCTGGCGAATTTCTGTTGGTAAACTGTTCCATATTTTAGGAGCTTAACAGCAAAAGGCCGCCTTACCACTTCTTTTATGTTTGACTCTTGGAATTATAAGCAGACTTTCATTAGAAAATCTAAGTTTACGACTTGGGTTATGAGATGACAGGCATTCCGAAAAAGTGACCCGACATTTGCGTGATAGATGTATGAGCGCCGACAAATAGCGCCCATTAAAACGCGGCGTCAAAATCGAGCTGACAAAATCGCGCAGACAAAATCGCGAAAGTTTCATTAAATATGAATTACTAGTTTAAAGCATATATAATAATGTTTATTTTAGAAGTCAATATTATGAGACACGGCACGCAGATAGTCCTTAAGATCACGCCCTGCATATGTAGGAAGAATTGCAGCAAGACGTCTTGATAGTTAAGCGTATTTAGACTTGCTGGCTGCCTGACTGCTGGTAATTCCGCTTTGTATACGATTGCGTCTAAGTCGACCAACGTAATTGTCCTCCCAGTAATCATAAACATTCTGGAGATTGTCAGGTCTACTCTCGCTCAGTTCATCGAAAGCGGACCCAACATCTTCCGGAGGAACGAAACTCAGTGCAATTTGCATCTTTGAATACAGTTATAACCTAGCACATAATGTGTACATAATGCGCACGTACGCGTCCCACTCTCTTGGCCTCTCTCGCGATTTTGTTGTGGCGATTTTGTCGGCGCGCATTTGTCGAAAAACAGTTACCGAGTTTGTCGGCGCGAGTTTGTCCGTCGCGGTTTTGTCGGGGCTCATATGTCTATCGCGCTTTTGTCGGTGAACCTTCTGAAAAATAGGAAGCGCAAGATTATTTAAAGCTTTATAAACCATTAGTAGTATTTTAAAGTGAATTCTGAACAACACAGGTAACCAATGTAATGAAACTAAAACTGGTGAGATGGGCTCGGATTTTCCTTTTCTAGTAAAGATTCTGGTTGCTGAATTCTGCTCTAATTGTAACTGATTGATGTCTTTCTTAGGTAGTCCTATTAGGAGTGCGTTACAGTAATCTAGTCGAATAAAAACAAAAGTGTGAATTAATTTTTCCGCATCTTGTAAAGTTACAAGAGGTCTGACTGTAGTGAAGTGTAGTGTAGTGAAGACCTGTAGTGATTCAGGTTGCTGATCTAGTCTGCTCTAAGGCCATTTAAATCTTTAAAGGTTATCCATGGGATTTTGGATTCAATCCTGTAAGACACAGGGAGCCAGCAAAGATGGAGCAGAATGGACATAATGTACTCACTGCTGCGTGTCTGAGTGAAGACACGTGCAGTAGGGTTTTGAACCAGCAAGAGCTGGGGATGATAGGTTAGGAGGCAGATATGCCACTAGAGAATTAAAGAAGTCAGTGCAGGATTTAATGAAATCATGGACAGGATTCAGAGTTATTAGAAATGCTGGCAAGGGATATGTTACTGAGTTGGAAGTAAGAAATGTTCTTATTGTGATTTATGTGAGTTGAATAATAAAAGGGAGGAATCCTTGCAGAAGATGAAGGTATTATAGTATGGCCACCTATGCTGAATGACAAAAGAGTTAATTTTCTTGTTGGATTTTAGTGTCAGTTAGCATAAGTTCTGCTTTGTTGCACTTTAATTTGAAAGAGTTGTGCTCCATCCAGCATTTCATATTTTCACGGCAAGTTGTGAGCTGGGAGGTCTCTAATGAGTATTTGCTTTTAACACTGAAATAAATCTTGAGTATCATCCATAGCAAAATGATAGCCCAGTCTGAAGTCACAAATAATATAACTGAGGGGAAGAATATACTGTAGATACAGAAAAAAACTGAGTGCCAGGAACAGAACCTTGAGGAACTCCTTGTGTGTCTGACGCTAAACTGGACCTGCTGCTGTCAAGATCGAAGAACTGTCACCTACGAGTTAGATAAGACTGAAACCATTGGGGAGCGGTGACAGGGACACCCAGGATGCTCTCCATTCTGCACAGTTGAGCATCAAGTTTTGCATTAAGGTCTAGTAGACTCATCATGCTTGTTTGCCATAAGTAAAATATCACTTTCTCAGGGCAGAGCAGCATTTTCAGAGGTGTGTTATACCTGCAAGCCAGACACATTGAAAGACACCAAATAAAAAATAAATGCCAAAGGTACTATAGAGACATAGATACAAAACATGCATTAAGATAGCTAGATAAATATGTAAAGCAGTCTACGATAGATAGATAGATAGATAGATAGATAGATAGATAGGAAAGGCACTATATAATAGATAGATAGATAGAAAGGCACTATATAAGATAGATAGATAGATAGATGTGAAAGGCACTATATGATAGATAGATAGATAGATGTGAAAGGCACTATATGATAGATAGATAGATAGATAGATAGATAGATAGATAGATAGGAAAGGCACTATATGATAGATAGATAGATAGATAGATAGATGTGAAAGGCACTATATGATAGATAGATAGATAGATAGATAGATGTGAAAGGCACTATATGATAGATAGATAGATAGATAGATGTAAAAGGCACTATATAATAGATAGATAGATAGATAGATAGATAGATAGGAAAGGCACTATATAATAGATGGATAGATAGAAAGATAGATAGATAGATAGATAGATGTGAAAGGCACTATATGATAGATAGATAGATGTGAAAGGCACTATATAATAGATAGATAGATAGATAGAAAAGGCACTATATAATAGATGGATAGATAGATAGATGTGAAAGGCACTACAGTATATGATAGATAGATAGATAGATATAAAAGGCACTATATGATAGATAGATATGAAAGTCACTATATAATAGATAGATAGATGTGAAAGGCACTATATAATAGATAGATAGATAGATAGATAGATAGGAAAGGCACTATATAATAGATAGATGTAAAAGGCACTATATGATAGATAGATAGATAGATGTGAAAGGCACTATATAATAGAAAGATAGATAGGAAAGGCACTATATAATAGATAGATAGATAGATAGATAGATACGAAAGGTACTATATAATAGATGGATAGATAGATAGATGTGAAAGGCACTACAGTATATGATAGATAGATAGATAGATATAAAAGGCACTATATGATAGATAGATATGAAAGTCGCTATATAATAGATAGATAGATGTGAAAGGCACTATATAATAGATAGATAGATAGATAGATAGGAAAGGCACTATATAATAGATAGATGTAAAAGGTACTATATGATAGATAGATAGATAGATAGATGTGAAAGGCACTATATAATAGATAGATAGATGTAAAAGGCACTATATGATAGATAGATATGAAAGGCACTATATAATAGATAGATAGATGTGAAAGGCACTATATAATAGAAAGATAGATAGGAAAGGCACTATATAATAGATAGATAGATAGATAGATAGATAGGAAAGGCACTATATAATAGATGGATGGATAGATAGATAGATAGATAGATAGATAGATAGATAGATAGATAGATGTGAAAGGCACTATATAATAGATGGATAGATAGATAGATAGGAAAGGCACTATATAATAGATGGATAGATAGATAGATAGATAGATAGATAGGCACTATATAAGATAGATA
>JANRMT010062800.1:4910210-4954715 GCA_026402145.1 Polypterus bichir lapradei
TAAAAACTGCATTTTGTGTTTACTTGTGTTATATTTGACTAATGGTTACATGTGTTTGATGATCAGAAACATTTTGTGTGACAAACATGCAAAAGAATCAGAAATCAGGAAGGGGGCAAATAGTTTTTCACACCACTGTATTTTTTTATGATCTGGCACAAAGTACCTTGCATGGGACACCCGTCCATTTCAGAGTGCATGTATAGTACATAAATTAAAATACAGTAAGTTAAGTTGTTAAGTGTGTCTTCTAATTTATAGTCTGTTTTCAGCATGTAAAGTTTTTGTCAAACTTATTCTTAGTGTTCACAGAGCCTTAGGTATACTTGTCATACCTAAGTCCATGCTGCATTTTGACGAAATCCTATTGAAAAGATGTCAAGTAGCACAAATCCTTTGTTTATTTAAAATGCTTTGATGTTCAAGACACCACACTTTTATATTTCATGAGATGTAAGCCTGTGGTCAGTAGCACATCAGTCCCGGGTTTTAGGTCCTGCTTTTAATTATTTTTGCCTTGACGTATTTCAGCTGAAAGTGTTATCAAGTCAGTTAGTGAGCGAGAGCCATTGTAGGGTGGATTGGGCCTATGCTACAGCGCTTGCAGTGTCTCATAATAGAATCATCCATAGGCATCATCTTTTTAATGTCTGTTAAACAAAAAGATCTTTTAGACAGTTGTATTCAACTGACAAGGCTTTGAAGAAAATCATATGTCTTTGTGATGTTCTAATTAGAGGATGTGTTTTGTATTCATAGCTTCAGGCCACCCACACAGCTTCTTCTGCCACCTGGAGCTCGGCTCAGACCGTGAGGTGCCTGCTACGTTCACTCAGTACCTGGACGTGGAGTTCGACATGCCGGCTTGTTCTGCCTCGAGAGCCACCGTGCGCTCCCTGTCTGTGGGCGAGAAACCTGAGGTGAAGAAGTGGGTCAGCTACAAGGCGCACTACACTTGTCAGGTACTGTACAGAGCATCGACTGCAAAGCACGAGCCGTCATCATGGTGCAATGTGTCCAGTATGTGTGCTACACTAGTGCTGATTTGCCTGTTTATTATTATTTCTTTCAGGATTATGTTGCCGTTTTAGGAAATTCCTGTTTTACTGTTCATGTGACCAAACCACAGCACCTTCATTTGTAATTGTAATGCTGCAATTTCGTAATAAGCACTCATTTTCAGTGACTCTGTGTAAACATATTATTAAAGGCACAGATTGCTCTTTTCAATATTATAGCAGAAAACAATTATTAAGGCTAATAACATACTTTAACTGTGGAATATGCTAAGAGGCATTCATTATTTTGACCCATCAGATACAAACCATTTTACACAGATGGGTTATTATAGTCTCTTCCTTATATATCTTTGTATTCCAAATGTGTGAGATATGTTAGTAAATTGTTCATGAGTGAGGGAAGAATGGAGCGTGAGATCGATAGGCGGATCGGTGCGGCGTCCACAGTGATGCAAGCTCTGCATCGGTCTGTCGTGGTGAAAAAGGAGCTGAGCCGTAAGGCAAAGCTCTCAATTTACCAGTCGGTCTACGTTCCTACCCTCACCTATAGTCATGAGCTGTGGGTAGTGACCGAAAGAACGAGATCGCGAATACAAGCGGCTCAAGTGAGTTTCCTCCGCAGCGTGTCTGGGCTTTCCCTTAAAGATAGGGTGAGAAGCTCAGTCCTCCGGGAGGAGCTCAGAGTAGAGCCGCTGCTCCTCCGCATCGAAAGGAGTCAGATGAGGTGGCTCGGGCATCTGATCAGGATGCCTCCTGGATGCCTCCCTGGTAAGGTGTTCTGGGCACGTCTAACCGGGAGGAGGCCCCGGGGAAGACCCAGGACACGCTGGAGGGACTATGTCTCCCGGCTGGCCTGGGAATGCCTTGGGATTCCCCTGGAAGAGCTAGAAGAAGTGGCCGGGGAGAGGGAAGTCTGGGCCTCTCTGCTGAAGCTGCTGCCCTCGCGACCCGACCTCGGATAAGCGGAAGAAGATGGATGGATGGATGTTTCTAAATATTTTAGAATTGTCAGTTGAATCTGCGGTGTGGTGGCACGGTGGCACAGTGGGTAGCGCTGCTGCCTCGCCGTAAGGAGACCCCGGTTCGCTTTCCAGGTCCTCCCTGCGTGGAGTTTGCATGTTCTCCCCGTGTCTGCGTGGGTTTCCTCCCATAGTCCAAAGACATGCAGGTTAGGTGCATTGGCGATCCTAAATTGTCCCTAGTGTGGTCCGTGGTGGGCTGGCGCCCTGCTCGGGGTTTGTTTCCTGCCTTGCGCCCGGTGATGGCTGGGAATGGCTCCAGCAGACCCCCGTGACCCCGTAGTTAGGATATAGCGGGTTGGATAATGGATGGCTGGATGGATCTGCGGTGTGTGTTATGGGAACAGTATTCAGGGAGCCAAACTGAGAAATGTGGAAGTCATGCAGTACGTAAGTAGATTTTTGACTCTGCAAAGCCAGTTACTGATACCTGTGCCATGAAGCCAAATTGAGTACTGCTAACTACGTGAATAATTTGTTCCAAAAAATTAAAGCAATATTTGATTTTTTTTTCAGATGGCTAATGTAAAAACATTTTCCTTTCAATTAACAAATAACCACAGTGTATATGAATAATAGGAACAGCAGTGACACTTTTAATTGCCAGAATTTCCTATCCCTGCAATAAAACAGCTTTTTTTACGTTCTGTGCCAAGCCTCGGGTTTGCATGGCAGAGACAGCAGTGATCCTTCTGTGAAGTAAAACCAGAGCCTTGTCATCAAATTATCTTGGGTCTGCCCCAGAATCCTCCTGCGCAAAAAAATCAGTGCACTTTTGAGGTTTAGGAGGGCTTCTGAAATTGGGATTTCTCAAACACAAACCATTTCTGTGAGATATCAGATTTCAAAATGTTGATTTTTTTTTTTTATAACATAATTACAGTGGAACCTCGGGTCACGAACGTCTCTGAACACGTACAAATCGGGTTACGACCAAATAGTTCGCCAAACTTTTGCATCTGTTCACGACCTCACACTCGGGTGACGAACAAGCCAGTTTCCCTTCCGGATCGTACGCGCTAATGATTTCTGCACGTGTTCAGTCTCTCCCTGTGCATTCGCTGTGAACTCTTTGTGCTCTCTTTCGTTTCCCCTTTCGGTTCGTACGTGCCGATGATTTCCGCACGTGTTCAGTCTCTCCCTGTACTGTACATTGTTCTCGGTGCAGAGGGACTCTCCCTCAAAACTGTAACCTCATCTCAACCCAGCTTCCTCCTGTGGTATAGCGGGTTCACAGATCCCGTCAAAAAGGCCAGTTTTAATAATTAATCACCGCACTCGCGGCTTAGTGAGGGGGCGTGGTTGTGTGGCTGAAGCGGGTCCTGGGGAATTTGTGACGTGGGTGTTTCTCACCTAAGTGCACAGGTGAGAAGCGGTCCGCATCTGTAATTGTTCCTGGGAGCCGCTGATTGCCACAGGTGAATCACGTCCCCGTTATAAAGAGTAGCGCGAGGCGGGAGGAAAAAGAGAGTAAAAGAGAAAAAGAAACGGAGGTTGCGGGAGTGAGGAAGAAGGCAGGAAGCTGAAGGAGGAAGCCGGTGCGAGAGAGAGAGAGAGAGTGAGAGCGAGCAGTCGCAGGCAGCTGGATTGAAGAGCCCCTCACGAACAGCGTTTGGCCGACACTAGAGGAGGGGCAGTTGGAAGTCATCACTCCAGCTAAACGATTTGTAGGAGCTGGAGTGACCGGTAGTATGGATGACTTCCTGCAGAAGGCAATGGGAGTTGTGGAGTCTTTGGAAGGTGTGCCTCAGCGTGAGCGACCTGGCCGTTGAGGAACCCAAGTCTCGGTCCGGTAAGGTACAGGAACGGAAGGCAACCAGACAGTAGTGAGGTCAGCTGCAGGAAGGGCGACTCCCCTGTTAAGAAGCCCGTATGGGAGAAGCAGGGGAGCCGTCAGATAAAGGAAGACACCGGGCTTTGGATTTTAATGGGACTGCTTCCAGCGTTGTTTTAACCTCGTTTTTAAAAGACTTTTTTCTATTGGATTTTAACCTCCACTCAGGATTATTTATTTATTTATTGAAGATTGTTGGAAAGCACTGCACTTTATTTAATTTGGACACTGTTTTGCTGTTGTTTTTAATAAAAGCACTTGCACTTTTGCACCATCTCCTTGCTCCATTTGTTGTGCCTCACTGCCAAGCCGGTGAAAGGTTCAAGGTGCAAGGGCTCCCGGACGGATGATGGGAGCATGCATTGAACCCGCATCATCACATTGTCATACCATCCTCACACTGCATTAAAGCGTACAGTGGCACAAAATCAACGTTATCCAGGACCACGGTGCAACATATACTCACATAGTTCACGTATAACATAAACACAGGACAAGTGCGAGACAAGTATGGAAATATAAATAAATAAGTGGTAAATGAGTAGACAGTGCCTCGCAGTTAGGAGACCTGTGGTTCGCTTCCCGGGTCCTCCCTGCGTGGAGTTTGCATGTTCTCCCCGTGTCTGCGTGGGTTTCCTCCCACAGTCCAAAGACATGCAGGTTAGGTGGATTGGCGATTCTAAATTGGCCCTAGTGTGTGCTTGGTGTGTGGGTGTGTTTGTGTGTGTCCTGCAGTGGGTTGGCACCCTGCCCGGGATTGGTTCCTGCCTTGTGCCCTGTGTTGGCTGGGATTGGCTCCAGCAGACCTCCGTGACCCTGTGTTCGGATTCAGCAGGTTGGAAAATGGATGGATGGATGAGTAGACAGTACAATAAATAATAACAATAACTAATCATAAAAACAGCAGTAGTCGCAAATCTAACAAGTGTACTGCATATAAATAAACTACCAGGTGCAGATCTGAGGGCAGTGGGGCAGCTCAAAGTTCTGAGACCAGACAGCCAATGGGTAGAAGCTGTTGCACAACCTGAAATTGCTGTCTAAGCTGGGAAAATCTGAAACTAAATTGTGGAGCAGTGGGTAGCTTTGCTGCCTCGCAGTAAGGAGACCTGGGTTCGCTTCCCAGGTCCTTCCTGTGTGGAGTTTGCATGTTCTCCCCGTGTCTGTTTGGGTTTCCTCCCACAGTCCAAAGACATGCAGGTTAGGTGCATTGGCGATTCTAAATTGGCCCTAGTGTGTGCTTGGTGTGTGGGTGTGTTTGTGTGTCCTGCGGTGGGTTGGCACCCTGCCCGGGATTGGTTCCTGCCTTGTGCCCTGTGTTGGCTGGGATTGGCTCCAGCAGACCCTCGTGACCCTGTGTTTGGATTCAGCGGGTTGGAAAATGGATGGATGGATGGGTAGCGCTGCTGCCTCGCAGTTAGTAGACCCGGGTTCGCTTCCCGGGTCCTCCCTGGGTGGAGTTAGCATGTTCTCCCCGTGTCTGCGTGGGTTTCCTCCCACGGTCCAAAGACATGCAGGTTAGGTGCATTGGCGATTCTAAATTGTCCCTGGTGTGTGTGCTTGGTGTGTGTGCCCTGCTATGGGCTGGCGCCCTGCCAGGTTTGTTCCTGCCTTGCACCCTGTGTTGGCTGGGATTTGCTCCAGCAGACCCCCCGTGACCCTGTAGTTAGGATATAGCAGGTTGGATAATGACTGACTGACTGACTAAATTGTGACAATGTAACATAACATACATGACAAAACATTCTCAACCCCTCCTAATTGGAGTGGCGGCTCTGAGGCTAAGGATCTGCGCTGGTATCCCACAGGTTGCCGATCCCCGTCACTGCCAAAAGAGATCCTACTCTGCTGGGCCCCTGAGCAAGACCCTTAACCTATAATTGCTCCAGGGGTGCTGTACAATGGCTGACCCTGTGCTCTGACCCCAAGGGATATGCGAAAACTAACAAATTCCTAATACAAGAAATTGTAAAAATAAATAATTTAGTTTAGGGACATGGGGGCCAGAGCCTATCCCAGCGGCACTGGGTGCAGTGCATGAATAAGTTCATCACAGGGCCATAGACTAATTAATGAATGCAAGAACAGAGGCCACATCTACGTCATCAGCTGCTTTTCTATGCTTAATAATCACACTGGGGCTCAGATCTGTAGCGGTGGTCTGCTACACAATGTAATGTTGCTTCTCTGTCAGATTTTTATTAAATTATCTTGTCCATACCGTGCACGTAATTAGGCCCATTAGAGGAGTGACCCTGACCGTGGGATGAGCTGTTTATGCAGAGGATGCTTGCTGACATTTGCAGTTTCTGAAATGCTAATAACGCTGTGCTGAATAGATTGACAGTAAACTTGTGAACATATTGGCCAACCATTTTAGCATCTAATTACAGTTATTAAAAATTAAATAAAGCAAGGTTCACATACATCTGCTCTTTTTTTGGTTGTATTTTTTTTTTATTGCTTCATCCTGCTTGTGTTGTTTGGAATTCTTACCATTGCCTATCTGCAGTTTGCTTGTTCTCCTCACATCTGAGTGAGCTTTTCTCCACGTACTCCAACCCCAAACGCCTGCATGTTGGGTTAATTCGCATTGCAAGCTGACCCTTGTTGGGTATGAGCTTATGTGTGCCCTGTGATGCCCCATCCAGTGTTATTTCCCATCTTCTAGATAATTAGGCAATGGCAGTGTTCAAAAGTGAACCAGCCAGATGCTTGACTGCTAGCTTCCTCCTCTTCCTCTTTCCCGGAAGAACAGACTTGTCAAATAGTCTCCCTGACCGATAACACAGTTTTAACGGACAAGCCAGCCGCAATAAAATGCCCATTAACCGATCTAAATATAGGAAGACACCATGAAGTGATAGACAATGCTGTTGTCTCACAGCTCCTCGGGCCTGGGTTTGGTTTGTAGTCTGAATGTAGTTGCCACATACACTCTGTGTCTGGGTGGAGTATTTCAGCTTCCTCCCAAATTCCAAAGTCATTCATATTAGGTTACATGTCTGAGTTTAAAAGAGTGTACCCAATTATGGATTGTCTTCCCATTTAGGGTTGGTTCCTGTCCGGCCTCAGATGCTTTTGTGATGGGCTTTGCCTTCATGTCTCCCAATCTTAGGAAAAACAGGATTGGACAGGTGATATGAAGATGAGCTGTGATCGGTCCAAAGAAAACATGACTTGTACTGCAGCTTAACACAAAACACTCTCAGACCTACTTAATCTAATTGAGGGACCTGGGGGTGGAGTCTAACCCATTGGCATCATTACAGTGGCACGATTTCATCAAAGGGGGGCACTCAAGCAGCCAGAATAGAATGGTATGAAATGAAAACTTAAAAATGTACTAGATGTTTAAATATTCTGGTCTTATAATTTTATACAATATAGTGTTCCAGTGGTGTAACTTTAGCGTGTTGAGGGATGTGTTAAGTTTTATAGCTTGAGGCATTTTGTTCGCACAATTATTTGCTTACAGACGAATGTCCTGTTATTATTGTAAAAAAAAAAAAAAAAACTGCAGGTAGTTACTTTGTTAATTTAAAACTTCACTTTGTTAGATGCTTTGGATTTTTTTTTTGTTATATCTATGCCATTTTGGACTAAGTACTGTATATGACAGTCACTGGAGATACATTTTGACTAAAGCGAACAATGCAAGTTGAGTCCACTGATAGTTGCTTGAATCATGTTTCTGTGAAAACTCCTCTAACAGTTAAGGCAGTGGTACATCGAACAACTTTTACAGCGATTTTCAGTAGTTAACATTATCATAGTAAGTCAGAAGGAGACCCAGGTTCAGTTCCCGGGTCCTCCCTGCGTGGAGTTTGCATGTTCTCCCCGTGTCTGTGTGGGTTTCCTCCCACAGTCCAAAGACATGCAGGTTAGGTGCATTAGCGATCCTAAATTGTCCCTAGTGTGTGTTTGGTGTGTGTGTGCGCACCCTGTGGTGGGCTGGTGCCCTGCCCGGGGTTTGTTGCCTGCCTTGTGCCCTGTGTTGGCTGGGATTGGGTCCAGCAGACCCCCATGACCCTGTGGTTACGATATAGCGGGTTGGATAATGGATGGATGGATAAACAAGTGAATGATAAGTCTACATGTACATTATTGAAAGGGCATGTGCTTATATCAATCTCTTTAAACGTCAGGGTATAAAATGGCTAAGAAAAGATGAACAGATTTTTCACTTCCCCGCTTTCAAAGAGCCAAATATCTTTGGCTTCTTCCACAAGACTCTCCGCTCCCAGCACTTGCCATCAGTTTTGCTTTTGGAATGAGTGCCATTGAAGTGGAAGAAGCAGCCCTTGGCTTCCTTTTGAATTTGGTAAATAACAAGTCTCATTCATTTGTGTTAACGTCTTTAAAGGAGTACTCCACCCAAAAATAACGTTTTCTTTTTTTTTGCATACTTTGTAGTAGTGGCTGAGAAAAAAAATGTATTCTCATTTTTTCATGCAGCATAAAGAGTAAAGAAGAAGAAGAAGAAGACATTATACGATAGCAAATGATGTGAAAAATGTCCACGGAAAAAGAAAAAAACTCTGACATTACTTGCATCACATAATCCCTCTGTCCATTTATCCACTCATTATGTTCCAAACGTACAAAACGCTTGCTTTTTTTGCTAAGGTATTGTTATGTGCACTTTGCAGCCGTGAGTTGGAATAAGTGCTTCACAGAATGGATGATCGGGTGTTTACCCTTTTTTTTTAGTTTAGGTATTGCAAAATAGCATCTCTCACTCATTTCCTCTTATGTAACAAAGACTATTTTCATCTTCGTAATGCAGCAGGTCGGTTACTCATCGCTGTGCCGTTTGGAGTATTGACATGATGGTAAAATGACTAGTTAATATGAAGGGTTCACAGTTCTTATACTAAATACGTAATATTAACAGAACTGAAGCTTTGTTAGCAGGTCACACTGCAGAGATGAGTAAACACTTTACTGATGCTTTGGAAGTGTTAAGCATAACCTGGTTCTGCTCCAGCCTCACTACAAACCAAGAGTGAAGGTGCTACCTACAACCACACACTCATTCAGGAAGTGGTCCCCTGAGGCAGAGCAGGCTCTGAGAGACTGGAACTACGGACTGGGATAGCCTGCAGGGGTCACATAGTGAGAACATTGAGGAGGTTGTTGACTGCACTACTGACTACATCAACTTCTGTATGGACATTGTAGCTCCAGTATGAACAGTACGCTGCTATGCTAACAACAAGCCATGGATTACAAGTGGCATCAAGGGCCTTTTGGACCAGAAGAAAAGGACTTTTAAAGGCGGTGATCAGCATGAGCTCAAGCGCGTGCAGAAGGAACTCCGAGTCCAGCTCAGGGCGGCAAAGGAGCAGTACAGGAGAAATATGGAGCAGAAGTTGCAGAATAACAGCATGAAGGAAGTGTGGGATGGGATGAAGATTATCACTGGCTGCAGCTCGAAGCGGGGTGCCACCATCGAGAGAGACATGGAGAGAGCAAACCAAATGAACAACTTCTTTAATAGGTTTGACCACCCTAACCCACTCTCGCCTCAGAGTACTGCACCCTCCAACCATCCTTCTGCTGATACCAGCATAGGTGAGACATCCCCACCCACATTTACAGCAGCGCAGGTAAGCAGAGAGCTGAGGAGACTTTGTGCCAGCAAAGCAGCAGGTCCAGATGGAGTATCGCCACAACTGCTGAAGGCCTGTGCGCTGGAGTTTGGGAGTCCTCTACAGCGCATCTTCAACCTGAGTCTGGAACAGGGGAGAGTCCCGAGGCTTTGGAAAACATCTTGCATCACCCCAGTCCCAAAGGTATCACATCCTAGTGAGCTGAATGACTCACGGACTGTCGCTCTGATGTCACATGTGATGAAGACCATGGAGCGGCTGCTGCTTCACCACCTGAGGCCACAGGTCCACCATGCCCTTGACCCTCTGCAGTTCTCATACCAGGAGAAGGTGGGAGCGGAGGATGCCATCATCTATATGCTACACCGATCCCTCTCCCACTTGGACAGAGGCAGTGTTGCTGTAAGAATTATGTTTCTGGACTTCTCTAGCGCCTTCAACACCATCCAACCTCTGCTCCTTAGGGACAAGCTGACTGAGATGGTAATAGATTCACACCTGGTGCCATGGATCGTGGACTATCTTACAGACAGACCTCAGTATGTGCGTCTCGGGAACTGCAGGTCTGACATTGTGGTCAGCAACACAGGAGACTGTACTTTCTCCGGTCCTGTTCAGCCAACATACATCAGACTTCCAATACGACTTGTAGTCCTGCCACGTGCAAAAGTTCGCTGATGACACTGCTATCGTGGGCTGCATCAGGAGTGAGCAGGAGGAGGAGTATAGGAAGCTAATCAAGGACTTTGTTAAATGGTGTGACTCAAACCACTTACACCTGAACACCAGCAAAACCAAGGAGCTGGTGGTGGATTTTAGGAGGCCCAGGCCCCTCATGGACCCCGTGATCATCAGAGGTGACTATGTGCAGAGGGTGCAGACCTATAAATACCTGGGAGTGCAGCTGGATGATAAATTGGACTGGACTGCCAACACTGATGCACTGTCTATCTATCTATCTATCTATCTATCTATCTATCTATCTATCTATCTATCTATCTATCTAGACCCAATCTATCTATCTGTCTATCTAGACCCAAAAAAGATTGTGTTGAAATAGCAAATGAGTAACAGATGAATTTTTGCAGTACCTAAACTAAAGGGTTACCAGTATTTATTGTAATTACCTGTGAATAATGGCATATTTTGATGTTTTGATGGTCTATAAGGATGAGTGTCCAGTTTATCAGATGCCCTTGCCTGGTCAAAGTTAACAACTTTCCAGTCAGTGACAGCATTAGATGGATGGACGCTTTTAATTGTGGCCTGTCAGGTGCCAGAGCACTGAGCCCATGAAGGACCCTTATTGTTTTTTTTAGTGGGCTCATAACAACAGAGGAGGGTCAAAGTGCTTTTCAGATGTCCCGAGTACAAAAGTAAAAAAAAAAAAAATATTAGAACACACTTTTAAAATGATGGAGTAAACCTAAAGTCAGAAGGCAACATAGGAGAATAAGCCAACAGTAAAGGGCGGCTGTAAATTCCTGGCCTGGGCTGCCACTTCACAAAGAACACGCTGACAGGAAGAACTTCCACAGAACATACCTTGTGCTGATGACCTGAGCGCGATAAGAAGTCTTGTGGTGGTAACTACAGCTGCCATGTCACCTTTCTAAGTACGACAGATGTGTGTATGTGTGCAGTTCACCAGGAAAGTGGGCAAGACTAAGGGTTTAATTCTAAGGTAAAGTCATCCCTGATGGAGGATCGCAGGAATCGTCAGGTCGGGTCGGCCCAGCACTGTCTCAGCTGTGGAATGGCCAAATGGGGGAGGCAGCTTGATGGATAAGGTCTCCAGGACTCTAAACAAATCCAAATCATATTATGTGATATCATCAACTGTTAAATTCTGCTCCGTACTTGCAAATTTTTTATTATTTTTACTGTATTGAGGATTTGTTCTGTTCTGTGTATTGTATTGTATTGTATTATAGTGACCCCCTTCTTTTTGACACCCACTGCACGCCCAGCCTACCTGGAAAGGGGTCTCTCTCTGAATTGCCTTTCCTGAGGTTTCTTCCATTTTTCCCTATAAGGTTTTTTTGGGAGTTTTTTCTTGTCTTCTTAGAGAGTCAAGGCCTGGGGGCTGACCAGAAGCAGGGCCTGTTAAAGCCCATTGCGGCACTCCTTGTGTGATTTTGGGCTATACAAAAAATAAATAGTATTGTATTGTATTGTAAGTGGCTTAGAACACAGCATGGTTGGTGGGCACCAAGTCCACCAGTATGAGTGTATTAGGCACAGAAGTCTTGATAGGCCATTCATGCTGAACAGCAAGCAGCGCGGGAGTATTTAAAGTGTCAGTCATGATTCTGTGGTCAGAAGCCGACAGTCAGATGACAGATGACTGTAGTCTAAGGAGGAGGACAGGTGGACCACCGTCAGTCAGCTAAATGCGGAGTACAATGGTGTTGTAGAAAGAGATACAGCAAAGCACACATCTCATCATAACCTGCCATGAATGGGATATGACAGCCAAAAACGCGAGAGCCACACTCTTCAACAAAAAAGAAGGCACATTTATGCTGTATGGAAAAATGGAAAATTTACAAAATAATCACTTTGTCTGGTACTGATCCTGACTGACTAAACGGCCATACTGTATAACGTGAAACCCCATGATGTCAACAGATTGCTGAGCCCTTTGAGTAGTGAGAAAAGCGCTATATAAATGCAAAGAATTATTATCCGTCCTTCTGGGTGTCAGTAGTGCTGGCTGAAGGTGGTGCAATGGTGTGATTTTGTGATCCTCCTTCATACAAGAAGAAAATGCCACAGGATGTTTGGGCATCGCAGCCAAATCAGGTGGCACCTTCATTGGTGAAGAATACCCATCAGCCTATTTCTGCCAGATGATGAAGGTTCAAATGTCCATGACAGTGCATTCATCTTAATGCAGTGACCTCAAACCAGGGGAGTATTCAGTGAGATGAGATGGAACAAGAGAGAGTATTGAGAGTAGAGATCCACCATTTCCAAGAAACTATAAGGCTTAGGAGTGCAGACTTTTTGAACACCTTGGTGAGTCAATATGTCAGTGACTTCACACCATTCTGAGAGCAAATGGGGCACCAGCTCTCCGTTAAGATGACTACAACTAAAAACGCAGCCACCCAGTGCATATGAATGGCCCTTTGAGAGTGAACAGCCAGCCAGGACTTGGGAGAGGCAAACCAAAGCAAACAGCAGAAACCTTCCTGAGCACAGAACCATCTTGAATTGGGGAAGGCCAGTGCCTTGTGTGCAGTTACTTTCGCATCACCTCAGGCCTTTACACATCTTTGTTTAAATTCCAGCCTGCATCAGGGCTAATGGAATCATCTGGGACACACGGAGCACTGAGCCCATGAAGGACCCTTATTTTTATTTTTTAAAGGGCTCATAACAATAGAGGAGGGTCAAAGTGCTTTTCAGATGTCCTGGGTACAAAGGTAAAAAAAAAAAAAAAAATAGAACCTACTTTTAAAATGATGGAGTAAACCTAAAGTGAGAAGGCAACATAGGAGAGTAAGCCAACAGTAAAGGGCGGCTGTAAATTCCTGGCCTGGCCTGCCACTTCACAAAGAATATGCTGACAGGAGGAAATTCCACAGAACATACCTTGTGCTGATGATCTGAGCGCGATAAGAAGTCATGTGGTGGTAACTACAGCTGCCATGTCACCTTTTAAGTATGAGCTATTTGGCCAGTAGGCGCTGCTTTGTGTGCAGGGTGTGACAGATGGATTAAAGTACACAGGGGAGTGAGGTCATTTATTAAAGGGCACGCCGTGGTATCATTTATAGCCCGAAGTGACGGTGGGATAAGTTAACTATATGGTATCCAAGCAAGCCAGGCAGACTTGACGGTGTTCCAAGTTCTTCCTTATTTTGCTTAATTCTTTTTTATCATTACATGAACAGGAAGAAAATGAATTTTGAAAATTCACAAATGCATACCATTGACGGGGTGGCATGGTGGCGCAGTGGGTAGCGCTGCTGCCTTGCAGTTAGGAGACCCGGGTCTCCCTGCGTGGAGTTTGCATGTTTTCCCCGTGTTTACGTGGGTTTCCTCCGGGTTCTCCGGTTTCCTCCCACAGTTCAAAGACATGCAGGTTAGGTGCATTGACAATTCTAAATTGTTCCTAGTGTGTGCTTGGTGTGTGTGTGTGCGCCCTGTGGTGGGCTGGCGCCCTGCCCGGGGTTTGTTTCCTGCCCTGTGTTGGCTGGGATTGGCTCCAGCAGACCCCCGTGACCCTGTAGTTAGGATATAGCGGGTTGGATAATGGATGGATGGATGGTGTGCTTGGTGTGTGGGTGTGTGTGCCCTGCGGTGGGCTGGCGCCCTGCCTGGGGTTTGTTTCCTGCCTTGCGCCCTGTGTTGGCTGGGATTGGCTCCAGCAGACCCCCGTGACCCTGTAGTTAGGATATAGCGGGTAGGATAATTGATGGATGGACATACCATTGACACTTGATGTCTGCTGGAAAGCTTTTGGCCATGTTATTAAGTCAAGGCTCACTGCAGAGGTGGACACCTCATCTTCATTTAGACCACTCCATCTCTCACTGTGATTTAATGATATTTTCATGGGTTGATTGTAAACTGTAGCACTGACTTTTGAGACTTTTTAAAACGTTTTTTTTTTTTTTACAGCAGAAGATAGCTTCTGTGTGGTGAATAAACTAAAAAGCAATCCTTTAGATATTTAAGTTAGCATTGACGGAATCGCCCACCTCTGCCCAGTCGACAGTAACTAGTTGTGTGTTTTGATGTTTTTACGTTGACATTTTAAAATACGATTCTCTAACCCATCCCAGCAGTGATGGGTGCAAGCCAGGAAAAAGGTCCACTGTAGATTACGAGTCCATCACAGGGCCCACTTAGATTTGAATTCTTTGCATATTTTTGTTTTCAGATTATATATTTTGCCACACTAGCCGAAGATGGAAACCTTCTTAGTCTATTTTTGAGAGAGAGAGGTTAGGAGCAGGCGCTGATACAGCGCATTGCCGCACCCACCACATTACAAACCACCTCAGGATCCCAGATTAGGACCCGAGTGCAGCCATGTGACAGGTGACACCTCAGCACCACACTAGTTCAGAATGAATGGACCAATGTGAGGTTTTTTTATGGTGGCTGGAGTGCCAATTCTGCCACCAACCCCCAGGTTTTCCCTGCAGGTTGGAGGGCCTACACGTAGGGCTGGGTGCAGATTAACGTCATACCCAGGATGGAGTAACTGCAGGTTAAGGGCCTTGCTCAGGGGCCCAACAGAGTCACTTCGGGCAACCTTCCGATCGCCAGTGCAAATCTAAAGCCTCAGAGCCACCACTGTACCCTACAATATGTTAATAAGGTGTACTTAAAATAAATAGTACTAGCCAACCCGCGGCGTACCATACGCCGCATAATCAGGCCGTTTTTTTAATGATTTTTAAGCACAGGAAGAAAATTAACATTTGAAAATTCGGTAATGTAATAAATCAGCAAGAAAAGCAGCATTGTAACAATGCACAAAACGAACCAACACACAATCGTCCGTGACTGAAAACTGGCGGACCGCCATCGCGCCTTCTCCTGGAGTCTGGAACGGGAGGAGAGGAGAAGGACGTCTATTCCGCTCCCTCCGTCATGCTAGTCTGCTGATTTCTCGTTCAGTATGCACTGCCTGCTCATGTGCGCACCTCCAGCTCGTCACTTGAGTCGTTGTCGTCTCTGCACAGTCCAGATGCACCTGTGACTCACGTAGACTTTTCATTGCTCTGTGCGGTTGTGGCTGCTTTTCTATATATAATCCACCAAGACACCCGGGAGGGGGGTGTGTACAAAGGGTAGGGACGTAATCAGTGAGAGTGTATGAGTCGCACTTAGTGGGAATTCCATGGTTTGCAGCCCGAATGGGGTTCAGCGGCTTACCCACGCCTCTCTGCGCCGGGTAGACACACGCTCAATCTCATGCATAATTATTTATTGAATACTAAACACTTCTGGAAAGACATGGTTGTCTAAAACGGGTTGGTGTGAGAATACAACAGTAAGTGAATGAAAAGATGGAACTCTGGAGAGAGCAAAATACAACACAATAGTGAACCCGCGGCATAACAAATGCCGCATAATTATTTATTGATGGTTGAACACTTCTGGAAAGACACAGTTGTCTAAAAAGGGAGGGTTTGAGGATACAACAGAAAGTGAATGAAAAGATGGAACTCTGGAGAGAGTAACATATAATTGTCTGTGAGTGAGGAAGACGCATGTTTGTCGCGGATGTGAATTGCTGTATGTAGCGTGTAAAACAGTTTGCTATGGTGCACGCGGTTGTGCGTCATAACTGAAAACTCGGTTTTTAAAGACTGCTTACTTCATTGTGTTTTAACCTCAGTTTTAAAGGATTGTTTTAAGGATCCCATGGGATACCCCTCGCAAACCGTCTCACACGCTGCATATGGCGATTCCCCTCCGCGAGAAACATGCCTCTATGAACAGTCAACGTGGCTCGGAGGAGCATGTAGCCTCTACGACAGACGAATATAAATGACGCCGGTTTTTCTGTATCGCCGCGTCCGAGTTGGTGGCCGTGGCTCTGCGAGTTGTCGTCGTATGCAATGATCTTGGAGTTGGTGGGCGTGGCTCCTTCCTGCGTGTGCCATAGGTGTCTTACTTGTCGGCGGCTTAGTGAATCCATACCCCTTCCATGGGTGTCTTGCCTTAGTGAATTATATATATAGATGATATTGCGCCCTGTGTTGGCTGGGATTGGCTCCAGCAGACATCTTTGACCCTGTGTTAGGATATAGCGGGTTGGATAATGGATGGATGGAAGATAGCCTAGAAAGCAACATTCTGAAATATTTTTTGGTATCAAAATATAACCTTTTCTTAAGGTTTACATTAAAATATTAAATTTGATAAGACCAATTGCTTAGATTTCTATCCTTCCATCCACACTTTCTTTTTTCCATGAATGGCATGGTGGCTCAGTGATGGCACTGCTGCCCCACAAAAAGGATACCAGGGTTTGCATCCTGGGTCCTTCCTGTGTGGAGTTTTTGCCTTCTCTGCATGGGTTTCCTCTCACAGTCCAAAGACATGCTGGTTAGATGAATGGGCGACACTGAATTGGCCCTAGTGGGTGTTTGATGTGTGTGTTTATCCTGCAATGATCTGGCTTCCTGTCCAGGGAGTTGCTGCCTGCCTTATGCCCTTTACTTGCTGGGATGGGCTCCACCACCCTCCTCAGCCCTGTTCAGGACAAAGCAGTTTAGAAAATGACATGACCTTCTACCATTTAATTAAATAGAGAACTGAATCAACCAACCCTAAACTACACACATGACCTTGCAGGTCTTCATTAGGCTTTTTTTCTTTAAACTGGGATTATAAATAGTTCAGTGATTTAAGTTATCATATCGCATGACAATAATGACCCTCTAAACCTATAAAAAGAACTTTTGCAACAGAAGCATACTTGGGTTTAAATGTCTTAGAATAGAGCAACAGCGCCCTCTACTGTTTATGTGCAGGATGTGCACATTATGTGCTGAAAGCGGGCAAAGTGAAACTGTATGGTGATGATGATGAAGCTTTGGTTTCTTGCGTTTGAGGTGGACATCCACAGATTAATTTTTTTACATGAATGCAGGATGCGTGAAAACATTTTGGAAGGTTTAGTAGCATCCACTTTCTACAAGGATTTGACTTAGGGTTTGTTAACTGGAAAGAGGAGTTTCTTACAAGATTATATAGTTTGAGATAGAGGTCAGAGAATTAAAGAAAAGAAGAAGAATGAACATAACATAAAATTTTCAATCATGCACAATCCAATTATCAATTGTGGGTGCTCTCTTTCAAACTAACATGGAAAAACACACCCAAAATAATCTAATCTGCAGTGGCAAAACTCAAAAAAGAGTGAGAACAATTTTTGCATCAAGAATATTTGAAGGGACCACTGCCCTGTATTTGTCTCTGAGTTAGCTTTGTGTTTTTATTTTTGTCCATTTATCTTAAAGCAGGCGAAACGGTGGTGCAGTGGGTAGTGCTTCTGCCTAGCAGTTAGGAGACCTCAGTTCACTTCCCAGGTCCTCCCTGTGTGGAGTTTGCATGTTCTCCCCGTATCTGCGTGGGTTTCCTCCCACAGTCCAAAGACATGCAGGTGAGGTGTATTGGCGATTATAAATTGTCCTTGGTGTGTGCCCTGCCTGGGGTTTTTTTTCCTGCCTTGCACCCTGTGCTGGCTGGGATTGGCTCCAGCAGACCCCAGTGACCCTGTAGTTAGGATATACTTTAGCAGGTTGGATAATAGATGGATATCTTAAAGCGGTTATTTAGTTTTTCGTCCATAAGGTTGACATCCACCATTCATTCATTCATTATTGGCCTCCTTAGTCCAGTTTGAGGTTGTGGGGGCCACAAAGGCACAAGTCAGGAGCCAACATTTAATGAGTGCCAGTGAAAGACTGTCAATGGAATGATGAAACAAGTGATGGAGCATTTGGCTGTGATCTCTCGTAAATGACTGTGGCTTAAACTGGCCAGTAGTCTGATAAGACATTTTGGATCCCTCATCAGGTATAGAGTGTCCGTTACAGCAAGCATATAGTCAGCTGCCAAGTTTTTTTTATTTATTTTTTTTAAGATCCAGATGTGAATATTGATGTGGGCATTTCTGCCCATGTGCCTGGTCATACTCATACAGTTAACAGGTGCTTGTAACATCTGATCATTCTATGATCTTGATCAATGGCTCCTCACTTTATTTATAAAAACCTGAGCCACCCCTGCCTTTGCCCTGTACTTAAAACCACTCTTTTCAATCATCGTGAATAACATGACATTCTCAAATCCACTTAATTCTTTTCAGGATCATAGAGGCTGGAACCTATCCTGGCAAGGCAAGAGGCAGCCCTTTGCAGGAGTCAGACCACCACAGGGCCTCCTCACTACTGAATCGAAAGTGCACATGTTTGGGATTTGGGAGGTAAACCTATGGGACCAGGGGAAACCTTGCACAGCCATGCAACAAACATGCAGATTCCACACAAAAGGTAGCAATGCAAAGACTTAAGAGCCTAGGACGCTGGCAACAGCATTAATAATCCTTGTGTGTTCTCTAGAGCCAGTTTGTGTGGACACCCAGGATATCCATCTATCTTTTCAAGGCTAAGGGGTACGAGATCTGGAGTTAGTGGTGACCTTAGGGCCCTTAAACATCACCCTGCAATGTCTGGTCCTAGTGGAGGGGCTTGAACAGGCCTGAAGCCCCTGTCATCCTGTAGTTCAGGTCCCCAACTAACCCTGACCTAACCCTCCACACCTGAACCTCTGAGACAAGAAGAGTTTTGGCCAAATTAATATTTAAAAAATGTTTGTTCTTTATTATGGCACAAAGCAAATGACACTAACACAATATTTATTGAGAGTAACATGAAATATAAGATAAGCCAAGTTATTATCTACTTAGTGTGGAACTGGCCCCGGACACAGACAGACGGAGATCGTTAGTTCACCCAACACACGTTTATTATGTACAATATTTACAATGTTCAAAAGTGCACGTCCCAGTGCCTCACAGTCACCAAATGCCTTTCCTTCTGGCCGCCTCCACTCCACTCTCGAGCTCCGTCCTCTTCCACCTGACTCTTGCTAATGAACGGAGGGAGGCGGCCCCTTTTATCCCAACCCGGATGGGCTTCAGCTGCTTCCCGGCAATCCCCCCGGACACACCCCTGTGTGGCGGAAGTGCCGGCTGCGCACCCGGAAGCCCTCCGAGTGTCCCCAGTCTTCTTCCCCCCAGCACTTCCTGGTGTGGCGGAAGTGCGGAGGTCCAGGGTTCTTCAGGCACCGGGGCGCCGCCTGGCGGTGGCCACGGGCCCCTACAGGGTTGGGCTTCCAAGCCCTCTACCCGTGGCCCCCAACACAACCAGGACGGTCGCCCCCTGGTGGTCTGGAAGAGGCACAAACCCTCCTCCGGTCCTCCTGGGCGTCTTGGCTGGGCTCCACTCCCAGCCGCATGCGACATTAGCTTAGAGCCTCTGCGAAAATATAAGCGGCATTAGAGCCGTGAAGAAAGCCTCACAACAGCTCGGCAGATTCTGCACCTCTGGTCTGAATTCAGGAAGGAATAGCTATAAAAATAAAAATCCAATCTACTGCCTCTTTGAAACTGTATCTTCAGCACCACTTTACTCCAACATATCTAACTACCTTTGGCCTCAAAAGTGCATTCTGTTCTGGAGAGATTCTGGAATCATCTTCCTGTTTTTTCTTAACTTTTTAATCTTAACACTCAGGTCTCAGTCTGGGTGGTTTGTCATGTGGTGGGTGCAGTAACACGCTGTTATCAGCACATGCTTCCCACCTAACAACCTACTAATAGTATAATCTTAGTATTATGTAACACAAAAAGTCTCCTTCGTCCGTAGCTATTTCTTGACCAGACTTCTCTAAAAAGTACACCTCCTTATATGATTAACCCTTTTTAGTTGTGTTCCTTTATTTCATATCCTAATTTTAGTGATGAGTTGCCAAAAGCCTCAACAACAACAACATGTATTTCTATAGCACATTTTAATACAAACAATGCAGCTCAAAGTGCTTTACATGATGAAGAAAGACAAAAAAGACAAAATAAGAATTAAAATAAGAGAACACTAATTAACACAGAATAAAAGTAAGGTCCGATGGCCAGGGAGGACAGAAAAAACAAAAAAAACTCCAGACGGCTGGAGAAAAAATAAAATCTGCAGGGGTTCAAAGGTCATAAGACCACCCAGCCCACTCTAGGCATTCTTCCTAACATCAATTACCTCAATCAGTCCTCATTGTATTCAGGATTCACATGGAAGGACTTGATGATGACAGTCATGTGGACTTCTGGCCTTTAATCCATCAATGTAGGAACATCATGGTGCTTTGATCAGGTGGTGGTGGTGGTGCAGGTCGCCACCACAGAAAACCGGAAAAAGGACAGAAGAGAAAGTAGGGGTTAGTACGGATTTTGAATATGAATACCATTGGTGAAGAATACCCATCAGTCTATTTCTGCCACATGATGTTCCATGAAGGTTCAAAAGTCTATGGCAATGACCTTAAACCAGGGGAGTTTCAGTGAGATGAGATGGAACAAGAGAGAGTATTGAGAGTAGAGAAAGCCTTATTTAAGGCTTTGTAAACCATAAGCAGTATTTTAAAGTAAATTCTAAATGGCACAGGTAACCAGTGTAGTGACGCCAAGACTGGGGTGATGTGCTTGGATTTTCTTTTCCCAGTTAAGATTCTAGCAGCTGCATTCTGCACTCGTTGCAATCGATTAATGTATTTTTTTGGTAGTCCTGAGAGTAGTGCGTTACAGTAATCTAGCCAACTGAAAACAAAAACGTGAACTCATTTTTCAGCATCTTGCAATCTTGCTTCCTATATACTAGCTTTATAAGCAGCCATATTTTCAGCATTTAATTAAATACCTCAGAGCAAAGAGCTTCAATTATGACATATAATAGTTCAAAAGTTCACTTACCCTTCAGCCCAAAAAAGGTGAGTACTTACTGTGACGATGTGGGTTCGACTCCACGCTCCCATCACTGTTTGGAAGCCCTTCAACCCAACACCGTCGGTAATGTCACCGATGAGCTAGACAGTGGAGGCAATAACGATTGAGCAAAGGGATAGTATAAATGTGCAAAGTGCTTTTATTAAAAGTCCAGCAACAAAAATAAAGTGTTCATAAAGTGCAGTGCAGTTCATTCAAAGTTCAATAAATAAATAATCCTTAAAAGTCAAACATGGAGGTTAAAAAAAACAATAGAAAAAAAACAATCCTTTAAAAAAACGATGTTAAAATATTCCTTAGGGTGCAGTCTTTGAAAACCAACAACAAGCTCAGTGCTTCTTTCTTGTTAACATTAGCGTCTCACCTGCTTCTCCCGACTAGGCTTTGCAGCAGGCGAGACGCTCTCTCTGCAGCTACCCTTCAACATTCACTATCACAGGTCTGAAAACCTCCCGATCCTGGCTTCGGTTTGGCACTCATCCCAGACCTGAGACTTGGAACCTTGATTTCCAGGACGCCCATATCAAGGACTTCACCTCCAAGCCTTGCGACTCCCGCTGCCTTTCCGGCCTTCCGCGGCCAGTCGCCTTTCCCTGGTCACTCCCGCTACCTGCTTGCTCTGTGGGAGTGACTTCAACTCCAACGCCTGGGTGTCGGCCTAACACCCAGCTTCCTCGCAGCTGCCCACGAGCGCTCGTTTGCTCGCCCACACATTCCTTGTCTCTCTCACCGACTTGCCCCCTCGCTCCCTGTAACCTCCGTCCTTTTCGTTTCATTTTTCATCTCTGATCTTTTATGTCCTCCCAACCGACTCGTGCTTCTTTTAATATTGTGAGGGGCCATAGCAGCTGCAGCACATTAGCCACGGGAACAATCACGGATGTGGGCAGTACCTCACCTGTGCACTCGGTGAGAAACGCCCACACCGCAGATCGCCCCGCGGCTTGCTATGGCCACTACGCCCCCTCATGAAGCCGCCGTGAGTGCGGTGATTATTTATTTAAAAAGAAATGGCCTTTGATGAGCGAGCTGAGGACCCATAACACCACACTTACCCCTGTGGTTTTGCAAACTTCCTCCGTCCTTTAAGAGGGGTCTTCTCAAAGATCAGCTTTTGTTTCTTTTTCAATTGTTAGATGAGCTAACTTCACCATTAGTGGTTTGTTTGCTAAGTTTGTTTCTTAGGTCTTAAGTGTTGCTGGTCAGTCGCTGACCCAAATTGGTTTGTAGGTGGAGATTTTGCTTCTGCACCAGGGTGTCTTGGTTTCTTAACAGTCCCCCCAGAAAAAAAAAATTAACTAAAGTATATTTTATAAAGCACCTTTCATACGGTAATTATTATCATTGCCTCTCAGCTGGTGTAGCATTAGACATTTTTAGATGTGTTATTCTGCGTATTTTAAGATTTTGTTTATTTGATGTTTGGAACATAATTTATAAAGCTGACAGTTGTTAATGTCTTTATTTATTTACATTACTGTATATACTTGCGTTTAAGTTCTCCCGCGGATAAGCAGGGACTTGATTTCTGGTAGTTTATAATGTCGGACATATAAGTCGAAGGCAGAAAACTCACGCTATTGGTCCAAGAGATTACAATATGCTAACGCCCACCTGAGAGAGTAACCATGGAGCACATGGCCTTTTTATTTTCCTATGTATTGTGCCTACGTGACCACACGGTAATAACCGAACTATTCTGAAGCAACATTTGCACTGTTTTGTGTTTTTTGTATCTCACACCCTCATACACCTTTATTGTAAAAGCATCTCTTATCTACGATGGAGCGTTCGACCTGAAGAAAATATGAAGCTGGTTTTAAATTAAACGTCATTGCAGTGGCGAAAGACATTGAAAACTACACTGCTGCAACAAAATTCAATGTGTCTGAGAAACCGGTATGAGATTGGAGGAAGCAAGAAAATGTAAGAAAAAAAAATTTAAGTGTCGAATTTTTGAATGGGCGTATAAGTCGTGGTGTGATTTTATGATCGATTTTTCGGGTTTCAAGACTCGACTTATACGCGAGTATATACGGTACTTCTTCCGGTGTGTCAAGTGACCCAGTGAGTCTCGCTGTTGACATCATGGAAATGGTTGTATAAAAATGGCAGGGATTGCACTACATGTTGTCCTTGGGTGGATAATGCAACCTTGCAAATAAATTGTTAGGGTTAGTTAGCTTATTCTCAAGTAGGTCCTAGAATTTTGCTTTATGGTTTGGACCTCGCTTTGCTTTTGACTCTCATGTATCGCCTTCTCTTTTTGCTCTTGTAGACCCAGTTACATCTGATCACACAATTCTAACCCTTGCGTTTCTTGGCCATGACCCATCCTTGTTCTCATCTCCCAGTATTATTTTACAATTATCTTTAAACACGTCTTTACGGGGATGGGTTACTATAGTTATCTTTCTTCATATGGTATTGATGGATTAAATGCTGCTACTATATTCCCAACTAAGACAAATAGAGTCATCATCTGGTTTGTCTACTTACAGCCCGTCATTAATCCTTTTGTCTCTAGAATGTACACCTGACAATCCACTTGTTATCCACTGAACTTCAGACCTGCAGTATTGGACTGACTGGATTTTCTCACTGACCCCTCATCGTTTCTTATGTGCAGTCAGATTATTATTTTTACTTTTTGTAGGCTTCTGCCAATGTTGATTTTATTTTAATTTCCTTGTATGTTGTTATAATTTGACTATAATTTTTGTTCTAGCTTTCCAAATCACCCTCTGATGTGTGTTATGTTAATGGTCAGTATAAAACAGAGTTTAACTGATTGACAAAGTGCTTTAAAAAGCAAAGCAGAGTGCAATAAAATTCAATACAAGATTATAACATAAACTGGAGTGGAAAGAATGACAATTTACCAAGTGATTCAAGCGTAAGACAATAGTGCTGTCACCGTTGGCATCAATATTGTTTAATTATACAGTATTCACTGAGAAAATGTCACCAGGTCGCCCAGTAATCTAGCAGCATTCATTGTTAGACACACTATTCATTCAACATCAATCGTTCGTGCTTGTTTTATGGCACTTGTTTCAAAACAGTCCCCAGGCTGATGTTACTCAATTATAGTTGACCTCTTTTGTAAGTCGCTTTGGAGAAAAGCGTCTAGTAGTGAACAGATGTAAATGTAATGTAAATTATTTGCAGCATTGTTTTCTTTTGCTGTATTTGATTTTGAACTTGTATGTGTAATCCACTGGGACGGGGTAAAGAACTACAAAGTCACATCCATAGATGATGTTTGGGGTGGGGAGTCTTTACTAATATACATTTCTGATGCTATCATGTGATTAATGAGAATATTGTAAGGTTTTCTACTGAAGACTGTGATGAGGAAGGAAAAAAGATAAATACAAAAAATATTGATACACTGTTATGATCTGCTCAGGGCTGATGTAGCCAGGATATGCTGGGGATCCAGTCACTCTAAATTGTATTTGTCATGGTAAGGCTGGCAAATTGAATTTACATTTCTACAAACATTATTTTCAGGGTATTGAAGACAAAGAAATACATTTTTTTATACTTTTTTTTTATTTTAGTCGTTTTAACAAAAATGAATTACATTCCCTCCTGGGGCTGTTTTGTTTTTTTATGGGTGCCGCCAAATTTTGTTGACAGCTTCTATGCAGATACCAGGCAAGAAGAGTGTGGGACGTGATGTCCTCAATGTAGCTGTATTAAGGTCAGCGTGTGTATACCCTGATCATCTGAGATTTCAGATTCCTCTTTAAAACCTTTTGTGACCATTCTTATTAGTTTATTTCGGTTATGAATTATTTTTCTTTTCCTTGACATTGTTTAACATCTGCTTGATTTAGCCCTGGTTACATATGAAACCCCACACTGTATCCTGACTTGGATTTTTGATTCACATCCTAAAAGTGTATGTAAAAAAAAATATACAATGTCAGTCAGTCATTTTCATCCATCCATTATCCAACCTGTTATATCCTAACACAGGGTCACGGGAGCCAAATTCCAGCCAGCACAGTGCGCAAGGCAGGAACAAATCCAAGGGCAGGGCACCAGCCCACCGCAGGGCACACACACTAGGGACAATTTAGAATCACCAATGCACCTAACCTGCATGTCTTTGGACTGTGGGAAGAAAACCCACACAGACACAGGGAGAACATGCAAACTCCACGCAGGGAGGACCTGGGAAGCGAACCCAGTCTCCTAACTGCGAGGCAGCAGCGCAACCCACTGCACCACCGCGCTGCAACATATACAATGTGTGTGTGAAATATATTTATATGTATATAGACTGTATATATATGTGTGCATGTATATGTATTGTGATAAGGCGCTATATAGCGCCTGACCCGGCACAGACTACGCAGAGGCACGTGTTCACACTCACAGGCTTTTATTATTTTTTCTTTAGCCGTGGGCACACGCCTTCCCCGTGTCCCACAGGCCCAACACAGTCCAAAGCACAAAACACACAAAAACCACACTTTCCTGCTCCACCACTCCTCCCAGGCAACCTCGTCCTCTTCCTCCCGATTCTGGCTTCGAGTGGAGGCGGCTGGCCCTTTTTTATACCCCACCCGGAAGAGTTCCAGCTGGTTGACCACCTGGTCCTAATTGCCCTTCCGGGTGGGGCTGAGAATTCAAGCAGCCAGGCTGCGGAGTCCATACAGCTCCTCCTAGTGGCCACCCGAGCCCCCAACCAGGCTGTGGAGGACTCCATCTCCCATGTAGCCCTGCGGGTGGTTGGGGAATCACCGTCCACCATGGAGGCTGCCACCAAGCGTCCCGGGGGAGGTACTGGAGTGTCCATGGTGGCTCCCCCGGAATATACCCAACAGGGGCGTCCCGGCCGGGCATGGGACCCGGCTGTCCGTCACAGTATATATATACTGTGTGACCCAACATTTGCACGATAGACATATGCGCACCAACAAAATAGTGCCAATTAAAACGCGCCGTCAAAATCGCCCTGACAAAATCGCGAAAGTTTTATTAAATATGAATTACTAATTTAAAGCATATATAATAATGTTTATTTTAGAAGTCAATATTATGAGACACAGCATGCCATCAGCACGGCACGCAGATAGTCCTTAAGATCACGCCCTGCATATGTAGGAAGAATTGCAGCAAGACGTCTTGATAGTTGAGCGTATTTAGACTTGCTGGCTGCCTGACTGCTGGTAATTCCACTTTGTATACGATGCGTTATGCCAACCCTCGACTGAGTTATTTGTTCGCGGCATGCCATCAGCAGTTATAACCTAGCACATAATGTGTACATAATGCGCACGTACGCGTCCCACTTTCTTGGCCAATCTCGCGATTTTGTCGGGACGATTTTGTCGGCGCGCATTTGTCGAAAACCAGTTAGCGGGTTTGGCGGCGCTCATTTGTCGGTCGTGGTTTTGTCGGGGCGCATATGTTTATCGCGCTTTTGTCGGTGAACCATATACTGTATATATATACAGTGGAACCTCGGTTTACGAGTAACTTGGTTTACGAGTGTTTTGCAAGACGAGCAAAAATTTTTAATAAATTTTGACTTAATAAACGAGCGATGTCTTGCAATACGAGTAGTATGGATACACTTTGTCTGCTGAGCGTCATGTGATCACAACTGAGCTGATGGTTCTTCTCTCTCTCTCCTTATCTCGCTCGCTCGCCCAGCGCATCTCTCTCTCTCTCTCCTTATCTCGCTCACACAGCGTGTCTCTCTCTCTCTCCTTATCTCGCTCGCTCGCTCGCCCAGCGCGTCTCTCTCTCTCTCCCTCCTTATCTCGCTCGCTCGCTCGCTCGCTCGCCCAGCGCGTCTCTCTCTCTCTCTCCTTATCTTGCTCGCTCGCTCGCCCAGCGCGTCTCTCTCTCTCTCTCTCTCTCTCCTTATCTCGCTCGCTCGCTCGCCCAGTGCGTCTCTCTCTCTCTCTCTCTCTCTCACTCACTCTCTCTCTCTGGCAATCGTCTCCTATTCTCCGTCTGAGTCTGTGTGCCTCACTCATATAGTCAACATCTGTTTACTACAGCATTGTGACTGTGTGTGTGCGCTGTGAAACGCGAGTCCCCATCTTGCTCCCCAAAACACGAAGCTGAGTCTCAGTACTTTAACACCAGCTTTATTCAGCTTGAAACAGCAACAGCGCTGTTATTTATTGTAGCAGGATCTTTATAATGTTCCTTTTATGACCCATTGACGACAGGCGCTTATAGCATGTCTGCGATCTTTTTGGATGCGCTTATACGGCGAACTGCTACAGCGCTGGCAGACTGCGATTGCTTTGGGACGCTCTTCCGCGTGTTGTCCCGTTGGGTGGAATCCCACATGAGTTTAGAAACTCACACCAGCCATGATTCTTTTTAAAGATAAAGTGCAGGTTAATTTGTATTATGTATTTTACTTTATATTTTGTATTAATCATTTTTATATGAATAGTTTTGGGTTGTGGAACGAATCTTTTGAGTTTCCATTATTTCTTATGGGGAAATTCACTTTGATATATATATATATGTATATATATATAGAGAGAGAGAGAGAGAGAGAAGCAAAAGTTATAATAGTTTTTTATTCCTAAGCTTTTGACAACCTATAAGGTGTCATCACCAGAGAAAAATAATTAAATATATATTATAAATATAATATACTAGGGGGCAAGCATCCAGAATATTAGTAAAATCTGTAAATGTACAAAAGAAAATGTATTTATTGGAGTCAAAATCACGAAACTCTATAAATATGTAAAAGAAAAATGTATTATTTAATGGAGTAAAAATCATGAAATGAGAATAAAATATTTACTCTCTTACCTATTGGAGTACTCCCGTTAAACTGAGGTCCACTATGCTCGATAGAGTATTTATAATAAAAGAATGATACCAAACATATATATGTAGGTTTTAAAATAAGCCTGATTTAAAGTGTGACAAGAAACGTGACATAAAAACGTCACAGAAAATCGTTGCACCAAATCGTTGCACTTTTAGGCTTAGGATTTTATATATATAGAGTAGATATTAAGTATATATTATAAATGATACATAAATACACTGTATATATTGTAACCATTAGGAAGCACTGCAGCCTCTTGAAACTCAGACACCACCAGGCTCAAATAAATCATTTATTAACACTTAAATCCTTCACAATTGTTTTTTCTTTCTTTCCTTCCTCTCCTCCACACCTGGCTGATGGGATTCCTTTCTCCTGACTCCAATTCATCCTGAATGTGGCGGGGTGGTTCCTTTTCTCTCAGACCCAGGAGTACAATCAGAAGTCAATCAGAAGTTGCAGAGAATAGGGATCATGTGTCACTGCAGCAGCCCCTGGTGGCACCCAAGGGACATGACAAGGCTGTTCTATTGAACTCCAGTTCCCAGAGTGCCTTCCTGGTGTCTGTACTATAAATGTCACCCAGAAATGCTGCCATCTATTGTGTTGGGGGAGGCCATAGCCTTGCCAAGTTGTCAACCCCTGTCCGTCCATGCCACTGGCCTCCTGGCCAGGTAAGAGATCAGATCCTTTTCCCAACAGGACATGCGTGGTGTCCATCACTATATATTGTATATAACAATAAGCCATGGACTACCAAAAGATGTAAAAACACTGTTGAACACAAACACTTCAACAGGGAACTATAATGAAACAGGATTATAAAATAAAGTGAAACAAGAAATAAATTGTATAGAGCTGAAGCATAAGGAGAGGGTCGAGTGTAACAACATGGCTTTGTCATGGAATGGGATGAAAATGGCAGCTGGGATTCAAATTAAAAGCATCAATTGATTAGACTGGATAGGGTTAGAAATGTTTGTTAGCTTCCAGAAAAATTAAATAAATGTTATTTAAAGTTTGGGAATGAGGAATTTGCTTCAGACATCTTGGACTCAAGACTGGAGCTTGGAGTCAAAATGGTCCCAAAAGGGACTCTGCTCTGTTGGGCCCTTGAGCAAGGCCCTTAACCTGCAATTGCTGAGTGCTTTGAGTAGTAAGAAAAGTGCTATATAAATGCAAAGAATTATTATTATTATTATTATTATTATTATTATTATTATTATTATTATTATTATTATTATAAGAAGGTGCTTTAAAAAATCCACCTTAGTAAAAGGAGAGGTGCCTGTGTGTCTGTCGGCTACTATATTTCTGCTATCAAACAAATGGTGGATCACAAACATTAGCACTGCTTTTACGAATCCTGCACCAAATGGTATATAACAGACGGACACACTGCACTGAGGTCAACGTGTTAGACGGGTAGCACAGCTAGCAGCAAAATAAATGGATACCAGTGCTGCGCCGTCAGATGCAGCTATCATGTATTTGAAAGGTTTCAAACATTACAGTCAAGCTGAAGATTTAGATTCCCAGGATTTAATAGCAGATCATTAAAGAACGTTTTACTCTTAGCGCTGTTTTTAGAGTTCTAGTAGCTGTAGTGAACCCCTGGTGCTATCTACATCTTGTGTTCCGGCCTTCAGTCGACAGTTGAAATAGATTGAAGGATGAATATTGTAACTGTATGAATCTGTAAAGTGCTTAAAACTCTGCCTGCCTGTCTAACTAAGACATTCTGAACCATTTATACTCGAGATGAGATCATATGACATTATAAGCTTTTATTCTGTTCTCTATAAGAATGTATATATAAGAAGTCCTTTTCAATGAATCAGAAATTTGCCAAAGACTTTTAATCTGTTTAACTTTTTTGGGACCTTTAGATCAGGGGTCTCCAACACGTCGCTCGTGAGCTGCCAGTAGCTCACAACCCCTTTCCAAGCAGCTCGCCAAAGGGTTAATGAATCCTACATAAATTTGAAAACTTGATTAGCCAAATTAGGGGTGGGCGATCTTTCCAAAAAATCATATCGCGATCTACAATCTGAATTGCAATCTATCTTTTCAATGTGGCATACACTTAAAAGAAACTCCGGACTCAAACTCATCAAGAACACTTTATTTTAAATAGCAGACAAAGTTGAATTCAATTGTTCTCTCGTTTGCTAGTTAAGCAGAGTTGAGGAACATGCCCTGAAGCTGGCAAGTGAGTGAGGAAGGCCTTCCACTCGACCCGCTGCGTGTTTCTCGGATTTGCGCTAATAAATCAGTACCGCAAGCAAACTATGATACATAGCGAAATAAGAGAAGTTGCAAAATCAACCAGAATGTTCCAGCAAATTAAAGAAAAAAGCACAATATTAATCCATTAAGTAGTTCTCTCATAAAAAGCAGACAGACAGAGAGACATTGTATTTTATATATTATATATTAGTAAACCTTCAAAATAACGTGCAGTTAAAGTCTCAACAGCATTTCTGGAGCTTAGTAGAGCCAGATAACTATAAGAATCTTCACCAAGCAGCAATGAAAATGTCTGCTTTGTTCGGGTCTCCGTACCTCTGTGAGTCTGACATGAATGTCATGAAATCAAAGTTCAGAACAAGACTGACAGACGAACATTTAAAGGACTCCATGAGAGTGAACCTCAGTGGCTCCACGCCACCAGACACCTCAGTGCCAGTCATCTGACTAACTAAAAAAACACATCACACATGCGACTGGACATGTGAATAAAGTGACACAGTGACATGGGACAAAATGACAAATGAATAAGTCAGATCTGTGGATTTGGAATTGCATTGGTTTGTTCTGACAGCATTCATGTTTTAATTCAATAGTGTGAGATACACTAGAAAATGCATACAGACATACAAAATGCACTTGCAGGTGAGCTAAATATTTTTTGTGATGTTTTAATGCAACTAGGGGGCTTCGCCCCCTGCTCGCTTCGCTTGCCAAGCCCCGTTTTTGTTTTTCCAGATACACACTTTTAAGATTTGCCAGCAGTTCCCACAAAAAGCAGTCACTAGTCATGGATTTGATGCCAGGCTATCTCATGACACACTCGCTGTCACTCATTCCAGGCCACTTTAGAACTCGCATGCAATTGGGATGTGGGAACAAATTAGAGAGTTGCTGTATAACCCATCTATAGGTATAACGATCACCTGCTTATGTTTGAACGCAGAAAAAAAGGAATAAGTAAGAAATTCAAGTAAAGAATAAATATGCTGTGCATTCAAAACAAATGACTAAAAAGGGAATGTAATTAGAGAGCATTCTTAATCATCAAATTATAAAGAATAACACAAATTATTGTGTAAGATTTGGGGTGGAGTGGTGGCTCTGAAGCTAAGGATCTGCACTGGTGTCCCGAAGGTTGCCAGTTCGAATCCCCATCACTGCCAAAAGAGATCCTACTCTGCTGGGCTCTTGAGCAAGTCCCTTAACCTGTAATTGCTCCAGGGATGCTGTACAATGGCTGACCCTGCGCTTTGACCCCAAGGGGTATGCAAAAACTAACATTTTCCAACCCGCTGAATCCGAACTCAGGGTCACGGGGGTCTGCTGGAGCCAATCCCAGCCAACACAGGGCACAAGGCAGGAACCAATCCCAGGCAGGGTGCCAACCCACCGCAGGACACACACAAACACACCCACACACTAAGCACACACTAGGGCCACTTTAGAATCACCAGTCCACCTAACCTGCATGTCTTTGGACTGTGGGAGGAAACCCACGCAGACACAGGGAGAACATGCAAATTTCCTAACATATTCCTAATAAAAGAAATTGTATAAGGTGAAATAAAAGAACAAAACAAATGAAGGTTGGGGTTAACCCCAATTTTTCAGAAACCACACGTAGACACTAGGGTAGGGTTTGAACCGTGGACTACGGTGCTATGAAGCAGTCGAACAAATAACAATGCAGCTGTTCCAGCAGTGCCAAGTGAAATGATGCACTTTTCAGCTTTGTTCACCTCTTTCTTGTTTTTCTGTTTCTTCTTTAGGTTGAAATGGATTATAAATCGGTTCACGTCCAGGACAAAGAGGATGGATTACAACCAGAGCACCCAGCCGGATGCAGCCAACAATAGGCAATGGGAGCCATGAGGACTGACTCAGTCAAACTGGTTTAAGATGTTGTGTTTTTGAAAAAAATGGCACATGATTAATTTGCACTTCTGAGAGGTCACTAAACTGCACACATTTCCACGGGCCTTCAGAGAAACGCTACCCTGCCCAGTGGCTTATGGGACAAAGGAAAAATGCAAAAAATATTTTTGGGAGATATTTCTGCTGATTTTGTTTGGATAAACATTAGAGGGTATGGAGGGATGGGTGTTTTTCCAAATTAACTTTTAAGATTTTTGGCTACTACTTCAATGATGTCATTTTTTTAACTTCAGCAAAAAACTGTTCAAATAATAATTTGTAATTTAGCAAAGTATTGCCATAGAAAGAAAGAGTTTTCCAAGTGTTTTCCTGGATTAAGTTATGTAAAGGAACTGTAAGCACTTTATGTGTTGAAAAATAAATGGCTAGAGCAGCTCTGGAACACTGTACATAATGAGGTGGTCCTCCTCATCCCTGATGTCTGATGCGTTACTCAGCCTGTATTAAGTGCACTGATATCGACTGCTCAATGTTAATTTATTATGACCGCGAATAAATCCAGACAAACACACAAATAATGGGGACCATCAAATCAAAAGCACTCAGTGATAAAACTTAAACTATTATGTGTTGGTGCTTAAATGGGCTGTTAAATACAGAGGGGTCTTAATGTCGGCAGAGGATCTTTTAATAAATTACCAGTTGATGCAGTGTAAACAATGCAATAACAATTGCATGCATTGTTACAAAATATCCATCCTTTCATTTTTGAACACTTTTAATGTCAGTCATGGTCATTGTTGAGAGCAGAACCTAATCTCACAGCTTCAGCACAACACAGGGGCAGTTTTACAATCACCAGTTAACTTAACACACCAAGATCTTTGAGTTAAATGTTGAAAACCAGGAGAGTCCGGGCAAAACCCCTCGTGGACACGGGGTGAACATGCACACTCCACACACGCACATACATGTGACACTGAAGTACTATGCATAGTAGCCATTGTACTGTACTGGCCACGTTCTTAAGAAACATTAGTGCAAACCATTGATGAGACATACTCAGATGAAGGTTTGGGGCAGCCACCCGTATATTCTGGTATCCTGGCTGCAAAAGTCGTTATTTCTTACAATAAACAACACTGATGTGCATACCATTGAGTCCAAAACAAGACTGAGGGAAAAGGGAAAAAGGGCAGGCTTTTAAAGCGGAAGACAGGAAGTGAGGTCATAAGGATCGGGCACGTGTTCTGCAATCATTGGATCACACCCGGACGTGACATCAGAGGGTCCAGAGCTGGTAAGGTCTACAGTAATCCCTCGCTATATCGCGCTTCGACTTTCGCGGCTTCACTCCATCGCGGATTTTAAATGTAAGCATATCTAAATATATATCATGGATTTTTCGCTGGTTCGTGGATTTCTGCGGACAATGGGTCTTTTAATTTATGGTACATGCTTCCTCAGTTTGTTTGCCCAGTTGATTTCATACAAGGGACGCTATTGGCGGATGGCTTAGAAGCTACCCAATCAGAGCATGTATTACGTATTAACTAAAACTCCTCAATGATATAAGATATGCTTCCCGCGCCGTGCTTGATTGTTTGCTTTTTTCTGTCTCTCTCACTCTCTCTGCCTGACGGAGGGGGTGTGAGCAGTGGTGCTGTTTGCCTAGAGGATACGGACGCTCCTCTACAAAATGCCGCTTTATCGCGGTGCATCGGCATACTTAAAAGCACGTATTGATTTTTTGATTGTTTGCTTTTCTGTCACGCTCTTTCTCTCTGACATTCTCTGCTCCTGACGGCGCTCCTTTGAAGAGAAGATATGTTTGCATTCTTTTAATTGTGAGAAAGAACTGCCATCTCTGTCTTGTCATGGAGCACAGTTTAAACTTTTGACTAAAGGGTGTTATTTCATGTCTAGAGGGCTCTAATAATGTTAACAGTGTGGGAGAGTTTATAAGGGCTTAAAATATATAAAAATAATCATACAAACATATGGTTTCTACTTCGAGGATTTTCACCTATCGCGGGGGGATCTGGAACACAACCCCCGCGATCGAGGAGGGATTACTGTACTTCCGTTGGCTCGGTCCCGGAAGTAACGTCAAGAGAGCCAGGTGGAATCTCCCGGGAATGGTCTACAGGAAAGGGAGAAAAAGAGTCAGTGCACTCTGCCACATCCCGGCATGCCTCAGAACTGCCTTCACTCAAGCCCTTTAAGGTGCCTCCCATGCAGGTGTGTGACACCTTTTTTATAGGTCAAAGTGAGTAGGAAGCGGTGGGAAGAGATCTTTATAAAAACAACAGTTCTTCATCTAACATCTGCTTAGCCATTTTGCAGCACTCCTGATTGTATGTGCTTTGTAGACCATGTCAAAGGGGCGCTCATTATCTAAAAGAGCAGTTATAGCACACAGGCCTCATAAATCCAACATCCTGCACCCGGTCATTGTCTGTGTGCTGTTTTCACCTTCTCCTGTGTCTCTGTGGTTGTCCTCCAGATAGTCCACGTCCTCTCCACTCTCCAAAGACCTGAACGTTAAGGGGATGTGTAAGATAATAAAATGTCTGAATCTGAGTGTGCGAATGGGCCCTGTCATGGATTGCCACCCCACCGGAGGCTAATAAGAGTCCAGCCCCGATGGCCTAGAAGTGTGCTGAGCGGACTAAGGAATTATGTGCTTATGGACTATCTTAAAGATTTATATTTTACTTTACAGAATACACTAGATTGGGTATAACACATAAACAGATTAAAAGGTTGGTTTTAAGGGAGGAGGATAAATGTGGGTCAGAAAATTCCTTTTGTAATAAATACAGTTAATGTTATAGCTGAAAAGGGCAAGCTCACGTACTTATTGTTCTATTAATAGTTTGTTATTTTATAAAAGAAATATTTTTTTGATGATAATGTTAAAAAACTAAATTAACACATAAATACTCTTTATTTGATATAATACCTCTTCATAGTAAGGCCCATTACAAATATGGATCCAGCAATTCATATGAAAATGGGAACATCTGAGGAGCTTCCAAATCTCCCCGCTTCACAGAAATCATACAATACACTTTTCAACTGTGCCATTCTGGTGTATGGTGGGCACAGTTTGTAGGTGGCCTACAGAAGAACAGCTAAAATGTCTTATCAGTCTTTTGGCCCTGTGACTATCACTCTGTCTCACTGAGACAAATTAAAGGACATGCAGGAATATTCTTGTGACAAGAACAGGTCATTCAAACTCATAAGCTCGTCAGTCCCATTTACGTATTTTCTCAAAATAGCATCAAGACAACATTGAAAGGTCCCTAACGTCCTACTCTCTACCACACTACATTGTACAGGTTATTTATTTTTTTAATTTTAGATTTCTGAATTTCTATTCTATTCCATCACCTTTGGTTACTGCATTTCACCCAGAGCCTACTCATTCTGATTTTGTTTCTTAATCTTGCGTATTTGCTGAGCTCTTTTTCATACAAAAGTGTAATTTTTTCTTGTAATGTCAGAATTCAAATACTGTGGCGTGTGTGTGTAACATTTATCTTTGGCGAGAGAAGAGGGTATTTTAAAGATGGCCCCCTCGGGTACCTTAAAACCATAATAAAAGAATTACAGTACTCAGGGAACAAACTAGTGAAGCAGTCTGAGTATTTGATTTGGATGTAAAACTGTATTTTATGGACAAATTGTGCCAAAATTATGGTTAACAGCAAAAAATCTCACAAATTCCATTGACAGCCATTAAGATAATAATTCAGATCTTTTCACACGCTGTGCTTGAATGTCAGTCTGAGTTGTTTGAAGCCCAAGAATCCTTATAATGGATCTTCGATAATAATAGTAAGGAAGCAGAGATTACCTCTTCATAGTAAGGCCCATTACAAATATGGATCCAGGAATTCATATAATGACTAGGATTGGAAAAAAAAGGGAACATTTGAGGAGCTTCCAAATCACAGAAAGCATACAATACACTTTTTGACTGTGCCATTTTCTTTGTGGGTCTTCTGGTATATGGTGGGCACAGTTTGTAGGTGGCCAGCAGTTGTGATCAGAACAGGGCCAGAGTGTGCCTTGGCACTAATGTATGGCACCACTTCCACGTCATAAAGCAGAGCTGCTGATTTTGCCCTGCCATCTGGTCACAGTGCACTAAGTGGTCCTTTCTTACTGGGTTACTGCTGCTAAGCCACATTGGAAGTTGGCATTCAGCTTTACTGAGGAATATGGAAGACACTTTAGAGAAGAGCTTCAGTGGTGTGTTGGAGTTTGAAATAAATTTTGTGTGTGACCATCTGTTTTTATATTTATGTTTTATGTGGGTTCCCAATAATATATTTCATTTTTTGTATTTAAAATTTTGCTGGGTTTATAGAGTTTAGGTGTGATTCATGTATTTGTGGGACTGGAAGTTTAAAAAAAAGAGAAAAAAGCAAAAACACCTACGTTAGAACTGGCATGATTTGTTTTTGGTCATTCAAGGGAACAGTCACTAAACCCTGCTGACACAGTGTCACAGTTTGACAAAATAGTTTGTGACAGTTCTCACCAGAGGTCTTAAACTCAGGTCATGGAGCACTTCAGCGGCTGAATGTTTTCATTTTTAACTGAAATCCCATCCAATTCTTGCTGTTAACCCAACATGTTGTTTTTCTGGAGAGCTTGTTCTTCCCCTCTCTACACTTTGTCAGACTCTACCTTTGCTGGTTTAATGCGTCTGTGAACTTCAGGCGGAGGCTCATTGCTGTCATGGCCCTTAGCGAATGGGAATCAGAACTCGTTTATTCTCGTTAAGGTCACTTGCTTGTTCAGAATTTGAGCTTTTAACGGGTTCCTCTGTCTTTAAGGAGCTGCCAGTTAAAACAGAGGCACAAATTAAAGGGCAGCCAACACGAGCAGCTAACGTGATAGCAGTTGCATCAGCGTGTGTGTTAGTTATAAATAGCCTCCATCTGTCCATCCGTTACTGAAGCCTCTGATTCAAGGGGTTAGAATTTACAGAGGTTGGGGGCTTTGGGTGCAAGGCAGGAGTTATGGTACCAGGAAATGGTGGGAGAATCCAAAACTGGAAGTCATAATACAGACACGGGTAGAAACAAAAACAAATGTCAACATCCAAGCTCACAGTCCAAAGGTATAGTGCAAAACTTCGCTAATATTCCTTGTTTTTCTTATCACCTCCCACAGGTTGAGAATTCAGGCCACTAGGGCAAAAATCGTTTATTCGAGTTTAAAGATGAAATGTAGACAAAAACGTAATGAGAGTCAATACCAAAATTCATACAAACAATGAAAATAAACAGAAATGAAACCATAACTCAAATTCAAAATGTCAACCAGCCAGAACATAAGAATATAGGAAATGTGACAAGCGACAGGAGACCATTTGGTTCACCAGGCTTGTTTGTTTAAGCTAATACGTCATCCAAGGTACTTGTTAAAGGTTGTCAAGATTTTTGCTTCAGCTACATGACTTGGTGTCCTCACATGTGTGATTCACCATTTAATCGAAACAATTCGCCAGGGTCTAGAATGTCTAATACTGCAAATCCAAAGGGAGGAGTACATATCATTTTTTTAGAAGTCATTCCCAGTTTTGGCTATATGCAACAGCATGACACCAGCTTTTATATTGTTGTGGTGGTGATGCAACTCATCACAACTTTTAGGACATGTCATTAATGAATGATACTGGTTAACCATACCACAAAAAGTGGCGGCGCCCATGAAAAAACAACATGACGTCTCAGCACAAGAAAATATAACATTTACAAATAATACCAAAATAAAAGAAAACCACCAAATAAAGTAATAATGATATTCTACAGGCTTTAGAAAACATAGGAAAAATATGTGAACAGAAAGAGAAATTAAAAAAAAAAACTTCAAATCAAACTAGAGGTTATCACACCCCTGGCTAACTAACTCCAGTGAATGTTACTTGTTTTAAAAATGAATCCTATGCTTGGATACCAAATGTAGCACGCCACCATCTTAAATAGGTGTGGAATGATGATTCAGTATTATATGTGGCTTCCATGTCAAATAACAAGTAGCTGATGTAGCCAGCACAAAAAACCACAACCATGCAGATGAAGTCAGAAAATAGAAGAAGATGTTGTGGTGATGTTATCTTCATAACAATAAGTGTCTTAATCTTTGGTTGTTTAAACTTAAAAGGTTCAACGCCTTCAATCTCTCCTCACTGCACATAACTAGTCACTCTTTTCTAGACAAAACACCACATTTATAACAGTCAGTTAATGCTGATTATATTGAAACCAACAAACAAAACACATAATCAGTGCAGACATGCACATTACACAAACACAAGACAAGCACAACACAAACAGCAGTTATCTGTCGAAAAATATTGATTTCAACTTTATGAAAGTTTTAATCCTGTTAGCCTTCTTAACAGCTTCTACGCAGTGTGGCCACCAGGGTGTGCTGCTGTTCCCCCAAAACCTGACACCAAAGCTTGGATACAACACTGTTATTTTGTGTGAAACTCTTATAGGAAGAGTTTCCCACAGCGCGGTCACAGTCACCAATATACAGACTCTCTCGTCTTCTCTTTCTGCCTCCTCTGCTCCTCCAGCAAGCTTTGTTCACCTCCTCCCTACTCTGGCTTCCGGAGTTGTGGCAGGCAGTTCCTTTTATGTAAAACCCTGAAGCAATTCCCGCTGAGGTGGGAGCCTGACAAAGCAGGGCTCGCAAGTCCCCTCAGCACCCCCTGGTGGCACCCATGGAATCCAACAGGGCTGAGTCAGCAAACTCCATTTCCGAAGATAACCCTTGGGAATCTATGATCATGCTGTAACCCTGGGGGGCTGCAATCTAGCGTCATGGGGTAGACAAAGCCCTGTGCAAGTTGTCTCCCCCTGTCCTCCTAGGTTGTGACTATCCCGGCCGTCCCTCACAGCAGTTTAGTACCATCTATAAAGTTAACCAGCCTGACTTTTACATTCTTATTCCTTTTTAATTTTATTTATTAAAAAGCAGTGACCTTAAGGGTACAACATTTAACATCATCTAATTCTGATAAGGTTCCTCTCACCATAACCCTTTGGTCCTCAGTGTTTAAACTAATGTTGTACCCCACTACATACTGTGCCCTAAATTCTTCTAGTGTAGATGACTAACCTCTCATGTGGTTATTTTCAAAAGCTTTGTAAACTTCCAGATACATCATATCATATACTTTCTTTGATCATAATATATAGATGAATCTGAAAATGTGTAGATTTTAAGTGCAAAACCAAAGGAATTAATGAAAAATTGGGAAGACTTCATACTGAGAAAAAGAGCACCTAATATTACTGGGTAACAAAATGTAGCTTTTTCTTTGTCACATGAATCAATATACAGTACGTGACTCTTACAGCATTTTCTGTGTTGAATTCAAATATTTAATCAGACTTTCTGTATCACTCAAGGATTTTAAGTGACACATAATTCAAATTTACATTAGTAGACATGCTTGGATCATCAAGCCTAAAATGTAGAAGTGTACAGTTTCCTGCTGTAGTTGGCCTGTAGATCATCCCTCTTAAAAGTCCAACAGTTTTCAGCAGATGTACTGGGACTCCAATAGCCTTGTCTTGCATCTAAAAAAAAAAAACATTTAGTGCATTTTTGATTTTTTGTCAAGGACTGGGAAAAAGCCTAACCAGAGATGTACATGGAATAAAAACCAGTAAACCCAAACCAATATTTTGTCAGAACAGAGGAAGACAAGAATCGTAGTTGAGAGTTCAGAATAATAATAATAAAGAAACAGTCACAAGCAGTTTAACAAGGTGTATCCAATCTTGGTCACATTGTTAACAACATGCTGCTATTTATATGGTCGTGCCAGTTACATTAGACATAGTGCAACCCAGGAGAATGGTGGGATTCATTGTCACGGCAACCACCAATGCCATTGTCAGAATAAGGCAAAGTCCACAAGACAAACCAAATGGCATTGTGCCATAACAGTAAAGATAAATAACTTTCTTGGGAAGACATAGATCACAAAATAAAAGTCCGAAATAAATTCCTTGGATATAAAAGCTTTAATAAAGACATATAAACTGACCCAAGCATGTCAAGTAGGCACTCAAAATTTAAATAAAGAAACCACTCACAATTCCTTGGTATCGCTTTACCATTTCAGAAATGTCCTAATGAAATCTTTTGCGATGCTTATCACTCCATCCATCATTCACTCATCATTCCCAGATTTCCACGGGAAAAAGTCTGGAAAGTTATACAATGTTCACAGTCGGCAATAAAAACAAGTTCATTCCCAAATTTAACTTAAGCAAAAAAATATTCATTAATAAGGTTTTATACAGTATGTCTTTTTCAGGCTGTATATTTAGTATACAGGGGGTCCTCAGGCTACAACACAGTTCCGTTCCTACAACTGTGATGTAACCCGAATTTTGGTGTAAGTCGAAACACACTCTAGCCTAAGTCACTTACCTATTTTAACACATTTGCAAAATCATAATCTAGAACATAAAAACACAAAACCTAAGCCTAAGAAAAGGGAAAAGGACATAAATATACTGTACTGTACACTGTACTGTAGTAACAGAAAAAATTAGTATAAAAAAATCCTTACCTTTATTCCTTCTCATGTCTCAATTTTTTTTACGTTTTTCTGAGAGTGAGTGTTGTAAACTCGAAACGTTGTATGTCGAGACATTGTAACCCGAGGACCCCCTGTAGCTCAAAAACTGTGAGGGACAGAAAAATTCTGAGTATGTTGCTGAAACCCGTATAAAAAAAAATACTTTTAAAACACCTCTGAGTTATTTTGTGACAACATCTTTGTTGAGAACGATAATGGCACAATGCATGTGGCAAAAGTTGAAACAGACATTTGCAAAAAAATAAAAACCATCACTAACTGTAGTTTCCAGACAAAAATCAAACAGTTAAGCTGTTGTTTTTTTTTTTATTTCAAACCCAAAAACTTAAATAAAGGACTGCTGAGTGTTGAGATATCAAATAGGAAATGCCTGGGGATATAACATGCCATTTGACCTCTGTGTCATGTGATCAGCAATGGGCATAGTGATAGTAAACAACATGCTCTAGGCCATGTAGAGACATCCACAAAATGGCAGCTATCTTGAAAACAAACTTGTAAATTTACAAAATGATGATTATGTCAGTTGGTAGACACATAATAAGTACGCCATATGATCAATTGTTTTATTGTGGAAACACACCATGATCCATCCTAATTCAGACATTTGCCTCAGTCGTCAGCTGAGAACCTGCTATGTCTGGATTACAAAAGCCCTTAGAAGTACCGTACATACTCGCAGATAAGTTGGGACTTTAGTTTACCATATAATTTCCGGTATTTTATAATGTCGGTCGTATAAGTCGAATGCAGAAAACTCGCGCTATTGGTCCAAGAGATTATGATATGCTAATGCCCACCTGAGAGAGTAACCACTAAGCACACTGCCTTTTTTTTCTATGTGGGTGCAGCAATGCGCTGTATCAGTCATGGTCGTAACCTCCCTCTCTCTGTCTCTCTCTATTGTGCCTACGTGACCACACGGTAATACCCAAACTATTCCGAAGCAACGTTTTCACTGTTTTATGTGTCTCACACCCTCATACACCTTTATCGTTAAAGCACTCCTTTTCTACTATGGAGCGTTCGATCAAAAGAAAATATGAAGCTGGTTTTAAATTAAAACGTCGTTGAAGTAGCGAAAGAAATTGGTAACTGTGCTGCTGCAACAAAATTTGATATGTCTGAGAAACTGATGCGAGATTGTAGGAGGCAAGAAGAAGTACAAAAAAAAAAAAAATTAAGTGTCACATTTTTGAACGGGCGTATAAGTCGGGTCTGATTTTATGATCGATTTTTCGAGTTTCAAGACCCGACTTATACGTGAGTATATACGGGAGCTGCCTCTTTTTATACCGCCAGCAATAAGAGAACCCTTATCCTCGGGCATTCAGGGACTGCCTGTAAGCACTACAAGTGAATCACTTCCTGGTGAAGTCAGCTGAGCTCTGTGTCACTCGGACCTCACCTTCTACGCAGCACCACCACTACACTCCATCTGTCCATGGTGAAAATCCTGCCAACTACACCAAGAGATTTCTTGTGGATTTGCATCACAATCTGATCCTGTTCTGACACTACAGTAACTGCTGGTGGCCAGTCGCAAATCATGAACGTCTGGATTACAATGGCCCTAAAGAAGCAGCTCCTTTACAGCCTGAGCTATTAGGAAAACACCTTCATCCATGAGTCCAAGTACTGCCTGTCAGAACTGCAAGTGGAGCGCTTCCTGGAGATGTCAGCTGAGCTTGAGCTCTTTCTCTCAGTCCCCAAGAGACATGAGCTGAAGCAGCAGATCAGTTTAGATTTTGATTCTGGATTTGATTCAGTGTCATTTCGGCTACGACTTTTGGTTTTGCCCTTCTCACCTTTTTAATGAGCTAGAATGTTGACCTTTGGTATTGTCTTTGACTGTTCCTCTGGAATGCTCTAAAACAAAGACTTTTGTTTATCTCTGCCTTTTAGTCTATCTGACAGGACACCTCAAGTTTAGTTCTATGCAAAAATGAAAAACCAAGGTGGTAATTAAAATTATAAATGAAAAAGAAAAAGAAATAATGCACATAGTATAAAAGCAAAATAATTAATAATGCATTCCTAACAGCTGTGGATCTCTGGAGAAGGCCCATACAAATATGGATCCAGCAATTCATATGAAGACTAGGATTGGAAAAAAAAGGGGAACATCTGAGGAGCTTCCAAATCTCCCCGCTTCACAGAAATCATACTATACACTTTTCAACTGTGCCATTCTGGTGTATGGTTGGCACAGTTTGTAGGTGGCCAGCAGAAGAACAGCTAAAATGTCTTATCAGTCTTTTGGCCCTGTGACTATCACTCTGTCTCACTGGGACAAATTAAAGGACATGCAGGGATATTCTTGTGACAAGAACAGGCCACTCAACCTCACAAGCTCGTCAGTCCCATTTAAATATTTTCTCAAAATAGCATCAAGACAACATTGGAAGGTCCCTAACGTCCTACTCTCTACCACACTACATAGTACAGGTTATTTATTTTTTTAATTTTAGATTTTTCTGTATTTTTCATAACACTTTTCTATTCCATCACCTTTGGTTACTGCATTTCACCCAGAGCCTTCTCATTCTGATTTTGTATCTTAATCTTGCGTATTTGCTGAGCTCTTTTTCCTACAAAAGTATATTTTTTTCTTTTAATGTCAGAATTCAAATGCTGTGGCGTGTGTGTGTAACATTTATCTTTGGCGAGAGAAGAGGGTATTTTAAAGATGGCCCCCTGGGGTATCTTAAAACCATAATAAAAGAATTACAGTACTCAGGGAACAAACTAGTGAAGCAGTCTGAGTATTTGATTTGGATGTAAAACTGTATTTTATGGTCAAATTGTGCCAAAATTATGGTTAACAGCAAAAAATCTCACAAATTCCTTTGACAGCCATTAAGATAATAATTCAGATCTTTTTACACGCTGTGCTTGAATGTCAGTCTGAGTTGTTTGAACCCCAAGAATCCTGAAATGGATCTTCGATAATAATAGTATGGCAGCAGAGATTTACAATTTAATGCTTCTGTGGAGGCCCGTCAGTATTACTCAGTCACACACACACACTAGACTGCAGTGTAAATTCAGCATACTGCCCCTGCTTATTGATATTTATGAACTTCTTAAACTTCTTAAGACACATTCACTTCACTTTCTGCACACTATATTGTAGAGTTCATTTTAAATGGGTAAATTTGCCACCTTTGCCCATCAATCTACATTCAATCACCCATAATGGAAAAATGAAAAGATATTTTTCATATAGGTTAGCAAATTTAGTAAAAGTTAAAAACAGATATCTTTCATTTATGTAAGTGTTCAGACCCTTAATTCAGTACTTTGCAGAAGCTCCTTCAGCAGCAGTTGTAAGTATTTACAAGCTTTTGCACACCAGGATTTGGGCAGTGTATCCCATTCTTCCTGGCAAATCCTGTCAAGCTCTTTAGACTGCATGGGAAGTGTCTGTGAACTGCCATGTTCAGGTGTCTCCACCGATGTTCTCTGGGGTTTAAAGTCTGGACCACTCCTGGACAGTTAGAGACTTTGTCTTGAAGCTACTTCAGTGTTATTTTGGCTGTAAGCTTTGGGTCATTGTCAAGCTGAAAGGTGAACTGGCGCACTAATCTGAGGTGGTGTGCACTCTGAAGCAGGTTTTCTTTAAGGACGTCTCTGTATTTGGCTTTATTCATTTCTTTCTCAGTTGTGACCAGTCTCCCCGTCCCTTCCACTGAGAAGGACCTCCATATCATGAAGCTTCCACCCCCAAGCTTCCGCATAGTGATGATATTAGACTGTTGATGAGCAACACACCTCTGCTTTGCAAGACATAGATAGATAGATAGATAGATAGATAGATAGATAGATAGATAGATAGATAGATAGATAGATAGATAGATAGATAGATAGATAGATAGATA
>JANRMT010062800.1:4958321-4969946 GCA_026402145.1 Polypterus bichir lapradei
ATAATATAATATAATATAATATAATATAATATAATATAATATAATATTCATCCATCCATCCATTAATTAGTTGTGTTAGTGAATGAAAGGAGTGGATGAATGAGAACTACTTGTCTTTAAATACAGATAAAACAGAGATGTTAATTGTTGGAGGGAATGATGCTGATCACAGCAATATTTTGTCGACATTTAACTCAGTTGGAATCCCAATTAATTTTACTGAATCAGCCCGCAATCTTGGAGTTATCTTTGATTCTAGCATGTCATTTAAAGCACATATTACAAAGTTGTCCAAATCATGTTTCTTCCATCTTAAAAATGTTAGGAAATTAAGGCGCTTTCTAAATAAACAGGATTGTGAGAAATTAATTCATGCATTTATCTCTAGTAGGATTGACTACTGTAATGCGGTGTTCACTGGCTGTTCAAACTGTTCTTTATACAGCCTCCAGTTAATCCAAAATGCGGCTGCAAGAATTATTACAAGAACAAGAAAATATGAACACATAACTCCAGTTCTTAAATCCTTACACTGGCTCCTGGTTAAGTTTAGGGCAGATTTCAAAATCCTCCTTTTAACATATAAAGCATTAAATGGCCGAGGTCTAGCTTACTTGTCTAAACTTATCATGACTTACAAACCTGAGCGCACATTAAGATCTCAAGATGCCGGTCTGCTTATGATTCCAAGGGTTAATAAAATAACACCGGGAGGATGAGCTTTTAGTTACAGGGCCCCTAAACTGTGGAATGGTCTTCCTGCTTCTATAAGAGATGCCCCTTCGGTCCCAGCCTTTAAATCTCGGCTGAAGACTCACTACTTCAGTTTAGCATATCCTGACTAGAGCTGCTGATTAACTGTACATACTGCATCTCTGTTGTTAGTCATTAGCACTAAAACATAAGTAACATGATAATTATAATTGAATACTAACCCTCACCTATTCTGTTTCTGTTCTCGGTACTCAAATGTGGCAATTGGTGCCACGACCCACCTGCCAAGTTGTTTGCCTGCCTATGGTAAAGTCATCTCTGATGGAGGATCGCAGGAATCATGGGAAAGAGGAGCCCTTTCATCAGATTGGCTGGCCGAGCAACGTTTCAGCCGTGGAATGGCCAAATGGGGAGGCAGCTTGACGGATGAGGTCTCCAGCACTCTAAAAATATCAAAATCTTATTATGTGATATCATCTACTGTTAAATTCTGCTCTGTACTTCTAAAATTTTTATTATTATGCTGTATTAAGGATTTGTTCTGTTCTGTATACTTGTATTGAACCCCTTCTTTTGACACCCACTGCACGCCCAACCTACCTGGAAAGGGGTCTCTCTTTGAACTGCCTTTCCCAAGGTTTCTTCCATTTTTCCCTACAAGGTTTTTTTGGGAGTTTTTTCTTGTCTTCTTAGAGAGTCAAGGCTGGGGGGCTGTCAAGAGGCAGGGCCTGTTAAAGCCCATTGTGGCACTTCCTGTGTGATTTTGGGCTATACAAAAATAAACTATATTGTATTGTATTGTATCCATCCATTATCCAACCCGCTGAATCCGAACACAGGGTCACGGGGGTCTGCTGGAGCCAATCCCAGCCAACACAGGGCACAAGGCAGGAACCAATCCCAGGCAGGGTGCCAACCCACCGCAGCCATCCATTATCCAACCCGCTATATCCTAACTACAGGGTCATGGGGGTCTGCTGGAGCCAATCCCAGCCAACACAGAGCGCAAGGCATAAACAAACCCCAGACAGGGTGTCAGCCCACCACAGGGCACACACACACCAAGCACACACTAGGGACAATTTAGAATCGCCAATGCACCTAACATGCATGTCTTTGGGCTGTGGGAGGAAACCCACGCAGACATGGGGAGAACATGCAAACTCCACGCAGGGAGGACCCAGGAAGCGAACCCGGGTCTCCTAACTGCGAGGCAGCAGCACTACGCCATCATGCCGCCCCACCTTCCTTTTCCACATCAGGATATTCCAGGCAGTAACAGACACATAATCACTTTTTTTCTTCCCACTAGCATAATACAGCTGATTTTTTTTTCAGATTGTTGTCAGCGTTCTGCTTTGCATCTCATGAATGCTTAAGACCACTGGCTGAAAGTGCACTCAAGCCACTTCATACCCAGAAGAACCCTTGGCTCTAGCCTCTCTTCCTAAGTTAAATTACTCCGAAGTGTTTTTATTGTATATAATCTGTGATAAAAGGGGATTGCATAATAGTTAGGTACCATCCTGTACTGCAGTGAGGTTCAATTCCCAGCTAATCAGCTATTGCTGGGGGTCTGCATGTTGTTTCTGAATCCTTACAGATTTTCTCTGGGTATCTGGGTGATGTTGGGGGGTTTTCCCCTCTAGTTTCTATTTATTTTCCATCTTTTGTTATTTTTGTTAATTTTGAATTGTTATTTTTCATGTTTTTATGTTATTTCTGTTAGATTTGTTTATTATTTGTTATTTATATTCTGTCCTTTTGGTAGTTTGTGGGTGGAGCCTTTGGAGACGGGACTTCTGTGACATCACTACTGCTGGGTCCTCCTTCTGCTTTATAATTCTGCTTTAAGGAAGAGAAACCCAGCAGCAGAGCCCAGACTTTGTGGAGTTTCTTTTAAGTATTGATTTCTTCTTATGTTTCAGTTTTTTGTGGATTCTTGCTTGCATTTCTGGATTGTGTATTGGGACCTGTTTGCTTTGGATTGCATTTTAGAAATAGACAGAAATTGTTTAAATCAAAATCATATAACAACAGTATTTAGTGACTCAAATTATACTCTGCAGACCCAACTGCTTTATGGTGCTCAGCACAGTTACAACATCTTCACCTGTCTTGTGGTTGCTGTATTGCATGACCTATGTATGCATCAGTCTGCTAAAAATTGAAAAATGGCAATCCATGGGGCAAAATTGAAAACTGGGACAGAAAATGGATCATAAGTCATGAAATAAGCATGGTGAAAACCAGGAAAACAAGTCTAAGAAATTATTATTCCCAAAACAAGGACAAAAACAGAAGTTGGGAAACAGTCATAAATTCATAGCCAGTAATTTGAAATACTTAAAATAGTACTAGAAATAGTCAAACTCAGACAGTGAATATACTGAGTAGTTGGCTTAAATATCATCACTGCAGTGACGTTACTCAGTACGACTTACAGGTGCAGTTACTGCCATTACATCTGTGCACAAAGTTGTTGTGCCTATAATAAACACAAAATAGTGCTGGAGTAAAATAACGCTAAGCGAAAATTAGTTTATTTCATGCCATAACACTAGTCCATACTCAAAAATATGGAAAAGTCAAAGAATCGTATAAGAAAAATGTATCGAAGCCAGTAAAACTAGAAACAAGCACAACAAGTTCACAACATGTATGTATGGAGTATGGCCCGGCCACAGGCAGATGGATATCGTTGGTTCACCCACAACACGTTTATTTACAAAGTCCATTATTTACAGTGTATACACAACCTCCTAAACTCCTCCAAAGTCCAGGCCTCACTATGCCTTTCTCGTTTCTTCAGGCCTCCTCCACTCCTCTCCACCAAGACCTTCTCTTCTTTACTTCCGACAACAGCCATGGAATGGAGGGAGGCAGCCCCTTTTATTCCAACCCCGATGTGCTCCAGGTGCCTCCCGATAATCTTCCGCCGGCACTCCCCAGTGTGGTGGAAGTACCGGCTGCGCACCTGGAAGCACTCCAGGTGTCCCTTGTCTTCTCCCCTAGGCACTTCCGGGTGTGGCGGAAGGGGTGAGGGCCAGGGCTTCTCAGGCATTCGGGTGCCCCCTGGCGGTGACCAAGGGCCCCTATATGGTTGACTTTCCAAGCTCAGTTCCCGTGGTACCCAAAGCCACCAGGGCGGTCGCCCCCATGTGGTCTGGAGGAGGCATAAGCCCTCCTCTGGTCCTCCTGGGCATCCTGGCTGGGGGTGGTCCTTTGGTGACCCTGTTCTCCCCTTTATTATATAGACCTTAGCAGAATGCCCTAAATCTCATACTCTTACCACATTGTCAGTTACTGTAGATCAGCACTTCCCCCTTCTTTTTACGTCTGTAACCCCAGTTAATTAGATGGAGTACCAGAACAGACAGGAGTGAAAAGGCTACACTCTTATTCATGGTCTATAGAGATTAATTTTTAATCTTTCATTATTGTAACTAATGCCATAGGCTCTATTCAATAAGGGCGCACACAAAATGGCGAGCTTCAAAAGGGCGACCTCAATTGGGCGCGGCGAATAAAGGCCCGCGTAAATAAAGGCGAGCTTCAAAAGGGCGACCTCAATTGAGCGCGGCGAATAAAGGCGTTCGTAGATAATTTAGTTCAAATGGCTCTGGAATATGTGAAGAGCAACAATAATAATACATTTTCTATAATAATTTTGTTGCGTTTGCCTTTATTCGCTGCGCCCAATTGAGGTCGCCCTTTTGAAGCTCGCCTTTATTGACACGCCCTTATTGAAGGATACCAGTGCCATAAACAATAGCAAGTAGAATGTGGCTTCGCAAACCATACAACCAGAGGGAGCCAGATGCATAGATTTCGTTGAGCGCGTAAACTTGTAGTTATGCTCTCTTCAGTTCATCACCTGGCCTTCTGTTTTCTTAGCCAGCCAGCTCATTGGTCTGACGTGGTGGGATTTTAGAAAAACCTCTGAATTTGTCTTACTAAATCAAAGGTGTTTTACATAAGCAGTATAACTCAGGGCATTTCTCTGGTGTTGAGGTCTGAAAGTTCATAGCAGAGCAACTGATCAGCTAGTCGAATGTAAACAAATACAAGTGAAAAAGGGCACTGTACGAGTTTATAGCTGGTGTGGTTATCAGCCGTGTGGGGTGAGCAGACCCTCCCAAAAACTACAGCTATGTGATTTACCACACCACACCACCTGATAATGCTAGATGTGTAGTTTCAGGCAGCACATAAACTTGTAGTTACACTTACTGGTCAACTCTTAGTGGATAGCTAACCCAACCCTAACCCTAACCCTAATTTATCTTCAGGATGGAAAGCATGCCTTAGCAAGTCTCCCTTTAATTGTCCCTTACACACACAGATGATCACTTCCTGGATCATTCACTGATGAAACAGCTCAGGCACATTCCCCATTACAAGTTCAGTTTTATTCTTGTTTCAAACAAACAAGAAAGAAAGGAAACTGCCCCAAATTATGCTTGTTTTATTAATAAAACTGCGTGTAGAAAAGACGGATTTGTCCAACTTCCTTGCAATCTACAACTAGACACTTAGACAACAGACATTAATAAAAAAAACCATTATTAACCTATATGCCAGATATTTTTCCCCACTCTATCTGTTGCTAAAGACGCTAAGACGCTCACCTCCCAATGTGCTCTAAGCAGGGGACTGCTCTCTATAACGTTTTTCTCAAACTCGCACCTGCATGCCCGTGTGCATGTGAATGAATGAGATAGCTCATTCTCTGTTAAGGGGTAAGTACCTTTTTCCCCTTCTAAATGTTTACAGGTTTCTAAACTAATTCATATGTATATACTAGAAACTAAGTAATGCTCCACTGTCTTTACAGTAGCCTTTGACGTTGGTCCTTATGAAAGTTGAGTCACGTGACTGGTTTGTAGGTCTCTGCGCACACATTTTGAGGGAACCACACACTGAAACACTTCCTCGCACCGTTAACAGTGCAGACCCTTGTTGGAGTGTTACTTTGTTCAACTTGCCAAAAATGAGTGTGCTACTATAAATAATCAAATATGATAAATGGGGAACAACACAAAACAATACAATACAATACAATTTATTTTTTGTGTAGCCCAAAATCACACAAGAAATGCCACAATGGGCTTTAACAGGCCCTGCCTCTTGACAGCCCCCCAGCCTTGACTCTCTAAGAAGATGAGGAAAAACTCCCAAAAAAAAAAAAAACCTTGTAGGGAAAAAATGTAAGAAACCTTGGGAAAGGCAGTTCAAAGAGAGACCCCTTTTCAGGTAGGTTGGGTGTGCAGTGGGTGTCAAAAGAAGGGCATCAATACACAGAATAGAACAAATCCTCAAAACAGTATAAAATAAAAATTTTAGAAGTACGTAGCAGAATTTAACAGTAGATGATATCCCATAATATGATTTGGATATGTTTAGAATGCTGGAGACCTCATCCATCAAGCTGCCTCTCCCATTTGGCCATTCCAAGGCTGAAACAGTGCTGGGCCAGCCAATCCGATGAAAGGACCCCTCTGTAACCCCTATGAACCTGCCTATACAGGTGGTTGCCCTGTCTCTCAGAAAGTGTTGGCCTGTCATGTTGTCCAGCTCTTAAGCATGTCCCATCTCACCTCGTGTATTCCTTCCCTTTTCCCCTCTCTGTGTCAAACCTGATCTCTCTGCCAGAGTACCTTTGACCTGAATCTTCTCCTGACTACAGATTTCATTCACCATCTGGCCTGAAGCAGAGGCCACACGGCCCATTCTACCTGTCAATCCTAGCAGCATAGGAGGTGACACCAGGAGGGCATTTAAAGACCTTCAGGCTAGGTGATATTGAGTCAGGAGAATAGTTAGGGTGAAGTCTAGTTTGCATGTGGGATCAAACATGACAGATGGATGTTGACAAGTGGGTGAGCCACCTCATGTGGTAGATAGATACTCAGCTTATGTTTTAAAATACCTCTTCAGTCTGTTTGTATTTTAGTGTCACCTTTTAATAATCATTTCATTGAGAGCCTCTGTTAAGATTGTGTTTTTGTTTTTTTGAATATATTTTTTTCTCTTTTGCAATTTTGCCCAACTCCCGTTTTTATTCTTGTTATGCCTAAATAAGCCATGGGTGTTTAAGAGTAAAATGGGAGAAGAGGCGTAGTCAAAATTCTTAGAGAAATTCTGCGCTGCAAGATCTGACCTATCTTTAAACCAAAATATTGCAGTATAAAGTTTCAAGCAAGGGGTCTGTAATAAAAAAACAAGCCAATCACACACAATGACGTACAGGAATCTTTTGTTTTTTTATCTGCATACTCAGATGACCAGGCATTTATGTGCCAGTTTTTAAACCATTGCACAGAAGTCATTCATTCTATCAAGTAGCAACAGCAATCAACATAGACAATGAACATGGCAGGGTAAAATGATGGGAAAATGTGTCATCGAAGTCAACCAGGGTTTAATTCAGAAAATGTACACAAGAATACTATCAAAGGAGTGATTTACACTAGGGCCGCTGCTATTTTTAATATATATAAATGATTTAGATGGGAATGTAAGTTAACAAGCTGGTTAAGTTTGCAGATACCAAGATAGGTGGATTAGCAGATAATTTGGAATCCGTTATATCATTACAGAAGGACTTGGATACCATACAGAATTGGGCAGATTTGTGGCAGATGAAATGTAATGTCAGTAAATGTAAAGAATTACACATAGGAAGCAAAAATGTGAGGTTTGAATACACAATGGGCGGTTGGAAAATCGAAAGTACACCTTATGAGAAGGATTTAGGAGTCATAGTGGACTCTACGCTATCGACTTCCCGACAGTGTTCAGAAGCCATTGAGAAGAATTAAGAATGTTAGGTTATATAGCACGATGTGTGGAGTACAAGTGACAGGAGGTTCTGTTCAACCTTTATAATGCACTGGTGAGGCCTCATCTGGAGTCCTGTGTGCGGTTTTGGTCTCCAGGCTACAAAAAGGACATAGCAGCACTTGAGAAAGGTCCAGAGAAGAGCGACTAGGCTGAGTCCAGGGCTACTGGGGTTGAATTATGAGGAAAGATTAAAACAGCTGAGCCTTTACAGTTTAAGCAAAAGAAGATGAAGAGGTGACATGATTGAAGTGTTTAAAATTATGAAGGGAATTAATCCAGTGGATCGAGACTGTTATTTTAAAATGAGTTCATCAAGAACACAGTGACACAATTGAAAACTTGTTAAGGGTAAATTTCGCTGAAACATTAGGAAGTTTTTCTTTACACAAAGAACGATAGACACTTGGAATAAGCGACCAAGTAGTGTGGTAGACAGTAAGACATTAGGGACTTTCAAAACTCGACTCGATGTTTTTTTGGATAGGACTGGGGAGCTTTGTTGGGCTGAATGGCCTGTTCTCGTCTGGAGTGTTCTAATGTTCTAAAAGATAAAGAAAATAAAGCCAGACACAAGTATAAATGGATTTCTTCCATGGTTGCTCTTCGCTTCAGTCTCCATTTTAATTACGGGACAAAAAAAAGTGACAAGGAGCGAGATCTGGTAAATTCGGGAGGTGCAAAGCAGCGACAACATTGTTTTTTCCTCAAAACCTCTTTTGACTGGCAACATGGTATGTACATGTGCACAGTCGTGGTACGGTGGTGTGTGTAGTTATGGTGCAAAATGCAGTTTTGCATGTACCACTGCTCCAGACATTTTCTCCTGATATTTTCCCACAGCCACCTCAGCACTTCAATGTAATGCTGCGGATTAATAGTCTCGTTCATGGAGAACAAACTCTTTATGAATAAGTCTGTCAATGTCGAAAAATGCAGTTATCACTGTCTTGATGTTCAGTATGACCTGTTCATCTGTGTCACAAGCATGACTGTAAAATAAATGTCAAAACTATGCACTTGTTCAAATCACTACAGTGCCACTCGGCAAACTGATTAGCAAGACCTAGCGGCATAGTCGACAACTACACCCTAATCTTGTGCTGTTGACCTATTCTAGGAATTTCTGGGTCTCCCCTCGTACATATACAAAGTTCCACAGATCAAGCAGAAATAGCAGGGCAAAAAATAAGTCCATGAAGTCTTCTTTGTAGACCTCCGTGATCAGACTGTGGTCAGGCACAGAGCAGAATAAAAGTAAGAAATCAATTCTAAAGCTTTGAGTATTCCTCAGCAATCATAAGATGAAAAAGGTCTCTAGGACTCTTCATAGAATTTGAAGCCCATCCAAAACCAGTAATCAGGCAAGAAGGGCCTTGCTCAGGGAGGCAACCAAGAACCTAAAGGTCACTCTGACAGAGTTTCATAAGTTCTCTGCTGAGATGGGAGAACCTGTCGGAAGGATGACCATCTCAGCAGCACTCCATTAATCAGGTGTTTATAGTAGAGTGGCTAGATGGAAACTGCTTATGACAGTTTAAAGTACATTGAGAGCATGAGAAAAAAGATTCTCAAGTCTGAAATGGGAAAAAGTGGAACTCTTTGGTCAAAACTCCAAGCACTATATCTGGCAAAGGCCAGGAACTGCTCACTGCCTATCATCCTTATAGTGAACAATGGTGGTAGCAGCATCATGCTATGGGAGTGTGTCTCAGAGGAAGGGATGGCGAGACTGGTCAGAATTCAGACAAAGATGAATGCAGCAAAATACCGAGAGGTCCTTGAAGAAAGCCTGGTCTAGAGTGCATGCCACCTTCCAGCATGACAATGACCCAAAGCATAAAATCAAAGACAATGGAGTGGCTTCAGTACAAGCCTCTGACTGTCCTTGAGTGGTACAGTCAAAGACTGGACTTAAACCCCATGGAACATCTGTGGAGAGACCTGAAGATGGCCATTTACAGACACTTCCAAACTAACAGAGCTTGAGAGGATCTGCCAGGAAGAATGGGATAAACTGCCCAAATCCAGGTGTGCAAAGTCCAAAGAGACTTACCAGGAAGACCCGAAGCTGGAATTGCTGCCAAAGGAGCTTCTACAAAGTAATGAATTAAAAGTCTTAATACTTACGTACAGGTATGTGAATGAGAGATTCCAGTTTTTGATTTTTAATACATTTACAAACCTTGCAGAAAAATATTTTCACTTTGTCATTATGGGTTATTTCAGCGTTTCTCAACCTTTATGTATTTGCGACCCGAGTTTTCATAACAGTTTTCATCGTTCCCCCCTAAGATTTTTTGAAAGGAGTCCACTAATACCAATTTGTTCTTTTTTAATTAATGATATATCATAGATGCATATTTTGTTATACCTACTTAACTTTTATCAACATTTATCTAACTCTATATTTATTTTTCTAGTATCAGAATGTAGTTTAAGTTAATTTGTTTTGGTTTCAATAGATGTATTTTTCATATTTTTGATTCTTGTTTTCTTTTTTTCACATCTTCGCGCCCCCCTTTTTGTTACTTCATGCCCCCTAAGGTGGCCCGCCCCACAGTTTGAGAACCACTGGGTTATTTAGTGTAGCTTAATAGGCAAAAATGGCAAATTTATCCATTCAAAATTAAATCTACAAAACAAAATGTGCAGAAAATGAAGGGGTCTGAGTATATACTGTATACTAAATGGTGGCAAGATGACGAAAGCAAAATAAGAATAAAAATATAAACTGATTACTCAAAACTCACGATCCGTTATAAACAGATAAATACTGAAATTAATTAACAATGGGCTCCTGGCACACTTGGGTTTGTATTGAGTGTTTTTAAAGAGCTTCTTTAAACAGCTGTTTAGAGGACAGCTCTAAAAGCAAATGCAAGGGCACACAACAATACCATTTTGGGCATGTGCAGCATGTACATCATGCTAAAATTCACTGTGTTATTTCCCTTGAAAGGTGCGCTATGCAGTATAATTGGGTGTTTTCCTCTCAAAAATGTTTTAGCTCGCTGATACCAACTAAATAATTTTAACAGGGTACCCTTGAAAGGAAACTGTGAAGTGAATTATTATATTTGTTTTTTCAAGAAAACTATCTCTGCATTTTTTATTTAATATAAGCCTAATAAAAAATATTAAATTAAGTGTGCACATCAATATAGCTTGCCCATTTGCCCCCTTCATAAGAACATCTATTTATCTATCTCATTAGTTATGATGTACACATGAAAATACTAAATGCTACTGCTGTTACTACTACCGTAGCTGCCGTCTATGGAAGGAACTGTTCCCCGAGTCTTAAAGCTGGGAGGGCAATGCCCCCTATTCCTGGAGCAATGCTGGAGGAAAGGTGTGATGGTGAAAATGAGTTGAAATATCCATAAGTGCTGAGTTTGAGTATATATGTTGCTACATTCAAACTGTAGTAGGAAGTGACACGGTTCCAATTTTTGGCTCATATTTGATTATTTTTTTACCGTTCAAATGAATTTTGTAAGCCACTCAAATCTGATGTAACTGTGTACTGATACCTATTTTCAATCTATAAAATGAATAAAAAATTAATTCCTCAGGCAGATATGACCTAGTAGACAATGATGAATCCCAGGTACATGCTGACATGATAATTTCAAATTGGTTACAGTGCAAGACATCTGTGAATTCTTCCGTTCACAACGACAAGTGCTAAGAGATGCTCTCAGTAGAATCACCACTGCTGGATCTGCATGTCAAAACCCGTGAACACAACAGCGATTCCATGACTGGTGGGAGTAATATTTAATATAAAATAGTGGTTTCACATTTCAGAATGTGAAGGGGGGGGGGGGGGGCATATAATTATTTCTCTCAGCAAGGCTCTCTTTTGGAAAAATACATGCTTGATATGCCACGTTTCAGAAAACACAAAGTAACTGGACTGTACTAGCAGTCTTTCTCTAAAAGGACTGCATCTATGCCACATGAGTGAAAATATTATAATTGAGCAACACATACATTTAGCAATTGGACTGTTTGGCTTTCTTTCTTTCTTTCTTTCTTTCTTTCTTTCTTTCTTTCTTTCTT
>JANRMT010062800.1:4969956-5006136 GCA_026402145.1 Polypterus bichir lapradei
CTTTCTTTCTTTCTTTCTTTCTTTCTTTCTTTCTTTCTTTCTTTCTTTCTTTCCTTCTTTCTCTCTAAAGACTGACCTGAAAGAAAAAAATCACTACTGAGCAACACCACATGCACATTTTTTTAAATTTTTTAACCTGTCAGTCTAACAGGTAAGTTAAAATGATGGTGGCAGCACAATTATAATCTTACCATGCTGTCCAATAAACATATACACTTTATGTAGGACCCTGAAATAAACTGATTAGCCTAATGTAATTAGAAAAAAATAATCAAATCAAAGTATAATGATTATCTTTAAACATGATGTTGTGGGTACAGAATCCTGCTTTTGACACTGTGTGACCATGAGCAAATCATGTCACCCGCCTGAGCTACCACTAAGAAAACAATAAAAGAAATGTAACCAATTGTGTCTCTCAAATGTTGTAAGTTCTCTTGGATACAAAACATAATGACTGCAATAAACTCAATCAGTGCACGTCAAAACATTTTTCAAGTAAGAGACTTTTTTAATGAGCCAGGAGGAAATGTGAAGAGTGTAATAAATCAGGTCATAAGTGGCGGTGAACAACAGAGGGTGATATTTTCTGAGTTTTTGCACAAGTTTTAATGTAGCCCATTTGAGAGATATTTATACTTTAAACCAGCCTTGAGCAATCGCAGTCAAAACCTACAGTTGCAGCCCTGGTAATTCTTTAATTTTACTCTGCAATGTCTGTGTCTGCTATGCTACGCCCATTCTGTTTTTGTTGGATTATTATTTATACTGTAGTCTATAATTTTATGCGCCCCCAAAGTTTATGACAAGTCAGTGACCATGACAATTAATATGCCCTCGTTAAGTTAGGTTTTTGTAACTTGTATCAGCCTTTAAAATATTTTTCTTTTTGTACAAAATTTTTTCTCATGTCATCTATTCAGTCATTTGATTTAATGCCCCTATTGATAATTAATTGTAACTCATTTGATATTTGTGTTATCATTAACTGCCATACAGATCTCCAGCAAACAATTATCTGAAGCCTCTTAGTAGTCCAAGTAATAATTTTAGTGGATTAAATGTTTAGCTATATTTAGGATTACATTTACATCAGTTTATTTAGTTATTGTAATTGACTGCTACAAAATGTTTCCACTCTCAGTGCTGTTTTGGTCTTTTAGAGAGCTGCTAGGCAATGCTTCCGGTTCAATTAAGCCATCCCTCCATACCTTGGAAGGATATCTCAGAGGGAACGAGAAACATTAACAAAAACAATGAACAACCATCACCATATTCCACACAAATTATGGGCACTAGTCTGCCCTATAGTGTCTGATGTCTCAAGAGTGTGATGACAGCAGTTGAACTTGTTTTCAGAGACCCTGATTTACCATTTTCTGAAGATTATGCATCCCAAAGATTTGTTTTTCATCTATAGAATTTGCAAAAACTGTTTTCTTCTCCTCCATTAGTTCCTTTTCTTTGATTATTTATTTATTTTAATTATCATGTACTTATCATTATAAGGAGAATTAAGATTCTGTTTAATATTTAGCATACAATATACATACTATTTCTTTATCTAGTATATAATAAAACACTAAGGTCTGTGTGTCCTGTCCCTCTGAGCAATCTGATTGGTCAGTTTGACTTTGGTGACACAACAAAGGAGGAAGTGCAAGAGTGAGAAGCAGGAAGCACATTTCGCATGCTGAAAGAGTAGCCGTCAATGATAGCAAGTATAGAACCTGACAGGAAATGAGAAATGTGCCTTGAAAATAACAAGAGGGCCTTAGAAGAAAGCTTTGTGGCAATGCCCTTGAGAGAGGGAGCACCGGTTCAGAGGCATTCTCACATGGAGATACAGAGGAAAGGTGCTGAAGGTACACATAGGGCAAGATATAGCAAATATGTTTGAATTATTCTATTACCTGTCTTTGACAAGTACTGTGGCTAGTATGGATCTACTGTACTGTATACTATGAGTGGCACACACCAAGTTTATTATGGATTGGCCTCCCCCCACACACCCTAAGCTTAACACCCACATACACACATGCACTTAAGAACTGATTATGAGTGATGTCAGCACAGCCTGTCACTCTCCGATAGCACATGTTCACTAGCTTTAGTGTATCCCCTAGACCACAGGTGTCGAACTCCAGTCCTGGAGGGCCACAGTGGCTGCAGGTTTTCATTCTTTTTTTTTTCAGTTTTTATTAATTTTATTGCAATCATTCCATACAAATCAATCAATTTTTACAAAAAGTAGGATTGAGAGCAAATTGACTGCCACTCCTGAGAGAGAGAGCAAGGCCAACGTGCAGATTTTCATTCTAACCATCTTCTTCATTAAAGACCAGTTTTTGCTGCTAATTAACTTCTTTTGCCTTAATCTTAATTAACTTGACTCCGCCCCCTTAGTTCTCTTTTTCCTTAATTAGCAGCCAAACAATAATGAGACACAAAACATCACACAATATCTGAAAATAAAGAAGGGTGATGGTCTTGGTAAGGTTGATCTCTCAGGATCACCAAAATATTTTGACGGTGTTCTTAGATAAAAACAGAAAAATCAACAGTTTTAAAAATGCCTGCTGTGGCAGAATGAGAGCAACAACAAGCCAATTAACAGCAAGAATCAGCTTCTCATTAAGAGATTGGTTGGAGTTTGAAATCCCAATTTACCTGGTCATCTGTCAGCTCGTTTCACATCTCATTTCTGTTTGGCTGTCATTTAATGAAGAAAGGAATAAATTCAGAAGACTGAATCCTTAAAAACAGAGCTATTAAAATGAAGGGAAAACAAGTGAATTAGCAGTGAAAACTAGTCACTGATTAGGAAAAAAGTCAGAATGAAAACCTGCAGCCACTGCGGCCCTCCAGGCCTGGAGTTCGACACCCCTGTCCTAGACCACGGGTGGGCAGCAGGCCCGGCCTTAGGCATAGGCGAAGTAGGTGACCGCCTAGGGCCCCGGCGTCTGAGGGGCCCCGGATCGACGGCGGCCAGGCCCCCCGGCCTGCCCCTCCCCACGCATGTTTAAATTACGTGGGCCAGCGGGGGCTTGTCCGCGTGGGCGGCTGTCTATAAACGTCTCCTTGGTCTAATTTTCACGCATTTCGCAGAGCTTCCAGGGGGGCTCCGCCCCCCTCAGGGGGCCCCTAGACCCCCTTTTCGCCTAGGGCCCCATAATACCTAAGACCGGGCCTGTGGGCAGATTCAGTCCTGGAGGGCCGTAATGGTTGCAGGTTTTTGTTCCAACCCAGTTGCCTAATTAAAAACCAATTCTTGTCAATTATTTAATTTCATGGCTTGCTAGTTCTTTAACTCTGCCATGTCAAGTCATTCTCATATCCTAGGTTTTTTTTCCTTTCTAAGGATATCATCTAAATGATCTGAAGTCTAAAACAGACGAGTTATTCTCAGTGCTTCACTTTTTTCTCTTCACTTTCCTTCCAAGTATTTCATTAAACCCAATAGTGCATGATAAATACACACAGGTGTAAATGGAAACAAGCTAAATGAAAAAAAATGCTGGTTTCTTTTGTCATTTGCATCTTATTGCTAATAAGGAGCAATTAACAGCCAAGGCTACAGCTGTTTAAGACTAAAATAAGCAATAAGGGTTCAAAATCTTAATGAACGAGACAACTAACGTAAAGAAGAAGTGTCACTTGAGCAATAAGTGCTTCTTATTAAGCAATTGGGTTGGAGCAAAAACCTGCAGCCACTGCGGCCCTCCAGGACTGAATCTGCCCACCCCTGCCCTAGACACAGGGCTGTGATTTTGCCACTTACCAAGAACATGGCACTCCTTCCCGTGCTGCTAACTATTGGAGGTGTCCCTCCTCAGCCATTAACCCTATGGGAAAGAAGTGGTAGACTAACAAAACTAGGTGCCCTGTATATACTTCAATCACAAAACATGAGCAGGCTAAATATAAAGGTTTAAAGCCAAAACAAGGAAGGTGGTATTACAGAAAATACAAATGAATAATGAACAATAGAAAAATCTGGATGTAACACCCTAAATACACCTTAGTTTTAAAGTCTAAAAGTGTAATCAATACTTTCTCTAAGGATGTGGAAGCTGAATAACAGAATTAAGGAAACATTTGTGTGGGTGAGGGAGAAAAGATAAGAGAAAGGGTGCTTGTATTCTAGGAGGCTTGTCTTGACTCAGAATCAGGCTGTTAAATGAACGACGTCTACCAGGCCTAGTTGGATAGATTCTCTCTCTCTCTCTCATCTTCAGACCTTTATGCCAAAAACACAACCAAAAGAGCTGTGTCTTCCAAATCAGTTCACTGAAACAATCTCACAACTTTGTTTTGTTACTCTTTCTCTTGACTTTCTTTCCATTGATTAGCATTGCTGCTATTAAATGGAGATCTCACTGGGGACTCCAACACTTATTTTAGTTATGTGTTCTTTCATTCAACCTAGGTATTCTAGCTTTCACCTCTACATGCCAGGGATGTGCAGATTAAGTTCATAGATTACTCCACATTGATACTGTGTTTGCAGATTTGTGCATAGTTGTGCCCAGTGGGGAATTAGCATCATGTCCAGGAATGGTTCCTACCTAGTGACCATTGATGCTTGGACTTTAGACTAACCTGAATGATGTTTTTGGCTGTATCTTGTATTTGTTATGTTGCATTTTATTTTATCTATATTTTGCCTGTAGATAAATACAACTCTTCGAGCTTTATAAAAAATTATTTGAATTGAAGTTAGTAGACTTTTTATAGTGACTACAGACTGTAATATATTTTGTAAATCACAAGTGTATGGGATAAGCCTGTCACAGTGATTTTGCGTCATCAGAATCTGTTCATGAAGCCACTTACTCCATTAAAGATTTGAACAGAAATGTAGCCTTTCCCTGCTGCATTGGACACAATGTAGGATCCGATTCTTGCAGGGAATAAAATTCAATTGATGGACACATCCTCAGAAAAAAAGTCACACAAACTTGTAAAGGTCTGTTTTATAGCTGCTAACTATGCTAACAATCATGCCAGTACAGTTTACAATACAATACAGTTTATTTTTGTATAGCCCAAAATCACACAGGAAGTGCCGCAATGGGCTTTAACAGGCCCTGCCTCTTGACAGCCCCCCAGCCTTGACTCTCTGAGAAGACAAGGAAAAACTCCCAAAAAACCTTGTAGGGAAAAAATGGAAGAAACCTTGGGAAAGGCAGTTCAAAGAGAGACCCCTTTCCAGGTAGGTTGGGCGTGCAGTGGGTGTCAAAAGAAGGGGTTCAATACAAGTATACAGAACAGAACAAATCCTTAATACAGCATAATAATAAAAATTTTAGAAGTACAGAGCAGAATTTAACAGTAGATGATATCACAAAACAGTAGATGATATCACAGTCTCATGTCCATCTTGAAATCATTTGATTACATCAAAACTCTTTGATGCTGAGGGTCAGGTGTTGTTTATTCTTTGTGTTTTTTTCCCCTGTTTTCTAGAGTACTAACATATGTTTTATAATCTTTTTCAGACATCTTTACATAGGTCACAGCTGATGAATCCACTAGATTTTGTACCCATGCAGACCACCCCAAAGCCCAACATATTGTTCAAGTGCGAAGTTAAAACAGCACTTTTACAAATGTACATAACTAAGTATATTATGTTGGAAACACAGCACTATTATAGGGACAATAAATATATTCAATTTACAGATCAAATGTCCCCAACATTTGAATTTGCGGCAATCTTTCTCGGTATCGTTATGAAGAAGTGCACCTGTTGTCCCACAATTACCAATGCAAACAGATGATATAAAAAACAGATGCCAAATGATCGTTGCCCACTTCCTACCCACAAGCGGTGCATTGCTTACATACCTTAAAAATCTGTTGCTTGTTTAAAATAACAACCCAGTCTCTTTAATTTCAGTTAAGAGGAGAGTCAATTATGCTCAAAAACAGACAAAAAATGGGCTTTGTAAATAACCTTATTCGATTTAGATTAAATACATCAGTTAAAATACCAGTTTTTCCATTGCTAATGTTGCTGTTACCTTTTTCTAATACAGTTATTGGAGTTTCACCTGTAACGTCTGTTAACAGGAAGCAAAAAAACGACTACAAATCCCATCGGGCCACTAGGCGCCTGGCAACACTCCCGCTGCTCAACTCTCGCGGTACTCCACGTACTTGCCGGGTTGACCCTGCCCTGTGTCTCGCGCATTCGCAGCTTCATCGCACGGTATATAAAGGAGAGAGCGACGAAGGGCGGACGGCTGGACAGCGCAGCCCCTGGGAGCTGAGTGATTAATGGATAGTATTATTATTTTATAGCTTTTAATTTATTAATGCTTATATTTCAGTAGTCATTACAGTTTTTTTTTTATTTTGTTTGTTTTTAAATTTGTATATACATATATACACTCAGCGTAGTAATGGCGAGCTCGGCAAACTCGAACCCAGTGGTAAGCAACCTCCCGAGTGTACAGTCAGTCAGATAATGACGCCGATTACATGTTCTGTGCTGCTGACTAAAACGTACTTAATAAGTGAACACACTCAAGTGGGGAAACGAGGCAAGAAAAGGAGTTTTCGACATACACTTTGAATTGCAACTTGCGGACAGAAAAAGGCGGTCAGTGCTTTTGGACTTGGGCGAAACCAATTATTTTTTTTTTTTTTAAGTCTAGTGGGATGCCTACTCTTTATAGGTCTCTTGGGAGTCTAATTCACTGTAACGTTGTGTTCCACAGCGTTTTGCTTAATTGGAAAACCCACCACGCGCCTCTTAAATCTTTTCAGTTTTTGGGGATTTATAACGCCAACTTAAAAAGTAAGGTAAGAATTGGTTTCGTGAAGGTCCTTCACGTGCTTGAATGCAAACGCTCTTTTTCTCCCCCGATAGTTGTAGCGCAAAGTTCTATTATTCAGCATATGTACACTAGACAGTAAAACAGACCCTTTTGTATGTTGTTTGGTTCTATGGGATGGTGCACTGCGCTTTCCATTCTGGATAGATTTTAGTGGGAGGTGTAGGATATTTTATTTATTTGTGATAAATGCCTATTTTTTTTTTTTTTTTTTTGTACAGTCCTTCCATTTCTCTCAAGGTTTTGTTTAAAGATCAGTGTTGCTCGCGATGTTTGCCATCAACCCGAAAACAAAAAACCCCTTTTAAAAATTGATCCCTGTCTTACAAACATATTGCCTTATGGTTAACACCATTAACTGAAAATACATTTTAAAAGGACACGGCCACTTGATGTCCCCCAGGAAATTGCTATGGGGAGAAGTGAACGCCACTTGGTCGAGAAATGTCTCCCTTAGGATCCAAGAACGACACGCTTTTATAATGGCTTCCCTTCCTTCTCTCTCGCTTAACTCCGACCCTCCTCCCCTTTCTCTGCCTTTATATAGAGCCATTGCGGCTCTCTAATATAGACTCTGCTAGGGATGGGAAGGTGCTATTCGGCTATACGTCACACACTCTCCTTATAAACACCAGATTGGGCTTTAAATAGAGAGCAGTCGGCTTAAGGAGGGAGGCGCGCGGCACAGGGCTTGCAGGAGAGCGGCCTACATGTTGTGCTGCCGATGCTTTAAGGCCTTCGCTGTGACGGGCTTGCGGTTTAGTTGGGAAATTCGTGATGCACGTCGTGGCATTTTATCGTACAACTGGTTTTGGTCGCCTAACAGCTTAAACCTTTAGCGTAATTTCATGAATAGCGATGGTTATGCAATTGAGTAGCAGCTAGGAATTTGGCCAGTTCCGCAGTTTTGAAACCGGATTCCAATGTTGATGGATACGGCGTATGATTATTTGGCACAAGTTCGTTTGTGATGCAATTATAGGTTAAGATTTTCGTCGCATTACATCTGTCATTTGGGAGGTTAATTTCGGAATTGAACCGTAGTCTGCGTGACTGCGGACTTGCTGCGCAATACAGAAGATAAACCCCTGTCCGGTGAAATACTTGGTGACAGCGATGTTCATGTTCCTTGAGCCTTGTTTTGTTGCCCGAGAAATGAGACTAGACAATGGAGTCGTTCATGATCATTCCTATCAATATAGTACTTTCGAGCATATTTTGTTCTCTAGACACAAATGAAATCTGCAGATGATGGGAATATTCCAGTAGTAAGGGAACTTTTACTTTTTGCTCTTTTGACCCACTGGGGTGTTAGGTAGGAAGAATTTTTTTATCCCTAGGGAGACCAGTAGGTGGATGACTAATTTGTAGTTATTGCAGCTGAACCTGGCCATGTGGATTTGGTGATCTACTCTGACCTTTTTGGAGGGGTTTTAATCCCAAGTGTGTAGTGTTGTGTTTTTCTTTTTTTTTTTTTTTTTTTTTTTTTTAATGGGACTAAATTTATAAGTAAAATAAAGTGCAACACTGTTCTGAGTCCATATCCAAGTGTATAAGCATGTTATTTCACATAGAAATGTCATGTTGGGTATTGGCCACTAAATCAGAGACCATGTTGCACTGGAATTGTGAAGATTCGCACCGATGCCTGTAAGTTATAGGAGTCTGTCATATTTTGCTGAACTCTATTAATTTGAGCTCATTTATTGTTTACCACAGAGGCTGGCCCAGTCTGTCCTGTGTGGCATTGTTCAATATAGTAATAGCAATTACTGATTACTCATTAAAGTTTTATTGCTCAAACAACATTTTTATGCTTCATTTTACTTGTTAAAATTCCCCTCCCTTAATGCTAATTTTAGTCCTAAATATATGCATTCATTGTTTAATATTTAATGTTCATGCTAACAACACAATGCAAATGTCAAAAGAACCAACAGTTCTCCATCAAACTTGTTTCCATTTACACATCTGTTTACTCTAGAAATATAGTTCAATAAAATATTTGGAAGGATGCTAACAAGAAAAATGAACTGAATTACTCATCTGCTTTAAACTAGAAGTCATTTGGATGATGTCCGGGGGTGGGTATGGAAGCTAGGATATAAGAATGACCTTTCATTTCAGAATGAAAACTTTTTTTTTTTCTACAGAATGAAAACATTAACAAGCCAAAAAATTAAATATGATTGTTTATTGGCAAGGTTTGATGTGTGTAGGTTGGTACAAAAACCTGCAGCCACACTTTGGAGGACTGCCTATGAAGACCCCCAAGTGTAATGCATAATGTTAAGTCAGATGTTCTATGCTGCATCTTCTGTTACACAAGGCAACTTTCAGTGTCGTTTAATCATGCAGTATTTGTACATTTCAAAATAGTCCCTCAATGTCTGTTGTATACATTCTAGCTTAGGACTTGATATACACTGACTTTTTTTTTTGATACACTCCTTACTCAAATTTAATGTCATTATTTGTGGACCAAATATGAGATTTCAGCTGTTGTGCCAAAGATAATCGCACATCCTTTACAGTAGATTCCACAAAAGAGATCTCACCCTCTTCAGAGTTTTTTTCCAGTTTTAAGTTAATCAGAGACTGCATTTTGTAGCTGCTGCAACTTCCCTAATACTTGCTGTGCCCTACCCTTTCACAAATCTGGACACACTCAGTAAATCAACTCCTCTGAACAGACAATGAGCTTTCCATTAGTATATACATAATTGACACAAACACCAACACTGCATAAAAACAAAAATTGGGAACACGCTGGTAATATTGCATAAGATTTTTATGGCAAATTTAATGGAGCTTTTTGTTACTGTTTTTACTTGTATTTTTATTGTTAAACAATTGTAGCACTGAGGATCATTGTGCCCTCCTGTCACATTTAAAGCAAAGCAAAATGAAATACTGGCTCCACCTGCAATTTTTTAAAAGTGGGTTTTTAACTTCATTGGCTCATACAAGAGCATGAATTAAACTGGAGTAATGTTACAGTATCTTTGAGTAGTCTGCAATTCCATTGGCTGTCTTACACTAAAGTTATATATGACTGCTATTTACAGCTGGTTTTATTTCCATGAGGGTTAAAATTTTCCATCTTTCCATTTTAATTAAACAAATTTTCAAAATTTTTGATTTTGGTGACATATAAATCGCAGATTTTAGAATTTTTTTTTTATAACTATAAAGTGTTGTACATATGCATATTGATTTAGAACATTGACCTGTCTGTCAAAAAAAAAATAGTTTTCACGCTTTGCTTTAAGAATAAAACTTTATGTATGCAGTATTCAAAGGATGATTAAGGTATGGGAGTGATTAGGCTCTGAACTTAAACAGATTCACTGAAACTGCACACGATTCTCTTTGTTAATCCTGTAATTTCATAATGGCCTGAAGTGTAAATATGATATTTGGTGGCTTGTTACAAAGAAAACTATATTCCCCACTTTGTTATTGCAATTAGGTTGAATGATCAATAGGGGATGGCATGTTCCAGCAGGCCTAGGCTTGTCTCAACAGGCATGGCCTGTATTTACTGGCTCAGTAGTACATTGGCTCACGTTGAAGCTTTGAACGTTTTTGTAAGTTAAAAGTAAGAAAGTCTCAGGCTTTTTAACTTTTATTCCATATCTAGCCGCACTTTTGTTCAGACTTAAAAAAAAAAAAAAAAAAAAAGCGTATCTGTGCGATGGAGGAATAGCAAAAAAGCAAACATTCTTTGATTATAAACGTTATTTGATCTAAAAGAACTGTTCCAAGCTTTTATAGAAAACACATCCCTAAATGAAAATGGAAATTTAGAAATTTACAAAGTGTGGACAAAAATTGTCCTGGTCAGTGCATCTAGCACACATTTTGTGTCTTTTTCCATCAATGTCAAGCCCATGTCTACTGTCAACGTTCAGCTCCATTACAAGGACCTGCAGGGGCACACTAGAGAACATTTTGCTTTTTAACTTGCTTTGTTTTTGCTTTTCTTGTCATGAGCTTATCCTTTCATCCCTTAACCAACCTAGCCATTAATATATTTGTTTATGAAATGAAAGGATGAAGAGTGAGAAATGTTTAAGTACAGTGACACTGAAACCCCTACCCCTAAGTTCAGAGCCTTGTAGCTCCTAAACCCCTTTTTGAAGGGTTTTTTTGTTTTTGTTTCAAAACGAGTAGGCAGTACTTTATTCTCAGGTGGAAAATTTTACTTCTACCCACCCTCATCCCTTTCTATAAATAACATAAACTGCTTTTTTTAGTTGAAAATTGTAATTGGTCAATTTTGTGCATACAGTTTGCCTCTGTGCTTATGTCATTAAATATAAACTTATTTTGTATTTTTATTAAAAAAATAAATTTACAAGATGAACTTTGACCTTGGATAAACAATCTAGACTTGTAGGAATGAAGTTACAGCTTTCCACAGTGAAGAAAAGTGCCCATATCTTAATAGATTTTAAATTTTCTGAGCTCTGAAAGTTAGGTGTAATTTATATGCCAAGTTTCATTAAAATCAAAAATGGTCATGCAAAGGTTATTTTGTTGAATTAAAATGGAATAGTTTTTATATAGTATGTTCTATTTTTACAGCCGTTAAAACTCTATACTTTTCTGAGCTATTCTATAGTACATTTGCCTTGCATCCCATCAGCTTAATAATTAAATTTACAGGTGCTCAATCTGTACATGCTGCACTCTTCCCTTTTTCTGAATCATGATAGATGTTCTCTGTAATTTTATTTCCTGGGATTCTTCACTGTTAAATTGTGTGGGCATAATTGTGGATTGCCTAAGCCCATCTTTTCTAAAAACAGTTTGTGAAACTGACTGACCCTTGTTTCTAAAATGAGGCCTATTCAAGCAAGACATTTTGTGCCATGTCTTGGGTCTGTAAGCATGCTTTGTGGAATATACGCAGGTGTAGTGGTGGTGCAGTTTAACGAATAAAAGGGTGTAGTAGTGAATGTACTTTAGTCATGAACAGTAGTTAACCAAAAATATTTGAAGTTGATATATGTTGAAGTTGTCATAAAGAAAATGAGAGAAACTGGGTGGATTGTGGCTCAAAAAGCTGATGGTATTTGATGAATAGAAGGAAATCCAGTGGAGTGCTTGGCTCTGGCAAAGTTATTTGCCACCAATGTACATCCTTCAATCATATAAACAAGTTGAAAAATGTTAGACCTGCTTGAAGTCTGTAGGTGCAACACCTAGCAGTATTAGACTGACTACCTAAGTGTCAAGACCACGATATAGTTGGAGCTATGTGGGATCATGTTGATAAATAACATAAAAAGCCAAAGTGTAGAGTTTGAGCAAATCCTGAATTTATCAAAGTACTTGTAAAAGTTGGGCTGAGAGAGATGTATACAATGCTGTGTGAAAGTGAATTGTTTTGCATTTCAAGAAAGACTGCATAAAATACTGACTTGTTTTAAAAATATGGTACACAACGTGTATAACAAAAACAAGAATGTATCTGTAATCTGAAATGCTCCAAAGTCCAAAACTTTGAGCGTCAACATGGCACCATCTATTTCCCCTAATTTTATTTTTCCTGCTTGGTGAATGTGAACAGCACATGTATGTTCCCAAACAGGTTTAATTATTCTGAGCTGGGAGGGCTGGATTTTCTCTGAAGTGCTAGAAAAATAGGATACTTTGTTTGCAGTTGGTGGTTGTCTGTCTGTCTGTCTTGTTTTATAAATCATTTCTAGGTTGTTGGGATTAGACCAGGGGTTTTCTAGGTCGGCTGGTTGAAAGTGAAATTAAAGTTGAAAAATGACTCTGAGGAGATGGTGGTGTTGGGCAGGTCATAAGACTGAACCTGAAAACACCTGTGTTGGTAAGGTTAACCATCTTGCAGATATAGAAAGGAAATCCGTTTTCAGCCACGTGTTCAAGATTACTATAAATGGATAATTAGGTCTGTGTATTTTTTATCTAGGGTTTATTAAATGTGGCTTTCAAGTACCTCCTCTGGCTACTGATTCTGTTTAATTTTGACATGGATTTCTTAGTGATGGCCTCTGAAGCTGTAAGGCAGTACCAGCAATAAACATTTTTAAAACAGAGGTGTCTCTTTGTGATTTGAAATGTTTGTATGAGAAATGAGACAGCTGGATTTGATTGTTTTTTGTGTGGTTTTTTTCCCTCTCACCTAAGAGCTTCTGATTTATTTTTTTGGTTACAGCCTAAATTGTATCGATCAGTAATTGAAGATGTAATCAATGATGTACGTGAGCTCTTCCTTGATGAGGGTGTGGATGAGCAAGTTCTTCTAGAACTGAGAACGGTAAGGATTTAATTATCTTTGTTTTGATTATAGTCTGCTGGGTTTGTTAGTTACTGTGGTTTAATTAGTTTATGCAGTGCCAGTTTACAGAATTGTGAAGATCATTATGTATGCATAAATGAATAGATTTACTGAATACGAATAATTGTAAGTGAAGAAAATCTCGTGATTTTTTTTACATCTTTGACCAGTTTTGTATTTTCATATTTTAGTTATGGGAGAACAAACTAATGCAGTCCAAAGCAGTAGATGGTTTTCATACAGAAGAACAGCAGCTGCTTTTACAAGCACAGGCAGCTCAGCAGCAACAACAGCAGCAGCAACAGCAGCAACAGGTACAACATCAGTCACAGCAACAGCAAGTTATTATTCCTCCAGCACAGCAAGGTAAGCTGGTTGCCTCATTGCACTCAACCTCTATATTCAGTATTTAATGTTTGCTTTAATTAGGAAAGGTTTAAGTATACCTTTTTTTTAAACTTTAACAAGGTAACTGTTTTTGAAATGGACAAAATGGCTGTAGTTTTCTAGATCTGTGCTGTAGGTTGAATAATCATCAGGACTTTTCTACCAAAGAGAACCTGGAACAACTGCCTTCAACTATGTCAATGCCAGAAAGGGTTTGGAATCTTAAAATCTTAGATATGGTTTAGTCCATTTTGCTAATTTGTGGCTATTTAGGTTTTGTTGCCTTTTTATTCGTACCTTTCACACTCCTCTGCACCCACCTTAGCAAATGCCATAAGTCAGACATGAAAACGGGTTTCATTTGCAGTTGTTGCTTTGGTTTATAATAGCGGAATAACTGAATTTGAAATGATTGGCTGTTATTCCACTGTAGTATTTAAGTGGAGGTATTCTTTTGTGTATTGCTGTAGTGATTTTGGAAGTTTACTTTTCTTCCCTTTAAAAATATATTTTGGCTTATCTAGTATCATCTCTTAAGGAAACTGCGTTCCCAGCATTCATTTGATGTGTCCTCTGAGCAGGTCCTCAGAAATTAATGCATGCGCGAGTTGCAGTACCAGATAAAAGTCTGGGGGTGCAGTGTGCTAAAAGTTGGAATGTGATGTCAGAGTCTCTGTTTACTATCTACATGTGACAGAAAGCCACTTTGAGGATCCTACGAGATCGATGCGCGCGTTTTGATGTTTGAATGGTTCGATGTGGTGAAGCAAAATTGCGACATACAAATGCATTCATGGTGCTTTTATATTCAAGTCTCGCATATTCCCTATCGTAATGACACAATACATTTTAAAAGTCTCACATACTGTCTTATGTGCCGTCTTTTTTTTTTTTTTTTTTCCCCCCTTTGGCTTTCTCCGGACCTGACGGCAGCGGCAAACGGCAATAGATCACCATACAGAATACATTAAATGTATGATATTCCAACTCTCTACACATTTAGAATCCTAAGATTTATACTTTCACTTTCATGATGAAATGCATTAAAGTATGTATGCTACATTTTGCAGATAAATCGTTAAATTTGTTTAAATAATGAACACTTTTTATAATTGCACACATGGGGGTGACACGGTGGCAGAGTGTTAGCACTGCTGTCTCACAGGGAGTCACATCGCTGGTATTCTCTGCCTGGAGTTTGCATGTTTTCCTGCTGCATTTCCACTGTGTGCTGTGGTTTCCTTCCAAAGATACGTGGATTTGGTGACACTAAAATGACGCTAGTGTGAGTGCTTGCATTCACCTTGCGATGCCTCGTCCAGGGATTGTTTCTGCCTCGTGCCCAATGCTAGCTGGAATGGACACCTCCCTGGATTGGTGAATTTAATCATTAAACTTCCTTTTCAGAGATATTGTGGTAAGGTGTCATCGGAATTTAATGGGTGTTCCAGGCAATTCACAACACAGCGAAGCCAAACCTGTTCTCACTGTGATGATATCGCGCACTGCCACCTGGTGGATTCCTCCAGATTTACGTAAAGTAGGAACGCAAGTATAAGCGTTATAATACTTGCGTAGCAGGAGCGTCCGCTGCAGCATGCGTTGTCAAATGGTGGCACTGGTATTTCAATTCCTGGAGTCTTATATGAAGGAAAAAAAAGACTGAGAGCATGTGACATTCGCTCACATGTGTTGGTAGTGTGCTGTAGTTAGACATTTACTCTGATTTAATTAGTGTACTATTATACAAAACCATGCAGTGTGACTAGTGTTTGCAGTAGCAGATATCCAAAATGTTTCTGTGCTTTGCTGCATTGGCTTTATATTGATGGGGGGGGCACTGAAAAGATGGTACCCTATTTTGGGAGAGTCTTGACTTAATGTTGGGGAACCCATGATCTAACCTTGTCATTTTAAAGTGAGTGAAAGTTTATGATGATGGGGGTTTTTGTTTAATCCTTTCCCAGACAGTTCAAAGGATTAAACTTGGTGTGGATAATTTTAAATACCACATTGTCCTTGGTGTTGCAGTAAAGGGCAAAACATGCACAATCCCTTAATGTACAACTTATGTCCATTACACAATCTAAATCTTTAGCCACCACTTTTTATTGCAAAATGTATCGCATCAAACTGTAGCCTCAGTTGATAGTATAGGGCTTAAAGACCTTGATCAGTAAGGTCTGAAAGTTTTTGTGCATTTACTTTCACATGTGACAATTGCCATATTTTAAGTGTTTATATGAAACACAAGTTTTTACAGTTTTAGCAGCCAAGAGATTGTACAGCCATGGCATTTTTGGGGGACAGCTAATTCACCTTGCATTAACATTCAATTAACTGAAAGTATTCAAGTGACATTTTGCAATTGCGATTATAGTCTAACTTAAGGCATTTTTTTTGTTTGTATAATGTATAGAAAGTAAGCTCAGCAATTTTACAGTTTTACACTATTTTTACATTTTCATAGAGATCTGATAAATGTATTTTCTGCCCAAATATCCTGAACAATAATTCTTGTTTCCGAACTGTCTGAGATTATGCAGTTGTCTCCCAATAACTTTCAGAATTTTAATAAAAGGAAAAACTGGAAACACCCAAGGTTTTGGATGAAAAATGTGTGTTTTAAAAGTACCAAGATCTAATGAATATATACATTTGTTTCTCCAACCCCCTTCCCATACCTCTCCCCCATATAGCCCCACAGCAACAGGTTATTGTACAGGATCCGAAAATCATACAACACATGAATGCCACAGGAATGGTAAGATTAAGACATTTTAATATAGGTTTTTAATAAACTTAAGTGTGATCAATTGCTTTAGCTTTATTTTGTGTTGAGCATTGTCACTGTTTTTGGGATTTGCCTGTAACCATAAGTGTATATGTTTAATATCAGTTTACAGTGCACTGAGAATTGTATCTAGCTGGTATAGAAAAATGCTACAACATTTTAGCAGGCACAACTTGGTAAACTAACACATATTAAATCTTATCAAATTAAATATACAAAGATCAGACATAATTAGGGTAGGGTTGGAATGAAAGTCCGTAACCATGCAATGCAAATAATAGAGATGTGGAAAACTCTGTAATGTGAATAAGTACATTACACTAATTTTTAGTTTAAAAATCATAAATACTGTTTGACCACTTTTAGTGTTCAGAGCCAGCAGAATACTGTATGTGTTGTGGGGTTTTTTTTTTTTTTTTTTTTTAAATTTAGTACAGTTAATTTTTATTACCCTTCCTATGAAAAAACTAAAAATATTCAGTTTTACCTCAGGAAGTGACCAGTACCAAAATTGTTTACAAGGTAACTATCTTAAAGAATAAAGAGAGAATTCCCAGGATGTTTGAGGAAAGTAAATTACTGACACAATGAGTAAAAGAAAGAAAAAGCAAATCAAAAATATTAGCCCACTGAAACTTTGTATTCAATGTGCATGACAGCATACGCTTACTATAATTTCCAACAAGATTGGCACATGTCTCTTGAGGGATCTTAGCCCATTCTTTATGGCAAATTACCCCAGCTTACCCAAATTAGATGGCTTTCAAGCATCGACCTTAACCTTGAGCTGCCACCAAAGATTCTTAATAGGATTGAGATCTGGGCTTAAGTAGGCCACTCCAGGACCTTGACTTCATTGTTGTTTAAAGTTCTAGACCAACTATGTTGTGATATATGCTTTGGTTATTGTCTTACTGAAAGACCCAACAGCAACCTAAAGCATAACTGGCACCAGATTTCTTTGCATTATCCTTCAAAATGTGAATATCTTTCTTCATGATCTGTTGTACATGGAGCAGCAAAGCAGCCCCACAGCATTGTTTATATGGGTGAATCTTCCTTTGGCAGATAATATCCATGTTCCCGAACAACTTTTTTCTCTCATCAGTGAAAAAGATGGACTTCAAAATGGATCTCCCTGTTTCAAATGTTCCTGGACAGATTTGTCACTCTGTGAACAATAGTTTTCCTTGGGTATTAACCTCAAAAGCCACCATGATGAAGAGGCCAGTTTTGGCAATTTGTTTGGCAAAGATCCCCAGGTTTCTTGTTAACATTTTTATTTCCAAAGATTTTGACATCTAGCACTTGTTACCACACCAAGGTTAGTTTATAATGGAATGCATCTCCTTGTCCTTTATGATGATACAATGCACATATTTTCTGGAAACTGTGGAAAAATTTGGAAATTGCAGTATATCCTTCGCCCTTAATCTGGCAATCCCCTACCACCTTTCTGAGGTACTGATCTATTTGGGCATGATGAAATTACATGGTGCAAAGAGTGTAAGATTGATGCTTCTCAGTTTAGCCTTAAAGTGCCAGTAGGCAAGCTCGTTTGAGTCCACTTAGTAGAACAGATTCATGATTGGGACAATAAGTCTGCTGTGGTCTGAAAACTTAAATTTGCAACCCTTTTTTTCTTGAGGAATTTCATGGGTCTTATAATTGTGACCACTCCAATTTTTAATGAATGTTTTACAGCAATCTAGGAGATTTTTTACAAAGTCTAAAATATACCAAATGGGGGGGCCTTTATGTTGAATGTTTTACTGGATAGGATTTTGGGTAATGGCCAGACTCTATGGGGATATGCTAATAAGTTGATATTTAACTGTATGTAGACTTCTGGATGCTGGGAGTATTTCTAAAATATTATTTGTGTATAATTAAATACCATTTTGTGTCACTGAATCTTATAAATTACAGCTTGGGTTTTTTGGCCAGAAAGAATTGGTTAACCATTTAAAGGTGTGGCAAATTACATTTCTGGTCATTCTAGCATATTTGCTGAATGTAAAATAAATAAGGTTTTGGTGTGGCTGGCTAATTAAACAAATCAGTTAGATTGATGCATTGATTTGTGAAACTGATTAGAATGAAAACTTGTAGCCATGCTGAAACTTCTGCACTATCCTGAGGGCTGAATTTGCTAATGTGAACTTTATTTTGTGGAAAAGTGGGTGCAACTGTCTGAAGATTATTTCAGTATAACAAACTTCTGCTGTTGGCACAATTGAGCCAATGAACACAGTCCTCTACCCAAATCGGGCATAGGAACTTGGCCGTGGCTGTATACCCGACAATAAGACTCCAGGGGCGTCATGCAGAACTCTTTGCGTAGAATTTGCTCTAAAACATGCCGTAGAGAGAAATTCAGATGCACAAAACTGTCCGTACACCATCTTCCTCGCACTTCCATTACATAAATCCCGGTCAGCGTGAAAAGTAACACTGCTGTTCCAACCCGACTTCTCCAAAATTTTGCATGTTTTAATATGCAAATCAGTGTATAAATAGCCCCTTATGTTTAGCGTTGTATGAAAAGACAATGGCAAAAGCATGGGGAAAATAGAACTTCAGCAAGTACCAAGTGGAGGCAAGGAAAAAACGTACTATTTGTTGATGTAAGCAGTGGTATAATCAACAAAAGGAATTTGAGTGACAGGGTGATGGAGAAACTCAAGTTCAGAAAGTCACACACTGCCCGAAATAATAAAGTGGTCAGATATCAAAGTCACTGTAAAAAGGGGTGCCGTTTCCCACTGTCATACGGAAGTATATTTGAGTACAGAGGAAAAAAGGGACACAGTTTATATATAAAAAAAAGTGTAATGTCCACTTCAGTATCGTGGTTTATTTTGTCATTTAAAGTAGAACGTCGTAAACTTCATCTTAAAATTTTTTTCATTTACTAGTTTCTCAAATCTCATCATAACTAAAATAGCACATTAAATGCTTCATATTCTGTGTTCTTCTACCTGTATGTACTCTGTGTGTGAAGCACTACGTTCTTAAACGGACTTTGTTACACTGACAGGACACAGTATGTTGCATTCATTTTTATTAAAGCTGTCTGAACAATTTAAATACTAAGTTGTATACTTGATATCATTTTCAGGATGATAGGAATTAAAGCATGTATTAAACATGAGTACATGGTAGCGATGTGCTGGTGCCCCATCCAGAGATTGTTCCCGCCATCCGTAAGGTGCTTGCTTGTGTGACCCTCAATTAAATTTATTTCAGCAGTACTGTATCTTTCAATCATGCTAACCCCTAATTCATGTCATTCCTTTCAATCACCACACAACCAGCTCTTTGTTAAAAGTCATGCCATCTGTAAGGTTAGAACGCAGATTCTTCAATACTTTTAAGGAACATTGAAATATCTTCATTGTACAGGTTTAATTATTCATTCCATCCATCTATCCATCCAGGTTCGCGCCAGTCTCAGCAAGCATACAGGGCGAGGCAGGAACAATCCCTGAATGGGGTGCCAGTGTAATATACATACTTTACTGCATTTCATCTTAAAAATATTAACACCATGAAGATAGCGCAAGGAAATCTTAAGAAGACTTAGAAGCCAGTCGTCGTCCTCTGTAAATACATGCTGTCTTCTACTGAATTGAATTGAGTTCCTTTATCGTTGTATGGTACAATGAGATTCAATATGCAAATCCTCCATAAATTTATTTTCCTGTAAAATGATTAAATAAGATTTAAAAAAAAAAAAAAGAAAAATATACAATATGTAAGCATAAGTGGCTCCGGTTGTGCAATATTACAACTGTAGTGCAAGTTTAAAGTGAGGTAGTTGTACTTATAAGTACAAACGGTTCTACTGGTGGCACTTGATGGACTGATTAAGTGCGTTTAGATCTCAATCAAACTACTTTTGAACTGCCAGGTCCTGAAAGGAAAGGCTCTGAAGTGTTTGCCATATTGGAGCATTTCAGATAGACTGTGCGCATGGCTGAGTCAGCCTCTGCTAGATGCTGTATCCTGATAATCCTCTTTCCGAACAGCTGCAGTCCACACTCCGATACAGTGGGTTAAAATACTGAGTAGTGCACAGAGTAACAACGCTAAAACAGCTATAGTATTTGGAATAGTTTGACAATCCCGTGCACCATTATATTGTTACAGGTTGATTACAATCAGATGCCTTACACTGAAATTAACTGCATATCATTTATTAGTTTATTCAATAAAGCCACATCAGGAATATGAAGCTAAAAAATAAAGGAAACCACACAGGAATAGTAGCACTGTTTCAAAACTGTGTGCCACCAGTTTGTGAACCCAAGCCGAAAACTTGCGTATGCACAGGTTAAGTAAGGCTGGTGTGAGAATGTGCATAGCTTTACGGCAAGTTTAGTTTTTATACATTGCGATGTGAGCGTGGGTGTACGCAACATTTTTGTGCATATACACCATTTATACATGAGGCCCAGGTGATTTATACTACAACTTGTTTCATCAGCTCCATTGCAATCCTCCAAGCCACCAAGGTCACAATTTGAGGTAAACAATACATAATGTATTTGGCATTATAACACTATTTATGAAAGTTAACTGGAAATTTTGTATGATGTACACCAGCAATGGCAAGATGAAAGTTTATATCTTTAACATTTATACTCTGTGATCTGCATGTACCAAGCTCTGAGAGTATAATTTAGCTGGAAAAGACAGTGGAAGGATGATTGTGAATATGCTTCTGGGGAGTGAAAAAATTGTGGTTGAAGTTTAATCTGCTTTTATTTTAAGTGAGAGAGGCTTTAATCTAATAATTGATACTTGTTTTAATTACTTTGTTTATTTTCAAAATCAGTTACATTTAGACAAGATGGTATACAACGGAAACCTAATGTCATTTGAATATAAAATTATGTGCAGATGACTGTTCCTAGTTTGTCATTGGCATTGTCTTGAGGAATAAAAATGCAATGCTGATCGTTTGTTTTTTTGTTTTTTTCCTTTTTTTTTTTTTTTTTTTTTTTTTGTCTACCTAGAGTGCAGCTGCCACCGCAGCAACATTGGCATTACCGGCAGGTGTTGCTCCTTACCAGCAATTAATTACAAATCAAGGTAGGCAAAATGTAGTTTTATATTAATTTAAGAATTCTGATGAGTAATACTTTATTTTTCAGTACATCCTTATGGTAGAGGTTGAATAAGCTGCAAATTCTTTTAAAGAATATTTACTGTATCCTCAGGGTCTATAATTCTTTTCCAGGGCAAATATTACAGGTGGTAAGAGCTCCAAATGGAACCCAGTATATCCTCCAACCTCAGCAGCAGGTTGTTTTACAGCAGCAAGTTATTCCTCAGATGCAAGCAGGTGGAGTTCAGGCCCCTGTTATACAGCAGGTTTGTTTTAGTTTTGAAATATTTCTTTAAAAAGTACTGAAATTTTGAATATATTTTTTGAAAGAGTTGATGGGTTGATCTGTTTCCATCCATTAAGAATTTTTCAATTGATAAGAAAGATGAAAATGTATGAGTAGTAGTGGTCTAGTTGTCGCTTTACAGTTCTGATTTCTCACACCACTGACTCTTAGTTCATATTGTAAGGTTTCTAAACTCTTTTGGGAACTCTCGTAGCACCAATTACGGGACAACACACTGAAGAGTGTCCCGAAGCACAATCCACGCATCTGTGGAAGGCAACTTCTCCATCGCCAGGACAATCGCAGACTCCCGGTGTTGTGCCTAGCCGACATCGGCCGTTGTCGATGGATCATGCAAGCAACATTATAAATTCAGGGAGCAGTATTAACTGAATGCTGTGTCTTTGTATAGAGAGTGGTAGATCCTGCTACAATAAATAACCGTGCTGTTCCTGTTACTTGCTGAATAAAGGCGGTTTTGCTAAAGTACGGAGACTATGCATCGTATTTTGGGTTGCAATACAGGGACTTGCACATCACAATACGTTTAATTCATAATTTTTGTTTTATATAAAAAAGAATTAAGCTTGTTTTGGTTGAAGTCAGTCTGTACTACTTCTACTTGCAAGTTGTCTATTATCCAATTGAATTAATATTCTGGAAAATGCTGTAGTAGTAGTGGTGTCACATGTAAAAGGAGTACAGTGTAATTGTAATGCAAGGGGTTTTGGGCTGGCTTGTAGTTTATCTGATAATGTACTTTATGTGCATACTTCATCTGTTGTGCAGTTGATAAAAAAAAAAATACAAGGAATTATGATTTTACTGCAGATATTGCAAAATGCTTCTAATGATATCGACAGCTATGGTTTTGCCTCTTAAAGACAACATTCTGTTTCTGGGATTTCACTTGATGATGGTAGAGGAGTAAATACATTTAATATCTAATTACATTTAATCTAATACAGTAATCCCTCCTCGATCGCGGTGGTTGCATTCCAGAACCCTCCACGACAGGTGAAAATCCGAAGTAAAAACCATACATTCATATGGTTATTTTTATATATTTTAAGCCCTTATAAACTCTCCCACACTATTATAAACATTTCCCGCACAGTTATACAGCATAAACCCTTTGTATTCTCTTAGATATTAGGTAAGATTCGTTGAAATTATGAATGTAAACACACTGTTTATATACAGTAAAACCTAAATATTATTTTAAAGAGAGAGCGTCTCTGATATCACATTTTACAGCAATTACGACAGACCACCAGCAATAACTGCGTACAATGCAAGAAAAATTGTATACAGTAAAATGTGTACAGTGACAGTAAATGTATGTACATGTACGAAGTACTGTACGTAGAAAATGAATTATGGTTACTCACCAGCAATGACATGACGACTTGTCCGATAATGATGAGTTTCATTTTACTGCACAACAAAGGAGAGCGTTACAGCTCTTCTAAAGGAGCCTCTTCAGGCGATTGTGTAGCACCGCCGTTGTTCTTCTTCCGCAGTCTTCAATCCAAATCCCTAAAGCAGATTCCATCCGGACTACCACCTTATTACATCCACTTACAACTCATTTTGCGCTCTGGTTAAAGGACATTGCGGCCGTAGATCTTATATTCTTTTCCTCCTTTTTAAATAAAAAGAATCGTGGACTCATTGATGCCGTAATGGCGTCCTGCAGCAGTGTAGCTGTTCCCTTCCTTCAACATATCCAAAACTTTTACCTTTTCGGCAATCGTTGGCATCTTCCGTTGGCGCTAGGGCACAGGCCCTGAAGCAGGAGCAGATAATTTTGGAGCCATAATGAAGGGCTTGGCTATGCACAAAGATGAACACAAAAGAGCACAAAAGTTAACTCTTTACACAGCGAAACACGTTGATGCTGAATGAGTGAGACGAGACTTCCTGGTTAACGCAGCGGAATCGAATTTGGCGCTCCGTCGCTGAGCCAATCAGCATACAGGAACTTAACTGTGTGCTGTGATTGGATAGCTTCTCAGCCCTCCGCCAATAGCGTCCCTTGTATGAAATCAACTGGGCAAACCAACTGAGGAAGCATGTACCAGAAGTAAAAAGACCCATTGTCCGCAGAAACCCGTGATGCAGCGAAAAATCCGCGTTGTATTTAGATATGCTTACATATAAAATCCGCGGCAGAGTGAAGCCGCGAAAGTCAAAGCGCGATATAGCAAGAGATTACTGTACTTATTTTTGTAAGTAAGTTGATTGTGTCTAAATTTCCAGACATTCTAACTTAGAAATTGTTGGACATTTAATGCTCAAATAAAGAAGCTGCTCAAGGAGGCACTCTTGCTTTTAGTTAATTCTGTTATGGTAATTCTTACATTTTGTGTTTTTTTTTCTTTCTAAAGGGGAAACCTGTCATCTTAATGTGCACCATATGTGACATGACCTGTTTTGCATTATACCAGTTTTCTCAATTGCTATTTCTTTAAGAATTCCTTTGTAAGGGCATTTCTTAAACTTTTTTCATTCTAACAGGTCCTAACACCACTTCCTGGCACCATACCACAGCAAGCTGGAGTGATTATTCAGCCTCAACAAATTGTCATCGCAGGGAATAAAATTTCCCAAAATGCACAGGTAACAGTGCAATTTCTTTTGCACATTTATAGTCCTTGTACCAGTTTGGTATAATAGTTATATACAGTATATTTTTTTTCTTTTTTCTTTGGAGGTGTGTGAAAGAGTAGTGTGGCTGTACATGAATATATGTTCAATTATTCTTGGGGAAACATTTCTTACATCTAACCCAAATTCTACAGATACAAATTTTTAGTTAAGTTTTTCAAAGCTGCTTTATGTAAAATACTTGAAGCTTTAAAATTCAGTTTTTGCGTGTTTCACACATATTTTAAGGTAATGCAAACTACTGCTATGACTGCTTCAACAACACAAACGGGACAGAATGCTGTGCAGGTCCAGCAGCAGCAAGCACAACAACAACAAACGCAACAGCAGCAGCCTCCCCCTATGATGTTACAAGTGGATGGGACAGGAGACACCTCATCTGAGGAAGATGAGGAGGAAGATGAGTATGATGAAGAGGAGGAAGACGATAAGGATAAAGATGCAGGGGAGGATGGACAAGTGGAAGAGGTTCCTTTTTAATTTTCTGTAATTTAAAATGTGCTCTTTATTAAAATTAAAACAATACATCATACATTGTGATTAACACTAGAATCTCTAAACCTTGTGAAATGTTTTGTTATCCTTGACCATCCCAATTTTCCTGACATGTACAAAGAAACTCGTAGTTCCTTATCACTGTGCCAATTGTCCATCAATAAGTGCTTTTGTTTTGCAAATTTGTCAGTTTGCATCACGCAACTTGCACTTGCCTATCTCCGATTAAGCCAGCCAAAACCATCAGAGCATTCATTTCCAGCTCGAGTCTGCATTGTTTTTAATCTAACAATGAGTTGTAAGGAGAAAGTAGGGTGAAAACACTTTTTATTGGCCTACTAAACAAATTACAAATGCAAGCTTTCGAGGCCTTAGCTGCCTCGAAAGCTTGCATTTGTAATCTGTTTAGTTAGCCAATAAAAGGTGTCATTTCACCCTACTTTCTCCTGTATCAATCTATGGCTAACACAGTACAGCACTCTACTGCAATGAGTTGTAAGGAATTATATAGGTAAGGATATGTCCTGGTTTGAAATGCATTCATTTCATGTGTGTTCAGTGTCTGCAGTCATCTGAATATAGGAAGACATGAGAAATGAGTCAAGAAATGTTGAACACACAGCTAAAAAGAATTTTTTGCATTGTTATAGTCATAACGACAGTGTTGGCGTGAAGTGTAGAATGTGTAAAGACTGAATTCCTTAGAACTCATTGCTAGATAAAATCTTCAATGCAGACTTGAGAATTGTTGCTCTCGCCCATCTCCCATTCAGCCATAACCCAGCAAGTTGTGTTGCAAAACAAAAGCAGTTATCATTGGGCAATGGACACAGTAAGGAGGACATATGAGCTTCATCATGTATGTTAGGAAACTTGATGTTCAGGGAAGACAGAATTTTGTCAGGGATTCTAGTGTTTAATGTCTTGTTACTTGGTAATATAAAGGAACAATACAGGTTTATAAATTGTCCATGAAGTGTTTTAAGATGTAATCTATGCCATTAGCTATACCCTCTAATGAAATATGAAATGAAATACCTGTTCTCTGAATATTTGAATTCAAGTTTATAGTTGAACAGTTGTTCACACAAGGCATTTCTGTACTCCATATGGTCTTCGCTACTGCTAAGGCATATATTGTCATACACTATTCATATTTGAAGTAGTTTTAATAAGCATTGTTTCTAAAATTAACCTGTTAAGGCAGCGGCCCCAAGGTAAATTAAAGGTTAAGTTCAGTATTTTTCAAGTCAATACCAATGTAAAGTAATTTTGAATTGTAAATTTAGTTAGCTGAAATAAAAATTCATAAGGATAAAAAGACTAACATTTGTATTTATTATACATAATAAAATACTGATAATTTGTTTTTAGGAGCCTTTAAACAGTGAGGATGATGTCAGTGATGAAGAAGGGCAAGAACTGTTTGATACTGAAAATGTGGTAGTTTGTCAGTATGATAAGGTAAGCCATAGTCGTCATTTCCCCCTTTTGATACATAGTTCACACATTTATTGTAGTAAACTACTTAAATATTTAGTAAATTTGGTTTTGTGTTAAACATGATGTGACTATTTCAGTCCACTGAAGTGGAGGTGATTTTCATAGTGTGTTTTGGGATGGTAGTTAGCAGGGCAGTGACTGTGTTTTGAAGGGGTTATGAAAGATTTTTTTTTTGTTCCCCATTCTTCATGCTCCTTTTTTTAAATTCATAGAAGTTAAACTGGGTATAAGTACGTATGTCCATTTCTCCTGTACAGCACATACTCCCCCTTTATGTCACAGCTTAAATTTAAAGGTTATGAAGTGTATCAAACTTTTTCTCTACTATTCACTATATTGGAGACACACGTTTGGTGACTAGTAAAATCCATCCATATATTCTTGGCACTACTGCTAGGTAGGATCCGCTACAGTGTGGGTTGAATCCAGAGCTTTGAATTTAAGTGTGTTGTCCGACTACGAACTCAGTTATGCTTGTGTTTTATTTTAAGCATTTAGTTTGCTAAACTGAAGCTGAGAGTAAGTGAGATTCCAATTTTAACTAGGCAGGAAAGTAAATGCACAACCCTGTTATAAATGATTTGGTTTTACTCCAAACTGCAATATTTTTTTCTGTCCACAAGATGGAGAAAAGAGTTGTGATAAATTCCCTTCAGGAACGCTGCTGTGTATTAACATTCCCAGACAGTTGCATTGTGTGTATATCTGAGCAGAGGTGAAAGTGAGACTGTTTTGTACACTGACAGAAATTTAATTCTTCACTGCCCCACCGTTAACCCTTTGACTCAAACATGCTGCTTCTGTAGACATTGGAACCAGTTGCCAGTTTGCTAAAACAGTGTTCAACATTCAAGTATTTTTTGGTTTGGTGACTGTTGCCGTTGCAGAAAATAGCGATGTTGTCTATATTTACTAGTGTGTGTGGGCTTTTTTTTTTCCCCTCCCCACCTTTTAGCCTAGCTCGCTTTGTTGCTTGTTTTGCAGCACCTCTTCAGAGTGAGCAATGTGCAAATGAAGTTTTTGTCCTAGGTGGTGGATTAACCTTGTAGGGTGTCATGAACGTGCCTAGCCTTAGTTATTTTTGTTACTTTGGCGGATGCAGTATTAACCTGACTAGCAGCTGCCTGTATGTAGTTTAGCAAGGTAAAGTGTAAGTGCTGTATTAAACAGTCAAATGAATCTTTATGCTCATTCTTCCAGTAATGTATTTAAACTTAATTAACTGGCTATATAATCCACTCAATAAAATTCATCATCCACTGTGCAGTGTTGTCATTACTGTCAAAGTAATGCTTATTTATAAACCATCAGAGGTTGAAGTGTGTGTGTGTATATTATATATGTGTGTATGTGTAAATGTAAAAGTGCTGGGTGGTATGACCAAAATTCTATATCACGATATTGGACGGTATTTTTTTCCCCATGCATGAGTGGATGTTAACCACATTTCCACTGCAATTACTGGCAAAGAATAACCTATTCAACTGTCATGAGAATTGTACATTGTACAAAAAAACATTTTAGTGTGCACACAAGTATTAGTACAGGTTTGCATTGCTCCATAAAGTGAATTTTCAAAGGGGTGGCACTAATGAAGAGAAGGAATCACATTGCATGATAGTTGCAGTCAAAATATAGATAGAGCCTTTTTATTGAACAATATTTCCAAAAAACAACTTAAACTAAAATTTTGACAACATATTTTCAACCATCCAAAGCGGCATTTAGATAAGTAAAATATCCAGGGGTGCTTTTCAAGAGTTGTATTGCACTGAACATGTCTTAGAAAAGGAATAAATATATTAAATATTTTTTGTAAACCAACTACACTTTGTTAATGTTAACCTCTGTCCACTGACATGTTAAAGTGACTCTTTAAGCAATTTTACCATCATTAAACTGCATAATATTTAAACTAATAAATAATAATAAAATAAAAGTGTAACCCATAAGTAATAATACTGTTACTTCCAAGACTTCAAGCCCAGGTGCATTACACAGTATTCACCAAATAAAAATAAAACAAGTGCAACTTGGTGATGACATCTTTACCAACTGAATCATCTTTAAGGCAAATTGCATTAATATGGACATTGCTTCAAGCTAAGCTATATACATACAGGTAAATAATAAAACTGCAACTTGCATTTATAATTGTGAGATAGCCCTACGGAATCGTATTAGGGCTACGGTGAAGAAAAAAAAAAAAACGGTCACAGAGGGTCAAAACTGGGTTCCTGGACCGAGAGCAGAACCAGGTATACAATATCAATTTACAAGAAAAGCAAGCCATACATTCACCAAGGGAATCTGCTAATGTGGTCTACCTAATCATGTGCATAAGGTGCCCAAACACTGGACTGTATGTAGGGGAAACTGATCAGACACTGCGCCAGCGAATGAACTCGCACAGATTTCATATTAATCAGAACGGTGGCAGCACACTTTAACAGTAATGGCCACAGCATAAAGGATCTGAGGGTCACTGTGCTTATGGGTAATTTCAAGACCCAACAGTAGCGGAGAGAATGGGAATACAAACATATGCTTAAATTCAACTCTCTACAAAATGGTCTTAATATAGACAAGAGTTTCATGAGCAGATATGTGGACCAACAGACTGACTGACCAGCTGACTCCATCAGAGGCCTATCTTACAGACAGTGCACCTCAAAAAAAACCTTACAGGACTTTCTCTAGTGATGGTTATCTTATCTCTACATGTTATTAGTTCATTGTTCTCTTTCAGGGTTAATTCATCTCGGGTGTATTCATTTTGCTAACATTTGAACAAAAGTTTTTAAGATGAAAGAAAAAAATCACTTTGCTGTCCCAATATAAGCGAGAGTATTTTTCAGTTTCTTTGTTACATCTTGCCTGATGAAGGGGCCTTAGCTGACTTGAAAGCTTGCATTTGTAATCTATTTAGTTAGCCAATAAAAGGTGTCATTTCACCCTACTTTCTCCTGTATCAAACTATGGCTAACACAGTACAGCACTCTACTGTTAGAGATTAAAGTCGACATTTCCACTTTATTCTCATAGTTTATTTTGTCATTAAAGTAGGATGTCAAACTAATATTTCATCCTAAAATCAATGTTTAATTCACTAGATTTTCTCAAACCCCGTCATAAGTTATGTAGCACATTAAATGCTTTGTGTTCCCCGGCCCAGTTGTTAATCGCTACGCTCTTCTTAAAGTGACTTCCTCTTGCACTAAGAGGCAGCGATCGCCACACAGAATACATTCACTTCATGATATTCCTGCTCTCTGAAAATGTAGAATGCTAAGAATTTTTCATGATGAAATGCATTAGAACAGGTATTAAACATGCATGGTAGTTTGGCGGTAGTGCTGCTCCCTTGCAGTAAGAGGTCCCCAGGTGTACGTTCAGTGTAGAGAACTTTATGGCAGATGTTGCGAGGTTCCAAAAAACTGGATGTATGAATGAGTATGGCACAGGTTTAACTTAAATATTGTGTAAATGTTGGGTTTGTGATCTGGTGGTCAAAGACACGAACACAGAATTTAATGGATGTTCTTCTGAGCGGGCTTACTTTATTGCATGCGTGCTGTCTCTTTCTGATGTATTAAACCCCCAGTTCCTATCCTTTTTCTTTCTCCACATAACCAATTGCCACACAATAAACGTCCTTGTGAAAATGAAAAACTAGTTATAAACTTAGACCACGGAGTGTTCAGAACTTTTTTAAAAAAAAAAAAAAAACCTTCGTTATACATGTTTAATTATGCTGTCCATTCAGGGTTGCGTCCCATCTCAGCAAACATTGTGTACGTGGCAGGAGGAAATCCTGAACGTGGCACCAGCACATTTCATGATAAATACAAGCAATACTTACACTAGCAGGGTTAATATAGCATAACAAAACCTGCCATCCTACATGACTTTGAAAGGAAACTAAAGCATGCCGAGTAAACCCACCAGAAAAGCATGCAAATTCAAAGCAGGGAACACCTGGGACCCCATTGCTGCGAGGCAGCAGTGCAACCTCCACGCCACTGTGCCCCCACATGATTAATACATGCTTTAATGAATTTCATCATAAAATTATATCAAATATTTATCTTGGCATTCTAAATGTTCAGGAAGCAGGAATATCATGAAATTAATGTATTCTGTGTGCTGTCTGCGCCTCCTCGTAGTGCAAGAGGAAGTCGGTTTAAGAAGCATGTAGTGATTAACATGGCTTCGGGCACACAACACAGAGCAGTTAATGTGCTACATAACTTACGACAGGGTTTGAGAAAATCTAGTAAATTAAATATTCATTTTAAGATGAAGTTTAGTTTACGATGTTATAATGGTCCACATCCAACCTTTTAAATCCAAAGTATCTCCAGACGTGACTCCTTTTTCCAGCAAAAGTTCTTCTGTCATCATATTCAACTTTATCGTTGGCTTCAGTTTCGGAATTTTCTGTCCATTTTGACTGCGCAATACCTCTACTAACGCATGTACTCCATTGTATGCTTGTTTAGCAGTGTAGCAGTGAAAAAGAGCCCCCACGCAACACCTCTGTGGCATGTGCTTAGTGGTAGCAGTTAAAAAGTTCCCCCTTAAACAGTTTCCCGCTGCACCATGTTCCGAATGTTGTTTAGGCAATTTAAATCGGTGTTGCAGTATAAGAAAAATCCATATCATAAAAATAATGGTTTTTGGTATGAACCGGTATACCACCTAGCATTTATATATAATTTTTTTTTTTTTTTGTTAAACCTTAATCCTCTGCAGATTTAACTCCTGTAGTTTCATTACAGTATCTAAAAAATGGAAGAATGCTTGTCTAATCTCATGCCACTGGTATATGGCATTAAAGAACATGTCAAAGAACTGTGCTATTAGGGTTCTAGTGGAATTTGTGTTCCTTTTGATTTTGTGCCTGCATAGAACACTGATCTTCATTTGAGATGTCTTTCCTCAGATTATGCAGACCTTTGTAACTGATTTCATTGTGTGTTTAATATGTATAATAAGTCTGTATTAAACATTTGTCACAATGTTTGTCACAAATGTTTTGATGCCATATACAAAGATTTATTCCACAAACAATGGACCTTAAACGTTTTAAGAATTTTTGATAACCAAATTAAAAAATTTTATCGAACAAGTAAAAATGTACACCGCATAGCATCATTTTAAAATGTGCAAATGTAATGTCTTGTAGGCTTATGATACATTTTAATATTTCACACAGTCATTATATTTTGCTGAAATTAATTGATGCTGTTTATTTAGTGGCACTAATTTATTTTGTATTTTTTTGCAAGATTCACAGAAGTAAGAACAAGTGGAAATTCCACCTAAAAGATGGCATCATGAACTTAAATGGAAGAGATTATGTATTTTTTAAAGCCATTGGAGATGCAGAATGGTAAAACAAACTCTTGTAAGATAATGCCGAACACATCAGAAATGAACTACACATACTTCAGCAAATGTTTCCAACAGGAAATAATGTAAAGCTACTGAAAGTGAAATACACAAGTGTTACTAACAACACTATGTAAATGAACAAGCATCCCTCTTTATACGGCTTCTGATGTTGGATGTTAGTTTATATATTTATAAAAATAACCTTGTTCTTCTGGCAAATACAACTGGACTTTATACATTCTGTTTGTATTTTAAAAGTTTAAGTTCAGGCAAAAATACAGAAAGTTGAATTTCAAGGAACTTTTTTTTTTTTTTTTTTTTTTTTTTACAACACATTTCAAGCTGTGTTTGCAATAACTGTTAGTTTCTGAGCAACTGAAGGTCATTTGTCTTTTAGCCCAACCCTTTAGCACCTTACACTGAAGCTGTCAATGTGAATTAATTCAGAACTTCTTAAGCAAATGGTTTTTGATGTGTTAACTTATATTACGGAGGCGAAACATTTCTTTTTAGACTATAAAAATTATGGGCTCTTCACTTCTAATGTAGAGGCTGGGTGTTTCAAGCCCTCCCTCAATATTGCAAACCCTGCATTCCCATGATAAATCAAAGCTGCAGTACTATGTAAATATTGGCAGTTTTGAGGTTTTGGTGCGAGTTGACCAATTTTGTATGTGAGGTTTTGTCATTCAAACCACTTTTTAGGCGATTTGGGTTTACTTTTTTCCTAGCCAAGCTGATTTGCAATCATAGTGGGTTTTTTTTTTTGTTTTTGTTTTTGTTTTATAATTTAGTTCAAGTTTATTATGCTTATTGAAATGATTTCTTTTAAGAATTTTCTTAGAATGCTTTTATTTATTTTAAGTCTCTTTGCACTCTTTATTAAGATAACATGAGTTTATGTTCGTCTAGTCTGCAGCATAGTCAGTTTCCAGGGGTTGTCTTGTAATAGTTTCTTCTGTGTGAAGATCACTAATAAGCCAAAGCAGCCCATTATATGAATAGTGGTCTTCCTAACACCTTAATTTGTTTCCTCTTCATAGCTGTATTCCTCACTGTTTTACAGCATGGTGTAATTGGTATTTTGTTATAAAAATGATCCCCTTTTGAGTAGATGCATTGTGCTTTTGGGAAGCAGCAAAGAAAATGCACCAACCTGTGCTCTTAAGATGCAAGTGTTCCTTTTATCCTTGACTGTTTAAATATTTTGATTTTAAAAGCTTTTGTATTAAACTTAAATTTTAATCATGTCCTTAATGTTATTAAGAGTTCTTTAGTGTTCAGGAAAGTAACTTGCTCTATAAACAATGCTGAGTGTCCTGGGAGCTTATTTGGCCCTAAATTAGGAAAGAATGTTTCAAGACTGTGTTCTGTTTTAAGCAAATATTTAGAAGTTTACCCTGTTCTCATGACATTATTTTTACCTTTTAATTCCTTTCTGGTTAGGTAGTAAACTATTTTAATTAGACAATGAATAAATGACTAAAGACCAATCAGGAAGTATTTAGTGCTGCAAATCAACATGTTGTTCCATTAGCTTCAAGAGCTAATAGCTGAAATAATGTAGTGTGTACTTTGTAACCAGATCTTGTGTCTTTTCATCCCATGTACCCTTTCTCAAACAGTAATTTGACTGTATAATTTCATTGAGCTTGTTGTGCCTTTTTGTGTTTAATTGATAACTAAACTTTTTACATTTTTTTTCAGAAATACAAAAATGTGTGATATTGTTTATGATCATTGTGTATGTCAGCTGATTCTTAAAGTATAGATGCGACTTCTGTTTTCTACTGTTCAGCTGTTAGCGTCGATTGCTGTTGTACATAACTGTAAGAGGCAAATCTATTTATTATGTTTGTATAATTCATACTATACGATTTTAAAATCAAGGTTGTTCTTTGTAATGTATAATCAGTTTAAAGGCCACGCTTTGAATACAATTAGAAAACTTAGTATTTTGTTGTACTAAGACCTATTTTGAGTTACCTAAATATTTTTTTGCTTTTGCTAAAAACTGAATTAAAGTATAAGAAAAAAAATTACTTTGTCAAAGTCTTGGAACTGCAAAGGCTCCACGTGGGATGATAATTCACCTCTGCATAAAAATTGTATCTAGTAAATTGGCTGTGACTGTTTAACCTATTTTTGATATCCAGAGTTGAATTTCCTGTATTAAGTTACCAAATTGTTTAAAATGACATTTTCCTTGGAGCACCTACTAATTTATTTCTGAGCTAAAATGATCTGCTGAAGCTTGGCCCTTGGTAAGGTATTTATTAACAAAAGGCTTTTCAAAGTTTCTGTTAAAATGTATTTTTTTATTATATCACTCTTTGATTTTTGAGAATTTTAAGAAATGTGCATGTCAAACAATTTTGTGAAACCCTACTGAAAATGTATTGACAACCACCAGTGACGACTAAATACACATTGGGCTTTATCTTGTGCATTATGAAATTATTCTTTAGGCTTGTGCCTCTTGAAGGCTATATACAAAGTATTATTCATATAGCTAACCTGCTGCCTTAATCTGACATTGAAAACCTACAGAGTTAAAAAATTGCATGATGCAAATGTGAAGGTGTTGTAGATGCCAGGGGTATTATACACCAGAACACCAGTTGATCCTAATTTTGTAGGTGTTTGTGATGAAAATCTTCTTCTCCCTTAACCTTGTCATGAATTTTTTTCATTATCAGTGTACGGAACCAACACATTTACAATAGATTGGATTACACACTTAGTATGCTAGTTTCTTGCCAATAGAAATGTAATCTAAAGTTATCTATTACTGATGCACCTTGGAATTATTTCAGATATGAGACTGAAATTGAATCATTGTCAAGTGCTAGATTTAACTCTGTTTCTAACACACGATTTAGGATGACATTTAAAAATTGCTTTGCTTTGTAATCCACTCCCTGTTATATATAACCAGTGTATGGCTACAATTCTCGTCGCTTTGATTGCATTTTCCAAGTTTTCTAGGACTGTTAACTTGAAGATGTCTTATGACTTGCTTTTCTTTTTCGAAAGGGAAGGTTTTCACTGCAGACCTCAGTCTTTGGAGCAGAAAAGATTGTATTGGATAAACACCCATTTAGTTTTTACAGGCGGCTGTTTGGACTATTCTTAGGTTTATTTTACAAGCTGAATGTGTTCCCTCTCATTTGGTATTAAGTGCATTAATCAATCTGTCACATTAGTCCATCTGTGTTAACACTTGTTCTCTATTGCTTGAATTACCTGTACATTGGTTATCACTTAGTGAAATGCATTGTAAGGGCCTTTCTGCTTATAAAATGCCTGAAGTTTAATTTTTCAGGTGTAGTTATCTGACAGCCACCAGACAGGGAAAAAATAAAGTTGCATTAGTCCTGTGAGTTGTATTAATAGCTTTAAAACATGTTGGAAGGGCAGCTGTAAAATTCACACTTATCTCAAATTTGACTCGACTGTGTCTGTAGCACTTCTAGCATATATATTTGCTGTAAAAAGTTTTAATTCTATCTGAATTGAAAGTAATTGCTGATATCAGGTTTTGCCTGTTTGCAAATTTAAAACCACTTTAATTAGGAAATGGGTGAATAAGCAGAATCAATTTAACAGTTAAAATGACAAAATTGTAAAATGCAAAAACTTTTTACTGGTGTGATGGTAATGCAATTCTTACAATAAAATACAAATAAAGGAAAATGAATATTCACTAGTATAATGGAGTGTTGACCACTTTGGTCACAGATTTAAAAAAGAAAAAAGAGAAGATTAAATGTGCCAAGGGAGTGGTTTTCTGTGATAGACTTACTTCACTTGTAGATTTTTTTATTTTTTTTTTTATTTTTTATTTTTTTAACACTTATCTCCCTCCCAATGTGGCTATTTTGACATTTTTAGAGTTGCATAATATATCTTGAACAGTAAAAATAAGTGTAAAAGATGGCTTCCTGTTCTGTCTTGAAAGCATTTTCAACAAATACATTGGTGTCTAGCACAGACTGCCAAAGCATATAGTTAAAAAGACTGGTTTCTCTCAGTCACATGACTGATTTTTCTTGTGGAAAACATTCATAGGCAAACAGCCAGTATAGCTATAGAAGACTTCTAACTTTGGATCTGTTGCTGTTTAACTGCACAGGAAGTAGTGACATGGTGGTTATCGGTCTAGTACTTCAGCTGTTATTGTGTATCTAAGAGCTTATTAACTGGTTTATGACAACTTTCTCTACTTCTGTCTTATGGGCCCTGCACTGTGGGTGTTTTTTGTTTTTGGTATAATTAATTCAAGCATGATGTGAGGTTTTTTGTTTATATAAATTTGCCCAAATTGGTGTTGTAAGTTGCTATCAAGTTATGCGATTTTTATTTATTTATTACATG
>JANRMT010062800.1:5006236-5097649 GCA_026402145.1 Polypterus bichir lapradei
CCCATTTCTCAGACTTCATTTACACTATCGTGGCAAGTCCGGGGCAGTCACAATGTGCTCCTCTGACCTAATGTAATGTAATGTGATATACCCAGTGACTCAGACCAGTCACTCTGTGACCCGTCCTTGACAAAATTAAATAGTAGTTTTTGTCTTAATTTGTAGGGACCGGGCCTGTGCTCATGAGAACTGAGTGAGCACTCCTTCAGAAGTACATTTCCTATAATGCCAGGCACAAGGGATAAGGGACACATGCTTTTGGACCCTGCAAACAGAAGAGTGGCCTTTCTGTCATGTTTTATTGAACATGATGATGGGGTGGTTTGGTGGGGGGAGGGATGGAGGTAAAGATTTTTGGTCAGATTGTGGCTGAATTCCCTGTACCTGTAAACCCTTCACATGGGAATATGCAATCCAGGTAAGTACGTTATTGACTGTCAGAAAAAAAGTAAGCTTATTGTACTTTAGAAATGTGAAACTGTCTTGGAACGTGGCTATGTAGTTGTGTAATTTATCACCTGCAATGTATAGTCTTGTATGTTGACCTACTTCGGCAACAAGATCAGCAACTGCTGTCAAGTCTGACATCTTTCAGACTAGAAGTTGTATATTGTGACATTGCAAGCAAGAAATTAACATTTTTCATGCCTTGTAATACACAATCTTGGGAAAACATCTGTACTGTATAGACTATACAGTTTAAAAAAAAAAAAAAAAAAAGTGACAAAATCCTGATTTCCTATTGATTAAAAACAAGCTCAACTAGAATTTTAATTATGCCTTTCAGAACATCTTTACGAGCATGAAGAAATTTTATATTAAAGACATACTTGAGAAAATGTACTACCTCGGCAGAAGTTATTGGAACAAGTCCTTCAATACGGGCTATTAAATAATGTAAACTTGTACTATTGAAACAGTGATCTCAAGAGCATACTTCTCGATTTTCAAAATCCTCTTTCTGTAGAAATTGATTGTAGTTATCATTTTTAAAAACCTATTCTAAATAGGAAATTACATTATTTGCATCAAAACATTTTCCTTTTCATTTCTTTGAAGATGTATAGCTTTTCAACATACATGGATCAAATGATGTAAAATACTTACTGTTGCCTACTTTTATTTGTACTTGTTTTTTCTCCTACTTATGTAAAAACTCTGAGGTGCACTAAGCATGTGCTTATTTTGCGAATGCTGGTCTTCCTCATCGTAGACTATGAAACGTACCTGCATGTAAAAATGTATTTTCTTTTGACAACACAGAATAACTGTCCTTTTGGTTTTGTAGTACTTCCTAATTTTTTTTTTTTTTTTACATCTCTGCATTTTTAGCTTTTTGGTAGTTTTAATGTTTGTAAAATACACTGATGGGCTTTTACAGAAGGTGTTCGTGCAATAATTGCACAAGTTTGAACAGACACCATCAAAAATCTGTAGTTTTAAAGTGTAATGTTTCGTCACATCATACAGCATATGTAATGTAACAGCCAGAGAACAGAGGAAGCACCGTCAGAGACATAAGTTATTTAATAGTCCTTGAAATCACTGTTTAGTCCCTTTTAAGAGAGGGCCCTGTTGACCTCCTTTGTTTGGCTAGGGGGAATTGGCATCCTCACGTGTTTTCCTGCCACACCAGTCCTCATTTCCTTTGCCAAGTTTGAGTTGGACCATCCATTCTGCTGCGCTGTTCGTTGCACCTATTTCTGCATTCAACCAAAACTCGGAACTTGCAATTTCTGATTTCTGACCCAGCAAAATGTAAAGAAAATGCACCCCAAACTCTACATTCTTTCTCACAAACTTGGGCCTGGTCTCAAGTCCAAGTTTGTCAGTCTTCAGATGATGACGTCATTCACAAATGGTGATGGACTCAGGAAGTGCCAAAATACTTTATAGGTTTAATATTTTTTTTATTACAAAACATTGCTTTAAATGAATTTCCTCATTCTTGGATACTAAATATTGAAAGTAAATGTTAACATTACCAGAATGAAACTGAATAACTGTGTTTAGCTTGGTACTGTGCATCCTACTGTTTGTACAATATACAAAGCAACCATTGAGTGCAGGTTTTTTATTTGTAGCTTCCAGGTAGAAATAGTACTACAGGTAAAATTCCATTATAACGATCTCCCAGGGACCTAAAAATATTTCGTAACGAGATTCTGTATTTGTCACTATAGTGCTTTCTTTAACTTGCGTCCAGGCGTTTGCAATCATTTCAATAACTTCTTTCATGTTACTTTTAATCTCCTCCTGCCTACAAGTTATGCTGACGAGAATTTTTCTCAGCATTTCCTTGCGGTAATACACTTTCAGGGAGTGAATGATGCCCAAATCCAATGGCTGAAGCGCTGCCGTGCAATTGGGTGGGAGGTATTCAAAGTGAACATTATCTGAATGTGGAAGCATGTTGTGGGTAGCACAGTTATCAGTCAGGAGCTGAATCATTATTTCTTATTTTGAGGTTTCTGAACTCTTTAGTCAACATGAACGACAAGCTGAAGCGCGATTGCAGCGTCTGTGGAAGATTGTTTGTCCGTTGCTGGGGCAGGGCAATAGGAGGCTCACATTGCTGCAGTGAAGCGCCACAGAAGCAAATCATAAAAGATTGGGGTCGCGCTATAAGTTCCTGTCTTGCACCCCAAAACACGAGGCTTAGGCTCAGTACTTTAGCAAAACCAGCTTTATTCAGCTTGAAACAGGAATGGCACAGTTATTTATTGTAGCGTGATCTGCCACTCTGCTATACACAGACAAAGCAGTCAGGCAGGATCGTGGCCGGGTCAGTGATCAAGTAATCCTGTTACAGTATCTGAATTTACAACTTACGTGCTCCTAACCTTGCATCACCCATCCAGATCTTTTCTGTTTACTTTGGCGGAAAGAAGCAGCATATCTGTGAGCCTGCTATTGCCCCATACAGATGCGGAGATGGCACTTCGGGACTCTCTTCGGCTTGCTGTCTAGTTGGGGGAGGTCCCAAGAGTTTACAAACCTCACATTTTCTTGAATGAGTGCCGCATTAATAGGAATGTTTCTTGAACGAGTGTCGCTGAACCACAAAAACTGCTTTTTCAACATCTTCAAATGCAGCAGTTCATATACGTTTGCAACCTGAAATTTCTTTTTTTTTTTTTTTTTTGCACTTTCAAGAAAGTTGATGGTGTCGATGGCGAAATTCCAAATTCACTGGCAATCGAGAGCTTCAAAGTTTTTTTTTTTTTTCTTTTTTCTTTTTCTAATATGAACTGTTATCGTTTTTTTCCGTGTCTGCCGTTTCTATAGGAGGGTGACAATAAGTTAAATTCCAATGGATGTATTTCAAATGTTGACGAGCAATAAGTAAAAGGTATCGATGAAAACCGCATGAAACAAAAAAGGCAAAAAAAACAAAAAACAAAACAGTATGAGGAAAGTTCAAAGAAAAAAAAAAATTTGTGTTTGTTTGGGGATCGTTGTGCACAACTGAGCTGTGGCCACAGAGCTAACTGCTCTGTGGATGATTCATTCAGGCATTTCAAGGTCTTTTGGGCACTTCGTTGTAATGAAAGTATCTGCTGAATGTACTTCGTTGTAACAAGATTTCTATACACTCGTGTCATATGGGGAAGCTGTCGGGACCATAAAAATACTTTGTTGTAATGAAAATTTCATTGTAAAGATATTCGTTATAATGGAATTTTACCTGTATATCATCAAGACAGGCTTTTTTTGACTTCTGTCATTTGTTTCTTGTATGATCTAGTCTACAAAACTATTGCTTAGTGTTTTATTGCTAAAACACTAGCTTTCATGGAGGCATCCATGCTTACTTGCCGACTTAGGTAGCTCGAAAGTGTAGAGGTTGCAGGTGGATGCAGTTCTGGCTTCCCAGCTCTGCTGAATGACTAATGCAGCATTAGCTCCTTCAGCATGTATGACTTTACCTGCAGAAACTCTCCTGCCGTTAATGTCGGAAGCCAAGTCGCTACAGTAACCATGCAAAACAGGTTTCTAGCAAAAGTAACTGGAGTACTACTGCCATCTGGTTCCACTGCTAATATCGCTTTTACTCAAAACAATATGGATCTTTGATCTTACAGGTTTTATAGGCAAAATATTGGGCATTATAAATTATACCAATGTTAATTGCTTTAGCAATTGTCAAATTGATTTCACTCTTTTAATTGGAGCCCTCTGTGGACCTTTGTTTTGTTTTTTGTGTTGTAGCTTGTTGGCAGGTTTAAGTACAAAATAGCAAGTGGCTGCTGATCTGGCAACATTTGATATTTCTGCCAACTTCATCCTACCCAGTGGGTGCCGGTTTACTATACTTGTCAATCAAGGACAGCGGTCTAGTATCTTCACAGTGCTGGCACTTGAGCAACATGTGCCTGTTACATGCCTCCAGTTTAAAATAACTCTGTTATCACCACAAAGTTGGTTTTGTTCAGATGGTCTCACAAACTTTTTATTTTCTTGGTTTATTTGTAGAAGGGCCCAATATCCCTGTGCCAATATTTACTACCTTGAATCCTGACTTTCCCCATCTGAAGGAACAAGAACACTATGTGGCAACACATGACTTTATGTGACATTCAAAGAAAAGTTGAAAAGCATTTGTATCAGCTCATCAAAATAGTTGGGCAGCAAGCGCCAAGTAGCATATGGGACTTAAGTCAGCTGTTTCTGTTCCTGCTTCGTCCTCCAATTGTCAGACCTCCCATCAATGAATATACAGTGGAACCTCGGTTTACGAGTGTTTTGCAAGACGAGCTAAATTTAATTTTTGACTTGATAAATGAGTGATGTCTTGCAATACGAGTAGTATGGATACACTGTCTGCTGAGCGTTATGTGATCACAACTGAGCTGATGGTTCTTCTCTCTCACGCGCGTCTTATCTCCTTATCTCTCTCGCTCGCACGTCTCTCTCATCTCTCTCGCTTGCGTCTCTCTCTCTCCTTGTCTCTCTCGCTCCCGCGCGCGTCCATCTCTCTCTTCTCTTGAGGGCAATCGTCTCGTATTCTCCGTCTGAGTCTGTGTGCCTCACTCATAGTCAACATCCGTACGAGCGTATACTGTTAACTACAGCATTGTGAATGTGTGTGTGTGCTGTGAAGTGCGAGTCCCCGTCTTGCGTCCCAAAACACGAAGCTGAGTTTCAGTACTTTAACACCACCAGCTTTATTCAGCTTGAAACAGCAACAGCGCGGTTATTTATTGTAGCGGGATCTTTATAATGTTCCTTGTATCCCCCATCAACAGCAGGTGCTTATAGCATGTCTGCGATCTTTTTGGATACACTTATAAGGCCAACTGCTACAGTGCTGGGAGACTGCAATTGCTTTGGGATGCTCTTCCGCGTGTCGTTCCGTTGGGTGGAATCCCACAAGAGTTTAGAAACTCACTCACCAGCCATGATCCTTTTTAAAGGTAAAGTGCAGGTTAATTTTGTTTTATGTATTTTTACTTTATTTTGTATTAATCATTTTTATATGAATAGTTTTGGGTTGTGGAACGAATCATCTGAGTTTCCATTATTTCTTATGGGAAAATTCACTTTGATATATGGACTGCGAGCAGGTTTCCGGAACGAATTATGCTCGCAAACTGAGGTTCCACTGTACTAAGACACATACCATATCTGACCACCCCAAATGGGGTATGGGTTGAAGGCATTAGAGTGGCTGAAGATCAAGTCTAGGTGGTGGCAATGTATTTGGCTTGATATTTACATCCATAACTTAATACCTTTTTTAGTTTTTTTTTTTTTTTTGCTGGTACAACAACAACATTTATTTATATAGCACATTTTCATACAAACCGTAGCTCAAAGTGCTTTACATAATGGTATGCCCATTTTAGTTAAAAGGAGAACTTGGCAAAATTTTACATAAAAGTAAAATGTAATGCCACTCTAAATGCCTCAAAATATACAGTTTCACTTAGCCAGCCAGAGCCATTTTTGATAGCGAGCTAAATTGACAAGGTTAGACTTTGGATTATTTATCTTGTGATGTTTGCTCCCGCTAAAAGCTCTTGAAGGAACCACTGGAATGTGAGTTTTGCATGGCACAGATGGAAATGGAATTTGGCTTCAGATGAGCTGCCCAGTGATCTAGTGGGTCACAAGCGGGGAAGAAAACAATTTAAAGGCTCACCTTGAAGGGTTATGCTGGTGGCCTCAGTGTTTGGTTTTTTTTTTTTTTTTTTTTTCCTTTCTTAAAACTGAGGCAATTTTGGATGGGGAATGTGCTACAATGAAGGGGAAAAGTATTTTTGTGATGGATTCACTTGACATCAAGGTCAGAGGTAAAAGCAGAGTATCCTTGAGTACAGATCTTGGGTGATATTAACACACTAGAACTAGTGTAGAGTGGCACCCTGTGGTGGTTCTGGCTTACACCATGCTTTGTGTGTTTTTAGCCGTTTGATTTCACAGCTGTAATATCTTAAATGACAAGATTTTGGCAGCAGAAAAGGTGGAGGCCAGGTAAGTTTTGACCGTTTGTTTCTCCTACATTTGACCTAACAAGATAAATGTAGCCATTTATTAGTGTTGTGTGGCATTACCAGGTTTTAACACACATCCTCACGTAGTGAGTTTGCTGCCTTTTGTTATGCATTGCAACGTTGTGTTTAGTGCTGCTGCCTCGGGCACTCGGAACTATTGGGTTTTAAATGCCAGGCTGGACTTTATGTTGAGTTGAGATATGCTGGGTGGGTCACCAGTTCTGGATTCTGATTTGAGTTTTTTGCTCTTTGGATGGAGTCTGGTGGCCCACAGCCCAATGTATTCAAATTTAAGGGCTTGAAAAATTAATAAATAAGGGGGGGCGGAGGGGGGGAATTAGTCCTAATCTGTTGGTGAGCATTAGTTCTGTTGACATTAAGTACGTTTAGTCCATTAAATTCTGAATGTTGAATTTTTTTTTTTTTTTTATTTTGTAAACCCATGTGAAAGGTTGTTGAACTGCTTATAAAGATGGGCCATTTCTTCAACTTTGCATATGATCTCCGTTTTAAACAGTTTGTGTGGATGTGCATACTAAATTGACAGAAATTACAAAGTGCATGCATAGCTTAATGCTTCCCTGTTTTGATTTGCCAAATTCAGCTATGACACGATGTGGTAAGGGAATTAATTTTAACATATTAAAGTATGTCTGCCTATAAAGAAGATGTCAACTTTATTAGTGTGAGAGACCTCATGTGTTTGAAATATTCAGTGAAACCTCTGAATATTCCTGTTCAGACATCCCAGTGCCATGCCTCCTCTGTTTGGCCTAGTTGCACTCTGCCAGTGCCCTCTGTAAGGGGGAGGGATGGTGGGAGTGGTTAGATGGGTTTGTATAGGTTGGCATTTATGCAGTTTTTGCAAAGCTAGGGAGCTGATGACTTTTACGGGTACTCATTCCTATTCCTTGAAGCCCCCATTTTGGTCAGGTTTTTAGGGCACTTGGATGAAATCCTAACTGTCTTATTTAATGGCTTCTCTTGTATTTGAGAAACACTGATTGATCAAACCTTGCAGCTGTTGTTTCTTGCTCTTTAAAGTTTTCTGTTCTTTAGCAGCTCACGCACACAAACCTACCAATGTGTCTGAATTAGTCTCCGGTCCTGCTGCAGCCCCCTCTTTTGGATTCAAGACAAGACTTGGAAACATGTTTTGTTTCTTCTGAACCATTCACCTTTCAATTTACTTTTTGTCATAGTCCAGTTTCATCACCCAATTATGCCGCTGCTGCAGCTCATGGACAGATGACTGGACATTATGCTTATGAATATTCTGGTAAAATGCCATATTAATGGGTCTTTTAATACTGGCATGTCTTCCAGGTCCTGAGGCAGCAAAGCATTCTCATATCACACTGCTGCCTCCATCGTTTGTGTTGATATGATGTTCCTTCTGTCAAACGCCAGACATAGTGAGAAATCCGTTGTCCAAACAGTTCTGCTTTTTTCTCGTCTTTATATAGAACATTATTCCAGAAGGATTTGGGGTCATACAGGTATATCTTTGCAAAAGTGAGAGACGAGCACTGAAGTTACTGTTGGGTAGAAGACTCTCGTGGCGTGAGCCTGTACATGGCGAGTCAATAGGGCTGCCTGTGTTCAGTCAGTGGAGTGTAATAATCGGTGAACTTTGGACACCTATTTGAGGGAGTAACTAAGGGGGCAATTACATTTTCACACACAGTGCAGTTGGGTATTTTTATTACCTAAATATGTGAAGTAACAACTTAAAAATAGTGATATGTATTTAGTTTCTTTTATCTAACTAGGGGGCTCTGCCCTCGGCTCGCTTTGCTCGCCAACTCCTGTGTTTGGTTAATCAGATATACAGTTTAAAAATTTTTTTCTTTGGAATTATTTCGGTTTCATTATTTGCACTTTTACTTTAAAACTTCATTAAAAACTATTTTTTGGAGACACATTGTGACAACACAATGTATTACTGCCTGTAAGTGAATATTGTTTGTTTCTCTAATAAATAATCCGACTTTTTCTAATGTTTGTCCCTGTGATTTGTTAATTGTCATAGCAAAAGTTATTCTCACAGTAAACTGTAAACATTTTAATAGGAATGGCATATCACGGTCTCCTTTGGTGTGTAATGTTGTTCGCGGGAAAATATATATTACCTTTCTTGTCACCTGTTAAAATTTGCATCACTTCTCCGTGATCACAAACATACACCTGACTGAATTGTGTATTCTTTGAAATTCAACTTGTTGTTGCTTTAACTGTTGCGGGACCACAGATTCTCATAGCTTATGGTCTGTTATTGTGTAAATCCACGTTTTGTGCATTGAATGATGTGAAGGCGAAAAGACTTTGTTGTCTGCTCTTTGCCTTTTATTTCTGACCTTGCTTTGTCCTGCTATTTTTTTCAATGACACCTGGTCCTGATGATTAATCACCTTTTGTTTTGCGATGATGCGATCTTTACTGTCTTTTCTTTGATACTGTAGCAACTGACATAATAAAGTGTCACAAAAGTTTTACTTGAACAATCGCCGACTTCGTAACCCCAAACACAACTTTCTAGCACCCTCTCCAACCCCTCATCCCCTGGGTCTCGACCCCCTTACCGCATCAATCAATACCCCGCTATCAGTCTTCCGTGCTCCCTCAATCGGACCTAACAGTCGCTTTAAACAAAAAAGGCTTCAACCTGGCTGGGACGCTACAATACTTCCGAATTTTACTGCTTTCATATTCTTTTACCTTTCTCTGTATGTGTATTGTGCCATCGTTTGTTTGAGCCTTTCGAGTTCCAATGCTTTCATAATCTCTTACCTGCCTTTTTTTCTCTCCATCGCCTTTGGGTCTCTATTCTCCGTATTGACTTTATACACTTTGTATGTGCAGAGAGCACAGGATCTGTGTGTGCTACATGCCTTTACACGACTGAGTGTTTTTTGATGGGTGTGCTCTTATATGATATCTTTTGTAAGTAGGGTGTGTCTTGCAAGAAACTCATGTTCCACGTCCCCGCAAGACGACCCTGGGACAATCTCTTGGCACCAAGTCTCACGTTTACGGTCCCCGTGAGATGCTCTGTGGCCAGTCTCCATTGTCTTGCGGGTCTTTTAAATGTCTTCTGAGAAGATCACGTCTCGTCGCCCTGCTTTTTCTTTCCAGGATTTTTTTTTTTTATAATAGAGAGATAGTATATTTTGTTTAAAGCACTGAAGCCATTCATTGTGACAAATGTACAAAAATAAGGATTACTGAACTGGGTAAACACTTTTTCGCAGGACAGCATCATGATCTGCGAAGGCAGCAACTATAAGTAAAAGTAATGTTCATGTTTATCCCTTTTCAGATTTCACTCATACCAGTACAGGGTTGTGAGTGTTTAAATAAAATTCAAAATAAAGTAAAACATTGACGTTAAACTGGAGCTTCTGGCCACGGTGTGGGAAAACGGCTTGTATTTGAGCTCTGTGTGTGCATTGACTGAAGAAATTAAGGCCCAGGGTGTTTGTGCCCCCTGCTGTGGGACTCTTCACCTCTAGTAGGCCATTAGTGAACTTGATCCCAATGTCCAAACTCAAAACCATGTCAACTCTCTGATAAAAAACAATAGAGTGATTAAAAATGCAGGTATAACCCAATAATAACTTCAAGAGACGCTGACGATGTTCGAAAGATATACTAGTGTTAAAAATATCCAGTCCTTGACCCTTCTTTTCCCCTCCCTGCTCCCACCGATGCTTGAAAGAAACTATAATGAAAGGTAAAATGGATTCAATTTGAAAGTGTATTAATCAGGAAACCAGTGTTCACGGTGACAGGCAGGGCCAGATTAAAACGAAATTGGGCCTGATGCTGCAGCGCAAAAAAGGCCTATTTTTTTCTCGCCATTGGTGCATTCGGCACTCGCTGTACACGCGCACTCAGACCGACCAAGGAGCCTTAATTGCTTGTGACGCAACCAGCCAGCCTTTATTGAACATGAATAATAATGACGTAGTATCGTAACAACTCGAGATTAACGTCAAACTGTGTAACATCAACATTCAATAGCAATCGTCTGAAAAGTGCACTTAATGCAGAAAACCTAACAAATACACAAAATTTCGCAATTCTATTACAAAACAGTAAGTAAAAATGAATTTGCAGAGACAAAGTGACTCGGTTCAGGCTCTTGAGGGTAAAAATTTGTCCACGATTTAAATTTCATAATAGATCAGAGTCCTGTTGAGGAGTTTAAAAAAATTCTAAACATCTGTGGGCCGGCTTTGTGTTTTAACTTTACAGATAATCATTTAAATAACCATCGATTTTTACTGTACAACTAACTTTCAAGGTGAAAAATTTACTAGGTGGCACTTACCGAAGAATAATAAAGTGGCAAGAATCCCCAAGATATTGCAAAAAATGCAGCTAAATTACTAAGTAAACTGTTTGACGTAAAATTGATAGCATTAACTTGAAATCTTCAGTTAACAATAAACACAACAACGTTATAGTTACGTCACAGCGCAAAGAACAAATAGTAACTGTATAATAAGTAACGCTGTGTCTAGGCGTCCGAAAGTCGGATTCCAAATTTCATTCTAAGAATTATTTTGAGGTTAATATAGCAAAGGAAAACTGTTCCGCTTCCGGAAAATTCTCGTCCGTTTTCATCTGGGCCTATTTCAGGAGTGGGTCTAATGCTGCAGCATCAATAGCACCCACCTTAATCCGGCCCTGGTGACTCATTTTGTGATTTTTTTTTTTTTTTTTTTTCCTTCCCCAGAAGGACAAACACCTAATCCCTGGTCCACTAAATTCAAACTCAAAAAATAGTACAAACAGAAACAAAAAAGAGAAAAATTAAGTAAGGGAATGACTGAACAGAGTTAGGGTGAAATGACGATGAATCCTGTCTTGCAGTTCTCGCTGAGTGATGTGAAGCAGCAGATGGACATGGCTGCTTTCTCGATGTCAGGCCCATCGGGCTGAATACCGAAACCCACACATCTTCTCTGGTATTCACTTTGCTGTTTTCTTTTCTTCTGGGTGGCCACCCCACAACTAATCGGATGTCACTAGGTGAAGTTTGCCTTCGCCATCTTCACTTTGCTGCTTCCTTTCTCTCTCCTCCTCACTCTCGGTTAGCGGTCCTCCTTTTTTTATTTTTATTTTTTAAAGTTTCCCACTTAACTGTCCCTTTTCCTGCCTCGGTAATCGTAGAAATGTCACACCTGCCCTAGGCAGCTGGGAGTCCTACCAAGTGGGGTCCTTCAAAACTTAGCCGTCAACTACGATGCCTGAATGGATATTCCTTCAGCACTATCAAGTCCCTGGACTATGATGACAGCAGTCAAGAAAGCAATCCCAATGTAGTCTTCCTACAGTATCTAAAATCACATCTTCTATAATAAACTCAATCAAATAGTAGACATACGGGGGGGAGTCAAAGTATCCAGACTCCTTCATTTTCTGTTCCCTTCATTGTGTTGTAGATTTCATTTTACATGGTAAAATTTCGACATTTCTGCCCACCAATGTATATGCAATAAGCCATAATGACAGTGAAGTGAAAGTGTTTTCAGAAAGGTTTGCAAATTTATTAAAAACAAGCAAAAAAAAAAAACTGAAATCTCTCATTCACGGAAATACTTCGACCCTTTGCTGTAGCAATCCAGATTGTGGTCAGGTGTATCCTGTTTTCTTTTGTTCTCCTTGAGATGTGTCTAGAAGGTGGGTGGAGTCACCTGTGGCAAACTGAACTGACTGGACATCATTTAGAAAAACGTACCCACCTGTGTATAGAAGGTCCAACAATTCACACTGCATGTCGGGGCAAAAACCAAGAGATGAAGATTAAGGAACTCTCTATGGATCTCCACAATCAAATTGTGGTGAGACACAGATCAGGGCAAGGGGCTCGAACCATTTCTAAAGTTTTGAGTGTCCCCAGGAGCACAGTGGCCTCCATAATTTTGAAATGGATGAAGTTTCGAACGATCAGAACTCGATTCTTGAGTTGGTTCCTGGTCACTTCCTTGACTGAGGCCCTTCTTGCCCAGATACTCAGTATGGCTGGATAACCAACAGTCGCTCTAACAAAGCTTCAGAATCCCTTTGCTGGGATGGGAAACCCTGCTAGAGCCTGACAACCATCTCAGTGGCACTCCCATCAATCAGACCCATTGGACAGTTTAAAGGAATCTGAAAGCAGGAGGTGTGATGAGACAAACCTTGAACTCTTTGAGCAGAACTGCAAACACTATGTCTGGTGAAGACCATGCACTGTTCACCACCTGCCTAATACCATCCCTATGAAGCATGGGGGTGGCAATCACTCTACAGAGGTGCTTCTCAACAACACGGACAGGGAAACTACTCAGAAATGAGGGAAGGGTGAAGATGGCAAAGTACAGAGAGGTCCTTGAAGAAAACCTGCAAGCAACGTCGCACTGAGATAACAGCTAAACCAAGAGTTCCCAAACTTTTTTTCTGCCGCAGACCCCATTACCCCTTTTAAAACCATCGACCCCCTAGTCATTTACTTTACTTACTCCAATTAATAAATTTGTACAGTACTCAATATTAAATATTTCACTACATATCAAACTTTTCATTTTAATCACTTGTAATTAATGATTGAAAAAGATAAAAGGACTACGGAATATGGCATTATCTTGTGCAACATTTAATATCGAAACCTAAACCTAACCCTAACGAAAACTAAAGCAAAAAAATACAAGCAGAGTTTTTTTTTACATTTTTGACATTTATGAAATAAATATGTTAATTCAAAATAAGTACAAATAGTCCAAGCTGTACTGTCTGTATTTCTTTTTTGGCTCAGTCATATTATTATCTGAAGAAATAAAAACATTTATTAACAAACAATTTCAACAACCCCGTGATAAAAAAAAAAAAAAAATAATAAAGTATGTACTTACTTGAAACAGAAGATTTTTGTTCAAACTTGAATAAACTGTGTCCTCTGATTTTCTTTTTTGTAGTACTGCTCATCAATAATTATATTCAAAGTTCAAATCACAAATAAGTACATGTCACATCAAACGAACCAATTTATAGTGTTTTATGAAAGCATGACCATACAAGACTGATAGATTCCGCTAATATCGAATATCCGTCGTCTCTTCCCACCGCGAGCAAGTGCGAACGTGCAACGGTTTTTCATGTCCGCACTTGCTTTGATACTTTCGATAAGACAATGCACAGACATGTTTGTGCTACATGTATTTTCATGCATTCTTACGTGTGACTCTTTTAATGACACATTTTACCTTTCGTTCGCAAGTTTGGTATGTAATGTGTTTTTATCAAAAAAAGTGTTTTTTTGAATTATTTTACTTCTTAATTAGGTACCTGTTGGAATCATAGATATTTTGAAGTAACAAACAAATAGCAGTAGTAAGGGAGTCTATTTTTGCTGTTGTCGACCCCCAAATTTTTTTATTGAAACTATCGACCCTTTGTGGTGGCCTGCGCCACCTCCACCTACTCAAAGCTTCATGATGCTCCAACAATGATGGATGGACTAAAAGGCAGAATTCTACGTGACCATCATCATCAAGCCTTTCCGTGAGATCCCTAAATCCAAAGAGGACTGTTTCATTTATGTTAGGTAGAATGCCCAGAGGGGACTGGGCGGTCTCATGGTCTGGAATCCCTACAGATTTTTTTTTTTTTTTCTCCAGCCGTCTGGAGTTTTTATTTTGTTTTTTTCTGTCCCCCCTGGCCATTGGACCTTACTCTTATTCGATGTTAATTAATGCTGATTTATTTTGTTTTCATATTGTGTTTTTTTATTTTTCTATTCTTTATTATGTAAAGCACTTTGAGCTACTGATTGTATGAATATGTGCTATATAAATAAATGTTGTTGTTGTTGTAGAAAGTTCAAATCGACCCCAGGGGGCCGATATCGACCACTTTGGGAACTCTTGAGCTAAACTGTCAGCATGACAATGACATGATGCATACAGCCAAGGCAACACTGCAGTTGCTTTGGGATAAGTATCTTCTCTGAGTATCCTTGAGTGGCCCGGCCAAATCCTGACTTAAACCCCATTGAACATCTGTGGAGAGACCTGAAGATGGCAGTTTACAGACACTTCTCATCCAATCTCATGGAACTTAAGAGGACCCAGCAGGAAGAATGGGATAAACTGCCCAAATCCAGGTGAGCAAAGTGTGTAGAGACTTACAAAGACGACGCAAAGCTGTAATTGCTGCCAAAGGAGCTTCCACACAGAGCTGAACCAAGGGTCTTAATATTTACATGAGGGAGACATTTCCATTTTTGATTTTTTAATTACCTTGCTGAACCATGTTTTCACTTTGTCATTTATTTATTATCGATTGTGGAATGTTGGCACTGTGTCCCTTCGGAGAATCCTTGGGCACCGCTAGTTTGACTTTGTATCAATTGACTGCTGGGTTGGTGGAGTTCTCATTTAGCACGGCGGTAGAAAAGGCAATGGTGTGGTCCGGCAGCCTGCGTTCAATCCTCGCCAGTGCTGCTCTCTCAGGGAGATGGTGCAGTTCGGAGATGTTAACTCTCTTGGCAGCGCCACGTGTTACTAACACATTGCTGTGGAACTTTGTGATAGGAGTCCTGAGCTGTTTTGTTAAATTTTGCCCTTTCCTGAGCTACGGAATACAACATTACAGATCAGACGTGAGCTGTTGTGCCACCGACTGCAGTGCTTCAAAATCCAGATGGCACACCAGTACTGGACACTTGTTAGATGACTGAGATTTCCATCACCTTCCCTTTCTACAAGGACCTTGGACCCCCAGAGGTACCGTATATTTTTCACAAAATTTTTTTTTTTTTTCTTTCAATTCTTTCTCAGCAATACGTTGTTTGTAAATTACAATTTAAAAATCAAAATTACAGTATTTTATTATCCATTTTGAATTTTGTGCTGCTTTAAAGTGATAATCTGTACAGGTACTCCTAAATAAATTTCAGATGAAAACATTGTTTGCAAAAATTGGAATAAAAATAGCAAACCTTTATAAGCAAAATGTTTTTAATCAGTCATATTCCAGCTTCCAAACCTGAATGCGAATACATGAAAAATATAAGCAATGGTGGGCCATTAATCCCAAACAGCTTGTCTGTACAAACCAATTAGATGTCACCGAGTGACAATAATTCCAATAAATGACCATCTGTGTCTGAGAATTTCACGCTTATCTTTAAGGAGCCTCTCATCCTCTTTAAAGCTCCCCATCATTTCAGTGCAAATCAAGTGCATCTTGTAAAAGTAAAAAGATACTGTTAAGCTGTGCATGGTTTATATTTGCACATATATGATTAAATGAACACCTCTGGACTCCTTTGGTACGGAGTCTCTTCAGAGAATCTTTGGGTCCTGCTGGTTTGACTTTGTGTTGCACATGACCTGCATTGTGAGGGGGCGTCAGTTACGGCACTATGGCCATGTGGCGCGATTCCCAGAGGGTGAGCCAGCTCGCAGGGTCCTCATTGTTGAGGGCCCGAGTAGCTAGACCAGGCTAAGGGGATGCCCACGTAACACCTGGTTGCAGCAGATTGAGGGTGGGACTGAACCGCATGTCTGCTTGGGGGGGTTGCCAACTGGGATCCTGTTTCATTGCGTGGTAGATGTGGCAAAAAAAAAAAATCACCGGAGTCATTTAATTTCCCATGTACACATTTTATTGAGCCATGATATGTGTGTGGTGGTTGTTCTTGTAGTCTGATGCCTGCTTTGCCAATTATGACAATCTTTGATTGCAATCCTAAAGATGCATTGAAGATAGAAGCCATATTCCATACATTCCTCCACCATGCTTGGTGCATGCATACGAGGGGAGACCCAAAAATAACCGGAATTTTGTTGTTGTTAGGTTGGTACTTGTAGTACGTGGTTGGGCCGCTAGGGCGATCTAGTTACACTCCTCACAAGTCAGTCTGCTAAGTGCCATCAGTCTGGAAGGTTGTGCTTGTGTTCAGTGAATTTTGTAAAAGTAGTTTTGTGCAAGCGTCATTTTTTTAACGATGGCCGATTATCGTGAGCAACGCGCGGCAGTGAAATTTTGTTTTCTTCTTGAAAAAAGTGTTGCAGAAACTATTGTTATTGAAACGGTATGACAACCCTGAACCACCTGCCCTACTCACCGGATTTAGCTCCGTGTGATTTCTTTTTGTTCCCTCGGATGAAAAAAGACTTGAAAGGAAGGCGTTTTGCTGACGTCGAAGAGGTAAAACAAGAAATGACCAGAGCATTAATGGGCATTACTTCAGACGAATTTAAAAAAATGTTTTCGAACAATGGAACAAACGGTTAGATAAGTGTATTTCCGCCAATGGAGAGTACTTTGAAGGAGACTAATTGTAGTTTGTACAGAAAATTAAACACGTTTTAAAAATATTTCCGGTTATTTTTGGGTCCCCCCTCGTATGCTCAGCTTCATCTGCAGGAATCAAGGAAGAGAAAGGGACTGTTGCTAGGTAACGGCAAAGAGGCAGGTCCCCATGTAGCATATTGTCCTGCAGAGAAAACACAATAAATGTGCAAGATGCTGCATCCTTCTGCAGAAAATATGCCATATTTTTTTAAATACGCAATGCACTCCTCCACTGAGATGTTAACGAGAGCCATTTTACTGTCGTGCTGGAGACCATCTGTGTTAATTCCTATTCAGAATGTGATTTGTTTTATACCAGGTAGCTGAGGAAAGTAATTATTACCGGAGGACCTCTATGGTTTAAGTCATGTCCAAATGGTTCATGTCGGTAACTTTATACGGCCGGCGTGTTTCATATTTTTAAAGATCACAGAGCCTCTTAACTTCTATAAAGAGTATGACCCCATTCAGCGTGAATCAGCATCTTAATAAATAATTATCTTAATAGGAGGTCCTCCAGTAATAATTGCTTCAGCCCATCTCACGGTGCAAAGCGAATCCTGTCTGAATATGGTTTTAGACTTCTGTGTGAAAAAGACAACAGTCCTACTGTTCAAAAATCCCCCCAAAAATTATTTTGAGTTGCACAATTGAAAAAAAATGAATAGAAACATCAATTTTACAAAACTAAATCCAAAACAAAATTCGTCTGCTTCGCTTCTCACTGACAGTAAGCTAATGAAGCAAATACCTTCTGCTTTCTTTCATAGCACAGCTATCCCATATATTTCTGCCATCTTTTACGTATTTGTTAATGCTTTGGTAACACACTCGATAGACCCGCCACTAAGGTGGTCCGAATTCCTATGACGTGCCACTCTCAGTCTTTGACTGTTTGAGACCCTTAGCTGCACTGTGCATGTCAGAAGAAGAACTGGAAGGATAACTAGTGTGTTCACCTAATAGCTACCCCGTAAGTAAGATGGCCACGTGTTTTACTCTCTTAAATTGCTTGCATTGCCCTTTGTAGAGTTACTCACTCCGAAAGACAATATAAAACATTTCGACAAATCGATTTCACTTTAACATTCTGATTATTAAAGTTATATTTTATTGTTCGTTAGTGCATTATCAATGGATTATATTTCACTTTGCTTAAAGGCTCCCACACTCAAGTGTTCTTCCACTGTGGCAGCTGGGTGATATTCTCCACGATGGTCGGGATTATGGAAGTTTGTCAGCGTCTGCCCCATTCCTCCGCTACCACGCTGGGCAGAGCAACCACTGCTGTTTTTAGCAGAAACCGTCTGTCCTCTGTAAATCTGCGCTTGCTGCTCACAAAAGCCAAATTTGCTCAGCAAGATAAACACATCTCTCCTAAAAGCCTTGGTAAAGATGGCATAGAGGAAAGGGTTGGCACAGGAGTTCAGTGGGTAGAAAAGGACCAAAAGGATTTTGGAGTTAGTTACCGTGATCAGCGGCTTGTTCATTATTGCCGACATGGCGTAAAAAGAAATTGGTGCCATGCAGGTGAAATCTGTAAAGATGAGAATGGCCATTCTTTTGGCAATTTTTGTGTCCTTGTTTCCAGACTTGTACTGAGGATTCCGGACAGTCAAGTAAATTTTTATGTAGCAAGCACAGATGACAATGAAAGCACAAATATTGGTCATCAAGACGGAGATGATGTAGGTTTGCGCCAGAGTCGTCTCCGTGTCCATCGGTAGGCAGATGCTTACTTTTATGTAACTGCTAACCCCAAGAAGAGGCAACAGCGCTAAAATAAAGCAGAGAATCCATCCGCCAAGCATGATAACGGACGCGTGTCGAAGGCGTATTTTTCTGTCCAATCTCATGGCAAAGGTGATGGCGTGCCACCGCTCTAGGGTGATCACAGTCAGAGTGTAGACGGAGAGCTCGCTGGAGAACACGGTGAAGAAACCTGCGGTATTGCAACCCGGCCCTGTCTGCCAATCGATTGCGTGGTTGTAGTATTCTGACTTGGTGTGGAGGTCCACTGAAGCAATTAACAAGAGATAGATCCCCATGCAGAGGTCTGCAAAAGCCAGGTTGCACATAAGAAACCGTGGAACGGTCAGTTTGTAATGGCTAGTCAACAAGATCAGTAATACAAAGACATTCCCCAGTATGGCCAGGAGGTTGACAAACCACACGACTATTCTCAAGAAGTTGTAGCCCATGATATCTTCACAAGGGTTGAACTCGTCAGGCTCCGGGTTACAAATCATTTCCTCGTTTCCACCACAGACTGTGTAATCGTAATAGCTGTTAAATTCCTGGATGTTGTCCTCCTGAGGGTTCTTTAACTTTTCCCCAAACCCAATATTTTCATCGGATAGCTCCTCAAAGAAAACATAATAGTGTGAGTTACTGTGAAAGTCGCTGAGCTTGGCGTTGTCACTGTACACGGGGTCTGTGTGATCTGCGTCGTCTTCGCCGTAGTCTTGGTAGAACGGACTCTTGAGAGCATTCATGGATCTTCTCTGTCGATATCCTGTTAGGCTGGTCTGATTGCACATGATCGATTCCAGTAATCTGTAACAAAGGTTTAAAGTTTACAATGCAAAAGTTTAATGAGTATGGCAAGTATTAAAATGATTATTGATTTACCAAAATCTAGCATTAATGGGATTTTTAATCCAACTATTGTAAGACCTTAAGATTGATTTAAGGTAGTCACATGGCCCATTGGGGGCAATTTATAGGTTCGGATAATAGTAGTCTCCCTCCGGAACACAGGATGGCGCTGTTGACTGACACTTTATCTCCTCCTCCCTCTACAGATCGGAAGACTGACAGCTTTGCCACCCTTGACATCACTTCCGGTGTTTGTCTGCCTGGACCCGCCTCTTCCTGCCAAAAGTCCTTATCAGCAGAAGCTCTGCCATCTTGAATCAGTCTACTTGAAGACTCGTATCTGAAAAGGCATTTGACTTTTTCTTTTCAACATGTTTATAATGTACATTTCATTTAAATTATACGGGGTTTGCCTACGGGTGCCCCAACACTTCACATTACATGTCTTCATCCAATCATTCTCTAAATATACCCCTCTATGGCCAGTGGGAGATTTAAGTATTTAAGAATCTTGCTGGGATGGCACAACACGCCCGCACCAAAAGATTTCGGAATGGTGATTACGGCATTCACACAGACAGCAGAAGGCGCCAAGCACTTTAAACTTTAGTGCCATAATGCAGCGCCGCTTACACTGCCTGTATGGGTGCTGTAATCCATTATGGGCATGAAACAAAGATGGAGGTGTACTGTACCACAGCAACATCGCTTCTGCTTCTAGTGTGTACTGAGGTATCAGAAATATGAGATGGGGTGGAGCGGGAGGCGGGGTTTCGTAAACCTGGGCCTCCTCACTGGGAGGCCAAGGCAGGGGGAGCAGGGCAAACTATCAAATAGTGCAACACTAATGCAATTAGTAAAATCAGCCACACTACGAAATGCTACCAAATAAACCACAATTTCTTCAGAACACCCTATGTAGTTTCACAGATATGTTGCATTTTGTTTCTGTTCTGTGCGGATTCATCAAGAATAAGATAAAAACAGTCCGTACATCACCAAAGTGAACTGGTTTAGCCTTGGCGGTTCTCCGGGATGGGTAACATATTGATGTTGGAGTGGCAAAAATCTCAAATAGATAATAAGAAATCTGAGTCATCAGGTGTCCAGTTTAGGAAAAAGAAGAAAAAAAGGAATGTGTGAAAGGTAAATGTATGCAGCTATGTCATCTCTCTGTAAGTATAAAACCATTCACGTAATGAAATATTCGTTACTATACAACACTTATGTTTGTTAGCCTGTGTTGCTTGCTATGCTTTTACATACAGTATAGGGTGACAGTATTCCGCTTGCTGTCCAACTAGCTGACATAACATTACGCGTGTCGTTTTTACGTATCGTGTCCTTATGATAACGTGTGCAGCCAGAGGCAAACAAACACATTATTGATTTACTTCACTTTCATTGAGGTGGCATGTGTGCTTGTATCGAGTCTGTCCTGAGCTCCGTAAGGGCCGTTTTCTGACGTCTCGATTAGGCTGATATTTTGAGTCTTTTAGGGTGTCTTACGGTTAGAATTACCCATGGAGGTTGTATGGTTCATTTTTCCTTTGTTTAGATAAATTCTTTTTTTTTTTTTTTTTTAATGATTATTTGTTTACTTTATTCTCCTCTCCTTTCTCTTGAGTGGCCTTTTGATATTTATTTTAGGACTTTAAGAGTTATTTGAACTTTTAAAAACCTATTCTCCATTTTTGGAAACTGGAAAGGCCTGAAGCCTGCCTGTGGAGTTGGGAGATCTGACTGCCTAAGCAGAGGCCTATTCTAGGTGGGCCTGTTTTTGTGGGTCTTTTAAAGGCCTCGCACTATTTTTCTTTTTTGTGTGCTGCTCTGTTACAAAAACTAACATTTTGTAGACTAGAGTCAATAAGGGGCTCACTGTTACTGTAAGGAGTTCTGTTTAAGTCAGGGTTCTTTCTCTGGCTTCTATTTAAATTTCTTTTGTATTTGTTTGAATTTCATTTTTGACTTCTTAAATACTACTGTTTATGATAACATTATTTGTCTAAGGGCAGCATGGTGGTGCAGTGGTAACACTGCTGCCTCACAATAATGACAGGAGTTTACATGCTCTCCCCGTGGCCCTTCATCGTTTCCTCTTGGTGCTCGGGTTTCTTCCCAAAGTCCAATGACATTAGCTTAGGTGGTATGTTGATGCTAAAGTGGCCCACATGCGTTTGCCTGTGTGTTCACCCTGCAACAGACTGGTGCCCTGCCCAGGGATTGTTCCTGCCATGCGCCCTGAGCTTTCTGGGTTTGGCACCAGCTGCCCTGCAGCCCTGCTTACGATAAAGTGAATGTGAAGGATGGGTGGAGAGATTATTTGTCTAATTATGTATTTACTGTATTTGCCCATTATTTCATTTGTGTGTGGGTTGGTTTTTTTTTTTCCCCTAATATACTTTGTGTGGTGGTTGTTAGACTCCCCAAGAGGCGGGGCCACGATTACCTCACAGCTAAAGAGCCGCCTCCTCCTTATAAAGGCAGGCTGGCGAAGAGAATTCCTTGCAGTTCATTTGAGCGCACTTTTGATAGAGTACAGCTTTCTGTTATGAATATTGTACTTATTTCAATTTACTTGCCTGTTTTTTGATTACTGGATTTTCGTGTTAGGACTTGGTCACAGTGGAACGCCTCCTTTTGCCTTGTTCCATTCTTGAGCATTTTGTTATTTTTTTCTATCCTTATCAATAAATCCTTTTTTTAAAGACTCTATTTGTTGCCCTTTTTTATACAAGCCAGAGGTTGACAGTAATCCCCTCCCTTGTAAGGCATTTTGAATATTTTTTGAGACTTTTCACTCTTAAAAATACTTGTTCTTTCATGGTATTATTATATGGTTCTTTACTGGGTCATTTCGCTCATTGTAGAAATACAATACAATACAGTTTATTTTTGTATAGCCCAAAATCACACAGGAAGTGCCGCAATGGGCTTTAACAGGCCCTGCCTCTTGACAGCCCCCCAGCCTTGACTCTCTGAGAAGACAAGGAAAAACTCCCAAAAAAAACCTTTTAGGGAAAAATGGAAGAAACCTTGGGGAAAGGCAGTTCAAAGAGAGACCCCTTTCCAGGTAGGTTGGGCATGCAGTGGGTGTCAAAAAGAAAAAGGGGGTCAATACAATACACAGAACAGAACAAATCCTTAATACAGTAATCCCTCGCTATATCGCACTTCGACTTTCGCGGCTTCACTCTATCGCGGATTTTATATGAAAGCATAACTAAATATATAACGCGGATTTTTCGCTGCTTCGCGGGTTCTGCGGACAATGTGTCTTTTTACTTCCTGTATATGCTTCCTCAGTTGGTTTGCCCAGTTGATTTCATACAAGGGACGCTATTGGCGGATGGCTGAGAAGCTAACCAATCAGAGCAAGCAGTTGAGTTCCTGCGTGCTGAATGCAGTGTTAACCAGGAAGTCTCATCTCGCTCATTCAGCATCAACGTGTTTCGCTGTGTAAAGAGTTGTGCTCTTTAGTGTTTATCTTTGTGCATAGTCAAGCCCTTCATTATGGCTCCAAAACAATCTGCTACTGCTTCAGGGTCCGTGCCCAAGCGCAAGAAGATGTTAACGATTGCCGAAAAGGTAAACGTTTTGGATTTGTTGAAGGCTACGATTCTTTTTATTTAAAAAGTAGGAAAGGAATATAAGATCTACGGCTGCAGCGTCCTTTTAACCAGGGTGCAAAACGAGTTGTAAGTGGATGTAATAAGGCAGTAGTCTGGATGGAATCTGCTTTAGGGATTTGGATTGAAGACTGCCAGAAGAAGAACAACGGCAGTGCTACACAATCGCCTGAAGTGGCTCCTTTACAAGGGCTGTAACGCTCTCCTTTGTTGTGCAGTAAAATTAAACTCATTGTTATCGGACAAGTCATCGTGTCATTGTTGGTGAGTAACCATAATTAATTTTCTACTTACAGTACTTAGTACATGTACGTACGTTTAGTGTCACTGTACACACATTTACTGTATACTATTTTTCTTGCATTGTATGTATTTATTGCTGGTGACCTGTCTATCGTAATGGCTGTAACATATGTGATATTGGAGACACTCAATATCTTTAAAATAATATTTAGGTTTTACTGTATATAAACAGTGTGTTTATATACATAATTTCAATGAATCTTACCTAATATCTAAGAGAATACAAAGGGATTATGCTGTATAACTGCGGGGAATATTTATAAACAGTGCGGGAGAGTTTAGAAGGGCTTAAAATATATAAAAATAACCATACAAACATATGGTTTCTACTTCGCGGATTTTCACCTATCGCGGGGGGGTCTGGAACGCAACCCCCGCGATCGAGGAGGGATTACTGTACAACATAATACTGTTTCACAAAGCGCCATTTCATTCTAGGAAGTGTGCTTTTCATATGAAGTTGGTTCTTTGTGGTTTGAAAATCTTCCTATTATGAAGAAAAGCTCTCACAAATCTTTAATGCATGGTAGGCTACCTAGCAGGACACTAACAGATTAAGAAAATCTGCATTTAGTCTGTGTTACTGGTCCGTGTACTTTTTGGTATTTGAAATTTCTTTTTAGAGGCAAAAACGAAAATGAAAGGAATTTTCAGATTTAGATTTTTGATCTAATTGTATGGTAAAAAATAGCAGTCATAAACTTACACATACATTTCTGGATTTATTTGTGATTCAAATAATGAAAGTGTAATAGCTCAAAAACAACAAAACGGACGCATTTTCGTTGTCTGAAACCGGAGGTACTTCTTCTTCTGCGCGATTTTTGATGACGCGTGCGAACAGTCCTCCTCACAGCACATTGACCGACAGCCTTGAAGTTACACTGCATGGCATCAGCAGAGGATGGACCATAAACGTTGTTTTTCGGAACAGTAAAAGAGCGACACTCCGGGAGAAGGACAGGACCGCAGAAAAGCTGAGTCACATCTTTCAGGTAAAAATACAAGCTTTGCAAACTTTGCTTCATTGATGTAGCAGTTCTTTTATGAATGTTACAGTTGTTACTTACTGCGAAATGCAGCTAACATTTGGTGATTTCATTTACTAGCACTAAGTCTGGCAATTTTTATAATGCTAGCAATTTGAATGTGTGTAAATGTGTGAATGGTTAGCTCATTGACAAGTGTAACACATGTTAAGAAAACTTTGTGTAAATCGCGTTGCTCTCCTAACGTGTTACACTTGTGCGCAATGTTAATACTCAAAACGTTTACTAGCTATAGTAGCCGGTAAAAGTCAATGAGCAACCATTCAAAATGCTAGCACTATAAAAATTGCCAGACTTAGTGTTAGTAAATGAAATCACCAAATGTTAGCTGTTTCACAGTATGTAATAACAATAACGTTCATAAAAGAACTGCTACATCAATGAAGCAAAGTTTGTATTTTTACCTGAAAGATGCGACTCAGCTTTTCTGCAGTCCTGTCCTTGTCCTGGAGTGTCGCTCTTTTACTGTTCCGAAAAACAACGCAATGGTCCATCCTCTGCTGATGCCATGCAGTGTAACTTCAAGGCCGTCGGTAAATGTGCTGTGAGGAGGACTGTTCACGCGTGTCGCCAAAAATCGCTCAGAAGTAGTACCTCCGGTTTCAGACAACGAAAATGTGTCTGTTTTGTTGTTTTTGAGCTATTACACTTTCGTTATTTGAATCACAAATAAATCCAGAAAAGTATGTGTAATTTTAATTTTGACTGCTATTTGTTACCATACAATTAAAAAATACCTTAGTTTCCCTAATTTTATTCTTTGATCAAAAATCAAAATCTGAAAATTTCCTTTCATTTTCGTTTTTTCGTTTTTGCTTCTAAAATGAAATTTTAAATGCCTCCTGGACGCCTCCCTGGTGAGGTGTTCCGGGCACGTCCAACCGGGAGGAGGCCCCGGGGAAGACCCAGGACACCCTGGCGGGACTATGTCTCCCGGCTGGCCTGGGAACGCCTTGGGATTCCCCTGGAAGAGCTAGAAGAAGTGGCCGGGGAGAGGGAAGTCTGGGCCTCTCTGCTCAAGTTGCTGCCCCTGCGACCCGACCCCGGATAAGCGGAAGAGGATAGATGGATGGATGGATATTCATGGTCATTTGTTTTATGGAGGCTGTTATAGATCTAAATAAATTAAGGTTCTTTCTGGATCCTTCATTTGCATAGGTCTTTGGGGAACAAAAAATGGTTCTGCTATGGTATCTGCTATGTTCAAGAGTGTACTTGAAGTGATCCAAGTAATCTTTCTTTTCCCTATCACACTTGTGAATTTCCCCTTGGGATTAATAAAGTATCTCTATCTATCTATCTATCTATCACCATTATAGGGTGGTCCAGATTTAATTATGCAATTTTCATTACACTATAACAACGTGCAACGCAGGATGTTGGAGGAATTTGGACCGCCTACAGTGTATAGGAACACGATCTCCCAAATCAATGAAATATTTGACCGGACTGGCAGCGCCAATCACCTGAAATTGTATTTTCTTGCATTGCATTAAGAGTTGCATAATTAGATCTGGACCACCCTGTATACCTCCAAAAGCATGAGGGCATGCTTTGAGGATTCACCATGACTTAAGCGTCATGTGATTTGAGGGGGCCACGTACTCGGCTCAATTCAGTTCACTTTGTTTTTGTATAGCAATCTTCAGTGAGTGTAGGTGCAGAGCGCTAAGACAACTACAAATATAAACTTTACAAATGACTGGTCACAGAAAGACTACATATAAAAAGTGGCAGACTTGTTTAAACCGACAGGAATTCAAAGCAGTTTGACTTAACATGAATAGAACCCAACAATATCTGTCCATTAAGTAATTGTTGAACGATGGCTACGTATCCAAATAGAGTTCGTGCTGGCATTCCTGAGGAGGATGGTTTTCTGCCATCGGTTAGTTCTTGTGACTTGGATTTTGGGTACACTTTTTATTTGTTTCTGTTCTACTGGGGGCAGCACGGTGGCGCAGTGGGTAGCGCTGCTGCCTCACAGTAAGGAGACCCGGGTTCGCTTCCCGAGTCCTCCTGGCATGGAGTTTGCATGTTCTCCCCGTGTCTGCGTGGGTTTCCTCCCACAGTCCAAAGACATGCTGGTTAGGTGCATTGTTGATCCTAAATTGTCCCTAGTGTGTGTGTGTGTGTGTGTGTGTGTACCCTGCGGTGGGTTGGCACCCTGCCTGGGGTTTGTTTCCTGCCTTGTACCCTGTGTTGGCTGGGATTGGCTCCAGCAGATCCCCGTGACCCTGTGTTAGGCTGTAGCGGGTTAGGTAATGGATGGATGTTCTGCTGGTAAATTTCACCAGAATTACAATTTGCCCCACCAACAACAGAACCTCTTTCCAATTTTTTTTTTTTTTTTTTAATATTCCTGGCCGCCAGCCTCCTCCTGCATCCCTGATGTCCTAACCACATTTCATAAGGGAGAAAGCAGCAGGGTCACTTGTTCCATGAGATATGTGGAGAAGCCCTGTTAGTTGGGCAGACATTTAATATTCTTTTTCTTTGTGATTTTTGTGGAGGGGATTCCTGTAAATAACTCTATTTTCTTTTTCGGCTGACGCCTTCATCCAAGGTGACCTGTAACATTTGAGACACAATTGGCTCCATTTTTTTTTGGTTTTCCAATTGGAAGACGGGCAGGTCAAGTGACTTACTAGGGGACACACAACATTAGTATTGGGATTTGAACTCACAACCTCAGGGTTTGCAGTCCAAAGCCTACACCACTATGTGAATCTGCTGTTCCAGCATGATGTTATGCAGTAAATATTCTAACCCCATTCACTGCTGTTTAACATTTGAAGCAATGGCTGTACCAGCACTAAACATGTACAGTTTTAGTGGAAACCAAAGGCTTTTTGATAAGTGCACTCACCCTTTGTTTTTCTTCCAGTTTTTGAAAGCACAGCAGTGACTTGGGTAGGTGAGATCTGCCCTCGTGAGATGCAGGAAGGTTCTGATAGGTGGCAGCTTCTTAAGCGTCCAGGTATTCTTCGCCATCAGTTCTTTTAGTGTTTCCAGACCTTTGTTCGGCAAAGAGGTTATGCTGGTCTGTGAAACGTCACTGAAACCCAAACACATGTAACACATTACAAACCGTGTAGTCTCCAGCTGCCCCACATGGACGATTAAGATATCTTCAAATCTGCCGGCTGGGATCACATTTAGAGCAGAAAGTGGTTTAACACTCACTGCTTGACACGAGTCCGATGGGCTCTTTCAGCGTCAATTCATAACCACGACACCACTGCCACCTCCAGGCCTACGCAGGAAACCCGTCTTTATACAATGAGATGGTAAACCTACACATCATGTTATGTAAGTGGCCAGCCTGCTCTCTATTAAAGGAAATGATTGCTAATTGGGACGAATAATAATAAGTTACATTTATTGAGCGCCTTTCACAAACCCAAGGTCGCTTTACATACAAAGTAAAAAAATTACACCGATGACAAACGTTTGTAGAAGAGGAAAGTTTTCAGTTGAGATTTAAAAGTGCAGAAAAAGGAGCAAACTCAGAGAGACTGAGGAAGAGAGTCCCAGAGTTGAGGGGCCATAACACTGAAGGAGCTGGTGGAGAGTCTGGTGCATGACTGCCCGAGGACCTGAGAGCGACAAGGAGTGTAAGGAGCTGAGTGAGGCAGAGGGGGGCAAACGTCATGTAGGGCTTTGAAGGTGAGAAGCAGAATCTTGAATTTAATCCTTGATGGAACTGGTAACCAGTGAATCTGGGAGAGAACTGGGGAGATGTGAGCAAAACTCTTTGTGTGGGTGAGGACTCTTGGGAGATAAATCAATAAATACTCTTGGCATTTGAACACGTGGCACTTACACGCCCTTTAACGTCTATTTCGTGTCACTAGGTTCACAGTGCTGCTGAATGATCATCCTTATTTACTTTTGTGGTGTGCATTTTCTCATTGCTATCTCATAGCTCGATAACGGTCAGAAGAAAGGCAAGAAAAATGCCCAACCAGGAATCTAGAAGTTATCCTATCCACAGAAAAGGCAAAGCCCACCTGATTTTTTTTTTTTTTTTAGCGCCAACCTTCCCTGCTAAAAAAAAAAAAAAATCTGCTCAGGAACAAAAATAAATACACAAAAAAACAAGTTAAACAATTAAAAAGGATTGGAAGTAAAATGTAGTCAAAGAAAAAAATCAAGCAAAGTTGGCAATTGTCAGATCAAAACACACCATCACCCAAAAAAAAAAAACAAAACCCTAAATTGAAATTGAAAAGTCAAAGCCAAAACTCAATTACCAGGAATCCGCACACAAGAAACTCGTACCCCAGGTCTGAGGGAAACATCGACCGAGAAATGAGTGGCGCTGGACTGATGACATCACAGGTCACAAGCGCCAATCATTCCACACGGCAATCACCCTAGCAACAACACACAAAAATAAAAAACTACAAAATGACAGCGTCCAGGAAAAGAAACAAAATAGTGCTGGATGTTTGCGGTTTAATACTTTATAACGTTTTCCAAACTTAAAATGGATGCTAGAAATAGAATCTGTCACTCTACAAACTATGAATATGTGTAAAGCAACAAGCTGAAATGAGAAAAAAAGAACAAATAAAGAAATGCGAAACCAATTTAAAACACACACCAGCAGCCTAATTTATAGATGCGTGTGTCGGTGATCTGCATGAATGCTCAAAGTCACATGTGTGAGGTTTGGTGCTGTAGCATAAGAATGGTGGAGTGTACTAGAAGAAGGTCAGACTAGGAACAGAACACTAGAGGTGGAAAATACGGCAGGGGGTCCAGGTCCAGGTCCAGTAATGAAAGCAGAGCTATAGTCTGCAAATAGCATCGTCACGTATGTGGCCTGTCCCTCTAGACGAGTCAGCGCTGTGTGCAGAGATGGCATCCTCTGTAGATCTACAGTCATATAAAAAAGTTTGGGAACCCCTCTTAATTCTTTGGATTTGTGTTTATCATTGGCTGAGCTTTCAAAGTAGCAACTTCCGTTTAATATCTGACATGCCTTATAGAAACAGTAGTATTTCAGCAGTGACATTACGTTTATTGGATCAACAGAAAATATGCAATGTGCATCATAACAAAATTAGACAGGTGCACAAATGTGGGCACCCCAACAGAGATATGACATCAATACTTAGTTGAGCCTCCTTTTGCAAATCTAACAGCCTCTAGATGCCTCCTATAGCCTTTGATGAGTGTCTGGATTCTGGATGGAGGTATTGTTGACCATTCTTCATACAAAATCTCTCCAGTTCAGTTAAATTTGATGTCTGCTGAGCATGGACAGCCTGCTTCAAATCATCCCATAGGTTTTTGATGATATTCAAGGCAGGGGACTGTGACGGTCATTCCAGAACATTTTTACTTCTCCCTCTGCATGAATGCCTTTGTAGATTTAGAACTATGTTTTGGGTCTTTGTCTTGTTGGAATATCCAACTCCTCCATAACCTCTGCTTTGTGACTGATGCTTGAACATTATCCTGAAGAATTTGTTGATATTGGGTTGAATTTATCCCACCCTTGACTTTAACAAGGGCCCCAGTCCCTGAATTAGCCACACAGCCCCACAGCATGATGGGACCTCCACCAAATTTGACAGTAGGCAGTAGGTGTTTTTCTTGGAATGCGCTGTTCTTCTTCCGCCATGTACTTTTTGTTATGACCATATAACTCAATTTTTGTCTCATCAATCTAAAGCACTTTGTTCCCAAATGCATCTGGCTTGTCTAAATGAGCATTTGCATACAACAAGCGACTCTGTTTGTGACGTGAGTGCAGAAAGGGCTTCTTTCTCATCACCGTGCCATACAGATGTTCTTTGTGCAAATTACACTGAATTGTAGAACGATGTACAGATACACCATCTGCAGCAAGATGTTCTTACAGGTCTTTGGAGGTGATCTGTGAGTTGTCTGTAACCATTCTCGCAATCCTGCCTCTGCATATGCCAATCCTGTATCTTTCTTGGCCTGCCAGACCTGCTGGGTTGGTTTAACAGCAACTGTGCCTGTGGCCTTCCATTTCCTGATTCCATTCCTTACAGCTGAAATTGACAGTTTAGACCTCTGAGATAGCTTTCTGTAGCCTTCCCCTAAACCATGAGACTGAACAATCTTTGTTTTCAGATCTTTTGAGAGTTGCTTTGAGGATCCCATGCTGTCTGTCACTCTTCAGAGGAGCGTCAAAGGGAAGCACAACTTGCAATTGACCACCTTAAATACCTTTTACCACTCATGATTGGACACACCTGTCTATGAAGTTCAGGGCTTAATGAGCTCATCCCACCAATTTGGAGTTGCAAGTAATCAGCATTGAGCAGTGACAGGCATTCACATCAGCAGAATTACACGGGTGCCCAAATTTTTGCAAGCCAGTTTTTCACATTTGATTTAATTTCACAAAACTAAATACTGCTTCACTAAAAATCTTTAGGAAAACACCGCAGTACTCAGATGTTCCTAGGAAATGAAAGACATACTGTTATCTTTTTGTTGAAAGGAGAGTCAATTATTATGTAGGCTGAGAGGGGGTCCCAAACTTTTTCATATGACTGTATTAGCTCTGTAAGCAAACTGATACACGTCCAGGGTGGTGGGGATGTTGGCTTCAATGTAAGAGAGAGCCAGTCTTTCAAAGCACTTTATTATTTTGGTGTTAGAGCAGTTAGACGATAGTCATTCATATTACTGATGTTGGTTTTCTTCATCACTGGTACAATAATGGCTGACTTAAGGCATGCAGGGACCAATTTCAACGTCAAGGAGAGATTAAAGACATTTGCAAATAGCTCAGCGAGCTGCTCAGCACAGTTTCTAAGCACCCGCCCTGAAACTCCGTCTGGTCTAGCAGTTTACATGGAGTGACCCTCTGCAGCGTGCGCCATACATCATACATGCTCTGTCTGAAGGTGGGAGACTTGCCATCCTCTGTGGTTATAATCTTTCCAGGTTGCTAGATTCAAAGATGAGATCATTGGCCAATGTGACTTCACTGTGGGGCGAGACAGGGCTGCCCTTGTGGTCAGTAATAACTCTATAATGCTTTTCCACATGCCTCTGGTATCCATGTTGTAAAAATGATCTTCCACATGTTTCCTGTCCAGGCCTTTGGCCCTTTTTTATACTTTTTTTTTTTATCAGTTTTGACCTGGTAATGCTATATGCTATGGGATCAAAAAAATTTAAATGCCTGGTTATATGCTTTTAAAAGGTGTTTCATATCCTTGTTCATCTATGGTTTCATATTTGGAAAAATATTTATCTTCTTCTCCATAGTGACATTATCCACACAGCTACGGATGTAGAAAAGAACAGTGGATGTGTAGTAAGGCAGTAAGTTCAAAACGAGGAATTTATCTCCAGCACCTTTGAGACCTCCAAAGATGGCAGAGGGAATGTTAATCCAGCAGTTATAGAAGTGTCAACGAATAACATAAATACAAGGTCCTATGAGTCATTATTTTTAATGTGCAATTTTAGCATTTGAAACTCAGGGAGCCTCACTAAAAGCAAAGTGCAAGAAGGTGAGATTGAACAACTAGAGCCAAATAGGCTTTCTGAAAGAACAACATTAAGAGAACCTTGTATGGTGAATTAGATGCCTAAAGTGGGGATGATAGGCAAGCAGGAGTGTTTGAGCTGACCTTGTAGTAAGGCAGTAGCAGAGTTCTGGAGATAACATGTTACCCAAGAAGAAGTGGGTGCAGTCAAGCCAGCTGAACTCTTTGTAATAAGTTAACAATTCAAGGAAGAACACTTGGCATAATCCAGGGGAATCAATCATGCATCGTAAGAAGAGGAAAAGGCTGAACACTGTGATGGTTCGTAAATGTCAAAAAGCGGATTTGATCGCAGGCACGATGGGACAGTCCCATGTCAGAGTTGAGCACGGAAGGACAGCTGCAACGGTTTGCAGAAGTGAAGATTCACTATAACAGAGGCAACCTTATTCAATTTCTATTTGCCTTTAACTCATTCTGATGTTATTGAGGCTTAAAGTAAATTGTCTGTGGCTTATGGGTTTTCAACATCTAGAGTTGAGGAAGAATCAGGTACCTCAAATTCCAACTGCAGAACCTCAAAAGTCTCCACAGCAGTGAGCCTGCAGAGCTTGATCCATCTTAGCATTGAAGTGCTAAGTCCAAAAGAGTTTTTTTGGAAGTTTCAGGTTCAAGCCCTGCGGTTTCATTTATAAAATTTGATTTGAGTATGAAAATACTGCGGTGGGCTGGCGCCCTGACTGGGGTTTGTTTCCTGCTTAGCGCCCTGTGTTGGCTGGGATTGGCTCCAGCAGACCCCTGTGACAATGTGTTCGGATATAGTGGGTTGGATAATGGATGGATGGATTTGAGCATGAACATATGCATATGCCAAAAAACAGGAAAATGCATAACCCAAAAAAAAAATTGATTTATAAAACCTGATGTATGCACATTTTTTACACAGTTTACCATGTATAAATCACAATCATCTTGTAAATGTGTGTATGATGACACACCTCAAACCCTAGTTGCCACCCTGAAACAACCATATATGGACTATGCTAATGAACCTCATACATATGCAGTCACAATACTGAAGAACTTCATTGGCTGGTATAGCCGCCGCCCACCTGACACATGCAGACACCGTCGCCTGCATTTGAGGAGAGGAGTCCTATGGTGTACTCCGCAGTGCCTCTCCTCTGTGCTCTGGGTTTGGGAAATGGCATGATGTGCCAGCGTCTGAGTGAGTAGCCACTATCACCTGGCACATGACACAGAATAGGCTGTATGAAACACTGAGGGTTCAAGCTAGCCATCACGTACAGCACCTTCAAGCAAGTCTTCTACTAATGCTGTTTTACCTAAAGATAAATGAACTACGGGTTAACCCAGGCCACCGAGCCATGGCGCTTGTCAGTCTCATCTTGGCATAACAGATTACTTGTATATTAATAGAATGTAACAAAGCAGTGTCATTTTGTGCTAGGTGCCCTTATGACTGCTGCCAATTGCCCTGACTACATTACAAAAACTGGACACTGCTGTCAATTGTTTTTTCACATTGGCATGTATAAGTAAATCATACGAAAGCTCAATGTAGCATTTCAGGGACAGCAGGCATGATGGAGCTGAAGCTTGGCTGAGATATCCATGACCTGTTGGCCAGTTCGGTCTGGTAGGAGGCTGTTGCCAGAAGCTAACTTTTGTTAAAACTTGCATATGAACAGGTAGAACCCAATTTCAGGCAGTCTGTCTTTCCATTGCTAGAGCCAGCTCAGTACACAGCTCCAAGGGAGTGAAAGTCTAAATCAGCTCATAAGCTGGTCATCATCATTGAACAAAACTTGGCCATTGACATAGTCTTCAAGCAGTGCCAAACATGCCATGTTGTGTCAAACTGATAAACTATGAACAGCCTGTAGAGCATTACATTTATAGCTTTGTGTACGCAGCGAGTGAATTGTGCCTGTCTTTTTACTGCACTTTGGTTTCTAATCCTGAGAAGTGACAACAGGAAGCCGATATAAACTGACGAAAAAACAAAACAGTTCTGCAGTGCAAATAAACAGCATTGGCTCTCTCTAGCCTCCGTAGCATTATGTTTTTTCTCAAAAAAAACATGTAAAAAGCGTCATTTTTTGGCTTGAAAAATTTCATTTTTATTAAATCTCATCTTCCTACTGTACAACATGCAAAAGTATAAAAGTGATACAAATAGTAATAATAAAAACGATGAAGAATAATAATATTAGTAATACAATGAACAGCGCACTGGATGTGCGCAAGTAACATGAGTGTCACTTTCAGATTCCCAGAATCACTTTCGGTTTCATTGACCGTTCCAGTTTCACTGCCTGAAGACAGATTCACTTCGTCATCATTGCTATTGAGAGCCGTTTCTTACAAGACACCATTATGAGGTTAGGAGAAGACGTGTCTACACGAATGCCCAAATAATGCTCGGGCCTGATGCTTGCACAAGACACGCCTATACTGTTCGTCACTAACGCACTTTTACAGCCCAAGTAAACCTCGGGTCTTATGCGAGACATGTCTATATCGTGGCCCGGGTGACACTCAGGACTAATGCTATGGAAGCTAAACTAAAGTAGAATCTTAGTCATATTATTCACATTTGAAGTTTCAAAAGACTGTCATGTCAGCACACATTATAATAATAGTATAGTGATATGAATTACTATGCGCGTGTGTTGTCAATTAGCTGGTTTGGCTGCATTTCCCTACTTGATCAAAGGTGTTGTCATTTCCTAGTATCTCTATAAAATTGCGTATGAATGGCACAGTTGCCATAAAATGTATGCAAGCTCTCCTGTCAAGTTTTCTTTTATAAATCCCAATTTTGGCTTTTGTGTATATATTGTATATATATATTTAATAAAACTACTGCAATATGTTGACACTAATAAAAGACTAACCTTATCTACAAGCAGTTCATGCTTTCATTAAAGTACATGTATCTAGTTAGTTGCAGTAATAAAAGCGTGTAAAAGCACAACTTGTCCAGCGTGCGATTGTCCAGGCGAGAGCGCACCTTCGTGCAGAGTACGCCAGCTGCTGAGAAAGCACGCTCTACCTCCACTGAAGTAGGCGGCACAGTCATCAGATGCTGATACACTTGTTCTAAACAACGCCCGTGCTTGCCGTTGCTCTGAAACACCGCCATTTCTGCTTTTACTGATGCATCCAGTTTCTTGTCATCATTCTGTGATGGCAAGTTTCTTGGCACAGATAATGTGGATGCAACAGACTGACGCATTGCAATTTCAAGTTGCTGTTCAAAGCCATTGTCTGACAGACGTCAATGAACTTTGTCCCGTCCCAGCATTCGTGAGCTACAGAGTGCAGACTCCTCCCAGTCCACTGTGCTCAGTCTTAGTAGGAGCCGGGAGACTAACGACTGCTGCTGGTCTGTTGTTGACTGAATTAATCGGCAACACACTACACCGTGAGCCAAAAAACTGTGCCACTTAATTATTTTCAACTATAACTCTGTTATTTCTTGATCGATTTTTACACTTTTACACGCTATATATGCAAGCTTGGCCGTTCCCGGTTTCCCAGGAATTACAACAGTTTCATTCCCGGGAATGCAGGAATGAAAAATGTCCGGGAATCCCGGGCTGCCGATAATGGAATGGATTCCCTACTTGGGACATAACTGAAATTCCTGAACAAAATGGTAATGCCGCCGTTCTCTCTACCGATCACTTCTGAGAAATACTTTAAGCGCTTGCTGTAGTGAGAGAAGTCTGTGAAGTCAGCAGTGGGAAGTCCGCACATCCTTAAGAGCAGTAAGTCCAAACAGTCCCAGCACCATCACCAGCCTGGCATCTCGGGTCTTGAGTCTTGGGCTTTCATCGCCTTACCAACTGGAGGTGCAACTCCTCAGTGATTTGAAACCCCAGATCTGTTACAAGAGACAATCGGGGATCTCATTGCTCTTTTCTCCTTGCATGTCATCAATGTAATTTCAGAATTATATTTTCTTTCCCTGTTCCATACTCATTTAGTTGAGGTGCAGATGAAGTGAACATTACAGAAACAACATAGATTTACTTTAGACAGGAAACTTGAGGTCAGCAGATCCGTTACTGATACTTCGCATTTGGGGAAATGAAGTAATCTATGTGAAAACACTTTAGCACTCAGTGTCTGATTTTGTCATTTTCTCATGTTTTGTTAGCCACGTCATCAGCATGTTCATGAAAAGGCTTAATAGTTCTTGATTGTTAAGCCATCGTCGCTCGATGAAATGTTAAAAAGATCAGGACATCTCCAGCACTACCAACAAGCAAAAGATGTTCATTAGAAGAAATTCAAGAAGGGTAGGTTGTGACCCTCTGAACCATTTCCCAATTAGATGGTAATTGTAAAGTAGATTATCGGTTGCAAGCGAAATAATAGACATTTTAAATTGTAATGCAGTTGAGTACTGTGAGGCATCTACAAATCGGAAAAGGAAAGCCAGCAACATTTAACAGAGACTCTGTCAACACACATCCATCTATTCATTTATCTGACTCTGCATTGCACAAATTAGAACAGTGGGGGCCTGAGACTGCGTGGCAGCATTGAACACAAGGCATGAACACACTATCACGGATGGGTCATTCACAAGAAACACTCACTCACACACATGAGCCACTCCAGAATCTCCACTTAACCTAAATGGATATCTTTGAGGGGGGAAGGAGAAAACGGAAGTACCTGCAAAAAATCTTTCAAAGACAGAAAGAACATCCAGAATGTCCCGCAGAAGGTAACAAACGTTTCAGTTTCACGACTAAATATCAGACTTTCATGTTTACTAAAGAAATTTTATTTTTCACGCCTCTCCCCGCAGCCTCCCAAGCCATTAGCAGGCAATACATTTTAACTGCCTCCCTTTGGACTACTTTTACTTTTAATCCATTGAATATAAGGAGTTATAATCCTTTGAACCCAAAAATAGTGTTCAGTTTTGTTATCATTTAGTTATGTTTACTTTCATTTCGATTGACATTTTGTAAAATTATTTTTTTACGGATGTGACCATTCTGTGTATTTGTTTCATAACAGGGCCATTTTGTGTTTGTAGTTTTCTTGGGCACCTCCATTTTGCGTTTTCCACTTTTTTATGGTGCAATGCGTTTTCTAGATAGCACATGGCCTGTGATATCGTGGTGGGCCTGTCCTTAAAGATGCATTAACTGTCTAAACTTTGTCAAAATAAAAAGTGAAGACTTCAAGCAGAAAAAGAAATGTTTCTGAGAACTCTTTTGGTTAGAAAAATTGTGAATTTATTGCACTTTTTTTAATATGATGATTGATCTCGTGTCTTACTGTGCTTGCCTCGGCTATGTTTGACTACCCCTTAAATCTCTGACACTTCATTAAATTTAAAAGGTCTATTAAAATTTACATGGAAAATGCCATTGGCCATAACACCCAAAAGGAAAATACAAAGATATAATAAATGCAAAACTAAAAATGAATAAGAATGTCTTTTCTCCCACAACCCTAGAACGGATGTCACATTATGAAACTTCGGCTTGTGGGGTATGCCAGACACTCTGATGGCAGTTGCAGATCTTGTCGATGGACCATGTTAGTTTAAACCACTGAAAGCCACAAGCCATATCGCATTTAATGACTGTGTGCCAACCTTCCAGCATAGTCGCACTTGCCTCTTTTTGTGACAGTCAGTAGTGTACTGCCTGAAGAAGCTGGTGTCGTATGAAGAATTAACAGCTACGGCGTGTTCAAATGTAATCACAGCCCTATTTTTCATTTTCCATTCTCTCGCGGTACGTAAAACTTGAGACATCAGACAGACGATTTCTATGACTCACTAAGATTGTGTAAATGAAGTCTATGACCAAAAATTGCTTAAGACGATATATGAACATGCCTTTGCAGTGGAATGCTGCATCATCTTGGGTTTGTTCCAGCCTTGCGCCTGATGTTACTACTAGTGTGGCCTCTGGATATGTAGATTAGAGTATAAATGAATTCTAATAATACATTATTAGACTTACAGCAGAGTAGGCCCACTGAGAACTCCAGAAAACACTTCATCTTGTATGGCAGTCAAATGCTTGTTTTTATGAAGGTACCTGAAAAAATAATTTTAGAAGATGGTAAGCAGTTCTCGTCATCATTTGTAATTTTAACACATGGTGAGTAGTGACAGTTATCATTTTGAAAAGTACACATTCATCATCGGGCCTGCAAACAATGTAAAGGAATGAAATATACAGCACAGGAAAGGTCCAGTTTTGGGGCTGATTATTTGGCAAAATGCTAAACCAATAGTAGGTATGTCCATCCACTCATACATTGTCAAACCTGCTTAACCTATGCCAGTCGCATTGGGTACAAGACAGGGAACAACAAAAGTTGGGGTGACAGTCTTCTGTAGTGCAAACTCACTTTTATAAAGTCCAATTACTTTAAATATTAATTCTAAAGTTATATATTTGCTTACTCTGCGTGTATTAGGGATGTGTTAAGAACTCCAGAGGAGCTTGGGAAAAGCCTCAAAGACACAACAACATGGAAACCCTCCATAGAGTCAGCAGCCAGTCTGAGATTCCAATCCAGTCTCCAGGAGTGCTAATCACCATATTATCAAGTCACTCAACATGGTGTAGCAGCGCTATGTGATTTATGTTATTTGCAACCCTTTCCAGCTTCATGCAAATCAACAATTCTTGATCACAGATCTTCTGAGATACATCTTGTGAAGAGCTACGTGATTTAAGAACTTCAACTCCTAAGAGACCCTACGGTGGCCCTGATTGGACGTCTGAGGGAGTGTAGGGTCCACTTGGGAAAAGATCGGCCAGCGGAAACTTTGAAAAAGGAAGATGGCTAATCAGTAAGGAAGGTCTGTTGTGTGTGTCTGAGTTCACCTGTCTGTCTTGTCAACAATACCATCATTTGTAGATTTTCGTCTTTATGCTGGATCATCGCACCTGTATGGATGTGTGCACTGTCTTGTACCTGCCTATCGTGTACTTACGTCTTAAGTTCTGCTATAAAGGTATGTGGGGTTCCTAATTCTGCGTGCATGAGGTTGATGCAGTTCTGCAGATCACATGACCACACACTAGGCAGTAATTCCTCTATACCGCTACCCCATAGATGCTTATAAGTAGGGCTGCAAATGTCCCCTTTCATGTTTGTAGCTCTGCTCAGTTATTCAGCATTTCATGACAACATCTAGTTGTTTAGTTGTACAGTAGAGTATGAGAATGGATTCCTGAACAGTATAGAAAGGAGACCGAATCTGAAGAATCATCCTTCACTATGCTCCTCACAAACAAATGGTGCCGACCAAAATAGTCAAGCTCACCTGGATACTTGGCTCCAGCACTAGAAGGTTCTGGAGGTTCCATAAAAGTACAAGATGCGTCTTCCTGACATGTTTTGGATTTGCTGTCTCATTTATTAAGCATATACAATGCTAATGGTTAGTCAATCATGCAGCCTGTGTTGGTTCCCTTACCCACGAGTTGCTTAGGGTCACCCATTGATTTGATAAGCAAGTCACTTTGACCTTCTGAAACAGCTGGCTGAGCTTTCAGAGGAGTTTCTCAATCAGGGTTTTGTAGCTCCTTGTGGAGAAATGCTGGTTCATAGATCCTGCCAAATTTCCACTGATGTTCGAGTCTGTACTGTAATACACACAACACATTCAGGTGGCATATGGGGACTTAGCTCTGCCTTAATGAGTTCACACTGGCACTCCACATCCTTGGCCTCTATGTGCAGATGTACACTATCAGAGTATTTTAGTTGGAACTTCTTTGTAATATTATATTAAATTAGCAGCTAAATATCAGAAGAAGCACTTCTAAAACATACGGCACCCTTCAACTCCATGCGCTGAAATCCCTAAATCTAATTGCAATAATAAACTAAAAGTGAGAGTGTTTATCTTGGGTCTAGAGCACAAAGATCAGTTTTAACATCAGGGCCAGCACAAACACTGATGTGGTAAAACTCACAACAAGGACTTCACTATTGCTTAATTCTGCCCCTTTTTGTTTCATAGGTCAGATAAAGAGGGCCGACACAAATTAAGACTCTATATCCCATCAAGGAGCTCAAGAAAAAAGGAAAACAAAGGAATGAATGAATGTAGCTGGGCTCATTATCGGATCTTCTGCGCACAGTCCATGTTAGGAGGTGCAGCTGCCTTCAGATTGCATGAGCAGCCACTGTCTCTGCGTGTTTCACTTATCGTCTGTTGGTGTTTTTGCTTCAGGCACTCACTCCAGATTTGCTTCCATATTCCAGTAATGTGAGTGTCCGGTAAACTGGTCCCGATCTCAACGAGTGTAAGACCGTATGTGACAATGCCCTGTGAGGGACCGGCACGCTCTGATATGGATGGTTCCTGCTATGCACCTAGGTGAGATTATAACTGAATGAAAGAGTAAAGTTGTGCCCTTTGTTTCAATAAAAACTTTCTCTAAGTGGAATGTCAAGGAGATCTTGGGCAAACTTTAGGTATGCAGCGATATTTTTTTTTTGGAGACCAGCAGCTTCTTCCTTGGTGTCCTGCCATGGACACCATGCCTGTTCAGCGTTTGGTGTAGGATAGACTTATGAACAGAGATGTTCACCTGTTCTAATGATTTGATCAAAAGCCGTTGGTTGTTACTAACTAACTCTTGGTTTCTTTTCCGTCTTGTTGAGCATTCTGCATTGTGCCTTTTAAGCCATCTTGGCTCTAACACCCACTTCCAGGGAAGGCAGCCACAGTACCAAGTCATCTCCATTTATAAACTTCTAGGGCCTCATGTATAAGGCCGTGCGTAGAATTCGCACTATAACATGACGTAAGCACAAAAGCCGAAATGTGCTTACGCACAGAAAAATCCAGATGCAGGAATCTGTGCGTACTCCAACTTCCACGTTCTTCTACAAACTAACGCTTGTGCACGCGCCTGCTGTCCCGCCCTGTCTCCTCCCAGAATTACGCCTCTTTGAATATGCAAATCAATATAAATAGACCTTAAGCTCAGCGTTCTGTGAAAAGACAATGGGAAAAGCATGGGGGGGAAAATAAGAATTTCAGCGAATACCAAGTGGAGGCAAAGAAAAACGTACTATTTGTTGGTTTAAACAGTGGGATAAACAACAAAAGGAAGTTGACCGAGTGACATAGCGTGTCGGAGAAACTCGAAAGCTCAAGCTCACAAATTCACACAGTGCCCGAAATAAAAAAGAAGTTGTCACATATCAAAGTCGCCATGAAAAGGCGAGTTGTAGCCCACCGTCTGAGCTTATTAAGGTACAGACAAAAAAAATAGGCACACAGTGGGGAAAAAAGCATGAAATGTCAACTTTAATCTTGAAATTTTCACTTTATTCACGTAGTTTATTTTGTCATTAAAGTAGAGCATCATAAACTTCATCTTAAAATCATTTAATTTACTAGTTTCTCAAATCCCATCGTAACTAAAGTAGCACGTTAAATGCTTTGTTTTGCATTTGATCTTTAATGTGCTCTATGTGTGTGAATCACTACGTTCTTTCTCTTTCTCCGACAGGACACAGAATCCATTACATTCATGATATTGCAGCTCTCTGAATAATTAAAATACTGAGATGTATACGTGATATCATTTTCATGATGACTGGAATGAAAGCATGTTATTAAGAACATGGTGACGCAGTGATTGTTCATGTCTCACACAAGATGCTGCTGCACCGTGTGCGACCTTCGATGAAATAATTTATTGTAGCAGTACTGTCTCTTTCAAACGTACTAACCTTCAATTCCTGTCCTTACTTTTCTTTCCCCAAATACCCAATCGCCACACAATCAGCCTTGTAATAGATGTTAAGTCATCTGTAAGCTTACAATGACAATTCTTCAAAACTTTTAAGGAACATTGAAATATCTTCATAGTACATGTTTAATTATTCTATCCGTCTATCCTTCCAGTGTCGCGCCAGCCTCAGCAAATATACACCGGTAGGCAGGAACAATACGTGAACTTGCTAGCACTGCGGCACTGTGTCCTCACATGTTTAATTATTAACAATACAGATTATTTAAATGAAGTTAAAGTTTTATCTGTATAATATAATCAACATATTTTGCTGCATTTCATCTTAAAAATTATATCGTTATCATATGTAAATACGCGCTTTATAAAGTGGCACAGGTTGTGTAATATTATAACTGTAGTGCAAGTTTACAGTGGGGTGATTGTATTTATAAGTACAGACAGTTCTGCAAGGTGCAATTGATTGAGTGCGTTTATAGTTCTTGGGATGAAACTGTTTCTGAACCGCGGGGTCAGTACAGGAAAGGCTTTGATACGTTTTGTCATGGCTGAGGCAGTGTGTGCTTGATACTGTATACTGATAATTCTCTTTCCGATCAGCTGCTGCTGTGATTCCCCACTCAGATACAGTGATATAAATACTCCGAGTGGTGCAGTGAGAGTAATATGGAAAAAGATGATCCGATGTGGCAACCCTTAAATGGAGCAGCTGAAAGAAGAAGAAGAAGAAGAAGAAGAAGGTGCAGTGAGAGTAACAACGCTAAAGCACTTATGGTATTTGGAATACTATGACTATTCCCTGGACCATTATATTGTCACAAGTTAATTACAATCAGATGCATTACACTAATAAACAATATGCGGTTAGTTTCAGTGTATTTATAAAGCCGCGTCAGAAATGTGGTTCTAAGAAATAAAGGGTAACCACACAGGAACAGTAGCACTGCTTTGACGCTGGGTGCCGCCAGTCTGCAAAACCGAGTGGAGAACTTGCATACGACAGGGTATGAGGTACCGTGGAAAAATGCGCGGCTTTACGCCAAGTGTAGGTTTTATACATCGCAATTTAAACGTGGAAAAGTTCTAACGCAACATTTCTGTGCGTACGCACTGTTCATACATGAGGCCCCTGGTGAGGAGCATGCACTAATACTGCTTTGCTGTACCCACCACACAACAAGGCACCTGGATTGGGACCTGAGTGCAGCGAGAGGGCACCTCAGCACCACACTGGAACAGTGTCAGGTTTGTGAACTGATGAAGATCTATACTCTTTGGAGTTACTTTGCATGCCTTGCCATCTTCATGCAAATCAACACTTCTCAGATGATCCTTGTGAAGAGCAAACTCAAAATGTCCGAGTCTATTTTTATAGGTTAAGTCAGGTCTAAACCACACCTCCAAACTCATTTCATTGGTCGGACGCCAGGGTTGCTTTTGTTAAATACGTTCTACATTACAAGTTAAATTAGACTGTGTTTGTCAATTGTTGTAGCTTCGATGAAGATCAGACCTATTTTATGGCACACTTCTTCTTCTTTCGGCTCCTCCCATTAGGTTGCCACAGCAGATCATCTTCTTCCATATCTTCCTGTCCTCTGCATCTTGTTCTGTTACACCCATCACCTGCATGTCCTCTCTCACCACATCCATAAACCTTCTCTTTAGGCCTTCCTCTTCTCCTCTTCCCTGGCAGCTCCATACTTAGCACCCTTCTCCCAATATACCCAGCATCTCTCCTCTGCACATGTCCAAACCAACACAATCTCGCCCCTCTGACTTTGTCTTCCAACCTGAGCTGACCCTCTAATGTCCTCATTTCTAATCCTGTCCATCCTCGTCACCCCTAATGCAAATCTTAGCATCTTTAACTCTGCCACCTCCAGCTCTGTCTCCTGTTTTCTGGTCAGTGCCACCGTCTCCAGTCCATATAACATAGCTGGTCTCACTACTGTCCTGTAGACCTTCCCCTTCACTCTTGCTGATAACCGTCTGTCACAAATTAATCCCGACACTCTTTGCCACCCATTCCACCCTGCCTGCACTCTCTTCTTTGCCTCTCTTCCACAATCCCCGTTATTCTGTATTGTTGATCCCAAGTATTTGAACTTATCCACCTTCACCAGCTCTACTCTCTGCATCCTTACCATTCCTCTGGCCTCCCTCTCATTTACACACATGTATTCTGTCTTGGTGGTCCTACTGACCTTCATTCCTCTCCGCTGTAGAGCATATCTCCACCTCTCCAGGGTCTCCTCAACCTGCTCCCTACTATCGCTACAGATCACAATGTCATCAGCAAACATCACAGTCCACGGGGACTCCTGTCTAATCTCATCTGTCAACCTGTCCATCAACATTGCAAATAAGAAAGGGTTCAGAGCTGATCCCTGATGTAATCCTACCTTCAACCTTCAATGCATTCGTCACTCCTAGCACAGACCTCTCCACTGTCATACTTCCTTCGCATATATTTTATTTACGAGGGGCATTCAAAAAGTTTCCACACTTTTTTTTAACTCTATTTATGAAGAATTTCAAAAAAAAATTACATCAGTTTTCTACCTAGTCACCTTCATTTGCGATGCAATTTCCCCAGCATTGTGCCAACATTTTAATGCCCAATTACTACTCCTCCCAACTTCACCGTTTCCAACGAAAATATAAAAGTGAGGAAACTTTTTGAACGTTCCTTGTATCTAGTTATTTCCAAAGGGCTGACATACTTATTCTTGCCACTGTATTGATTAGTATAGTATATATTGATTAGACACATAACAGCAGTGATATTTGGGTGTACTAGAAGAACATAGAACGGTTTGGGGTTTGATAAACTTCATCTAGCAGTTCGGAAAGGTTATAATTCAAGCTGCGGAGATGTTTTATGGACAGTCAAATGAATGTGGGAATTCTAACACTAATAGAGACTGGCAGATGATTTCATCATAGAAAAAACAAATTATACAAGTCAGTACCTCCTATGTTATTCACCAGATATGAAAAGTATTAAAAAAATGAGATGATTCATTCAAATAGTAACTTATGAAATGAAGAGCCTTCCAGCATTGAAGCCCCAGAGTGCCTATGTGGATTTTGCCCATTTTCCCAACGTCTGTGTGAGCTTCCTCTAAGTATTCCATCTTCTATCCCAAATTCCAAAGACCTGCAGATTACAAGCGGCGGAGATGTTTTATGGACAGTCAAACAGTAGTCAGATGATTATGAGAGTTCTGACACTGGCAGACATCTTCACACAGAAAAACTAACCCTTTCAGTTGCTATGATTATTATCAAAGGTGAAGAAAAGCTGTCAAAAAATCTGACCATTCACAAAATTAAGGTAAATCGATTGGAAAAAACAGTGAAAAGTAAAATTAAAAATTACAAAAATTCAAGATTTAAAAACTGACAATATGGGATGTTAGCTTAGACCCTCTGTGTCATGGAGCCAATTAAAAAAAACAAACGGTGCTGTTTGACATCCAGTACTGCCCTGTGCATCGAGGTGGTGCAGGGAGAGACACAGTGCAGCTGATGAGGAAGGAGGCTTGTAAAGAGGCACATACAGTTGAAAGATCAGTATAGCCACTTCTCATTGGTTGCACTGGGAGTTAACCGGGTCAACGCCCACATTGCCTAGGATAACTAGAGCAGGGGTATGAAAGGGGAGAGGCTGGATTTGGAGAAAAGTGTTTGGAACGTCAGTGAGGGCAGCTCCAGAGGCACTTACGAAGTTTCCTTTAACAAGATGAAGTGTAGAACCTGCAACAGGATCATGGAGGCAGGGAAGAATTGTGGACATGGAATCAGATTGTGCTCTGCGGGTACCACTCAGAGGTGGTAGAGTGGGTTCTCTGCAGACCTATGGGAGGTTGCAGTGAAGGAGCATGAAGTTGTGGCCGAGTTCAGGGTGAAGGACACCAGGGCCTTTGACACAGAGCAGCGGAGATGAGTGCATTCATCATTTGAGGAACTGTGATCGTTGTGGCCATAGAAGGTACAGCACTAGGATGTAGTAAGGGGGGTGAATGAGTACTCGCTTGCAGTGTCGTCGGTAAGGTGGCATTTGAGGTGATGCGGTTGCCGTTTGTGGGTGTGTGTGCTTCTTTGGAAGTTGGAGTCAAAGCGGACATTTTTAGAGAATCTGTCAAAGGGATTTGACCTGAATTTAACTACTGTATTTATGACATTTATTTTTCCTTTTTTAATGCACTGTGTGTTTTATTAATTTTATTTAAGGAATTCTTATGGAACTACAACTTTTGACACTTTTTTATTTAATAAATATGCACCTCGCGCTTTTGAACATTTCGGTCCATCCTCATTTATGAAACATTACAGGGTCGAGAGGACAGTTAGATAGATAGATACTGTAGTTAGATACTTTATTAATCCCAAGGGGAAATTCACATACTCCAGCAGCAGTATACTGATACAAAAGAAACAAAACAAAAAAAAAAACAATATTAAATTAAATAGTAATAAAAATGCATGTAAAAGCAGGCAACAGCTTTATAACTTTGAGTAATAAAGCAGACAATAAATTTGGGTAATGTCAGCATTTACTCCCCTGGGTGGAATTGAAGAGTCGCATAGTATGGGGGATGAATGATCTCCTCAGTCTGTCAGTGGAGCAGGACAGTGACAAAAGTCTGATCGCTGAAGCTACTCCTCTGTCTGGAGATAACACTGTTCAGTGGATGCAGTGGATTCTTAATGATTGACAGTTGGGCACTGGGTTCATGTTCTGGACATTGACCAAGTGCAAAATCAAAAAACACAAAGTACATTTCAAAGAACCAAACAAGAGCCCAACAAAATGGCCAAAAGACTGCAAAACTTAGATAGGGGAGAAAAGACACCAAAAGGATGTAATGGCAATTCACTCAAGGAGTGGCGGAGAATCCTTTTAAAGTCTGCCAGATGCTGCAGAGATGACTGATTACAGCCCCTGGGGTCCGTATTCTCATTAGAAGCCTCATCCTGCCACCATCAAAGACAATTAAACTACAAATTACACAATTAGGAAAGTATTGGGAAACATAATTAAACTAGCAGAAGAGATTAACAAAGGATATTTACAAATATTAAACAATTAACCGATAAGGAAAGCAAATTAACGAAATTCAAAATAAAACATGATGACTCAGAGAAAAAAATGCAAAAGCTACAAAAACACAACTTCAGCGTGAGACTCACACCAAACCATGCCAGGTGAACTATGAGTATGTAAAACTTAAAGAACGTTTAAATTAAAATCACTCGAAATTCCTTTTCTTTAGTCTTTTCTTTAACCATATAAATAAAGTTACAAATGTCTGTGTGTCTGCCTGGACACCACTCAAGAATGGCTCAACTGATTTACATTGAACTGTCACATTGCAGGCTTCTTTTTTCTTCCCTCAGTCTACAGGGTTGCTTGGTGGAGGCTTCTTTGAAAAATCTTGCTATGCGACACTATATTTTCTTGCATTTTGAGTCCCAAACGAAGAATTCATACAAATAGAATGTTTAGGGATAAATTAAAGGTAGACCCGCTTCAAACGCAACGTATGCATTACCTCGGTATTATCCTCGGAGGCAAACTTCCACAGTTACACATTTTCATGGAGCAAGTGAGAGAGAAAGAGAGCGCGAGCAAGCAAGAGAGTGCGAGAAAGCAGTTAAAGAAGGCAGTAAGGCTAAGAAGGCAGTTAAAGAATACACCAGGCTTGTTTTTAAAGAGACTGCTTCGAGCATTGTTTTAATCTCATTGTATTTAATGAAGCCTTTTTTCTGTTGGATTTTAACCTCCACTTCACTTCTGTTTTATGGGATCATTTATTTACTGAAGGATTCTGAAAGCACGTCACTTTAATTTGGACTTTATTTTTGATTGTTGTTTTATTGATTTTAATTAAAGCACTTGGCAGTTTTTGCACATTTTTGATTGCTCCATTGTCACTGACGTGCTCATCTGTAACATTACTGACGGTGACGAGTTTAAGGGCTCCCGGAAGTGAGATGGGAGCATGCAGCGAACCCGCATCTTCACAGACTTTACCTCAAAACTGTAATCTCCTCTCCACTCAGTTCCTCCTCACTTCCTTCATGCCAGAACTCGACTCATGAAAGGTTAGTTTTCTTGGTTGTTTATGGTTAGTTTTTGTATAAAATTACGGATTTTTCAAATGTTCATTTTTTTTCCCTGTGCTTAAAACTCATTAAAAAAAGTGTTTCCAGCGAGAGGTTCGTAAGGCTGTAGTGTGAATTCTTGCAATGTTAGTTTTCTCTGTTCAAGGTTTTCTCCGTGTTATTCAATGTTTTTACATTTACTTCACTATTACGCTGTGCATTCTATGGTGTAATTAACTATTTTTGTGCTTAAAAATCTTTAAAAAAAATATATTTACATACAGCTTGTACGGTCCGGAATTTTTAATTGTAATTGTAATTTAATTAATTGTATTTGGGGGAAATTACTTTGGGTCACGACCAAATTGGGTTGCAACCAAAGTTTTGGAATGAATTACGGTCGTGACCCGAGGTTCCACTGTAGTTGCTGGCCGTGAACATGCTTAGCTTCAGGTGGTTGACCTCTTCTGAAGTGTATGTGGTATGGCTGCTGGCCGACTTTATTTATGTTAGTGATTTGGTATTTAAATGTTTCTGTTTTTTGTAATGACATTTATATTGTTGAAAAAAAGACATTTTTGTCTCATGTTAAACAAAACGCAAACAAGGCTACATAATGTTTGACTCTCTAGAAACAAGCAGCAAAATAAGTTGACCTCCATGCCATCACCTGGTCCATATGGCTATTAACATACAGTGTCTGTTGTGATCTGGCTCTTGATTTTAAGTCTTTTCCAACTGCTTCTTGGCCTTTAAAATTATGATGAAAGAATTTAGTGGTTATTTTCATTATTTATTTCCTTGTGTTTCCAATATTATTAAACATAAATGAAATTCTCTTGCTGCACCATCTTGTTTTCTTTAGGGATGCTGCCATGTTGGTAGATAGGACTTAATGCCCTGATACTGAGATGGTTGTGCATCACGATTTCACTAAAGTGATGTTTTAAGTGCCATTGCCACACATTCCTGGTCATCAAATTTTAGATTCATTAAATTAAAAAAAAGCCATAGCATCATTTCATATCATGGCTTTTGAACTTAGAGTTATGCTAATTGTTTTATGCCCTCTATTGTGCTTACTTCTTGGTTACGTGTACCGTTTTTGGCTTATGACTTACGGCTCCGTTCTCTGACCATTCTTCTGGTGACACACCATTAGCTTTTTTATTTAATTATGGCCTTCCTGGCAACAACTCCTGTGTGAAATCTGACTTTTGCAAGCCATCTTCTGATTCCCTTTTCACTCAAAATGGCTGTCGCCAGTAAACAACTTTTGAAGAAGGGGCCTGAGTTGCCTCGAAAGCTTGCATATTGTAATCTTTTTAGTTAGCCAATAAAAGGTGTCATTTTGCTTGGCTCTTCTCTACAAAATGCAAAAGGACACATAAATAAAAGTAACAGTAAAATAAACAAAAATAAAAACAACACAAGGAGCACAAAGCTTATTCTTTAACTCTTTCAGGGCTAATATTGTTTTTATTTTCTCGCAGGTCTGATTATTTTTCCCAAAAACTCAGTTTTCTAAAGAGCATACAAAGCAAACACTATATGCATTTAACATTAAACATTAGCTTTCTAAGATCGGCTGTGGCACTGCTTACATACTTACTACATACCTGTTTGTCTAACCATTTATATTCTGAAAGGCACTTTCTAGAAAAGAAACAGCTGCCTGCCTTTCATTTTTGATTTCCAGATCACTTGCATCAAAATCGGAGTCTGATGAGTCGCAGTCAGATTCAGCAAAAATACGCAAAAAGCAAAAAAATGAATAATGCCCACAGAGGATTTGGCTTTGCACATTCGTTTTGCTCTTTTGCCCGACATCGACGCCATTCTAGATGTTGTTTGCTCTACGCTCCACATACACACACAGGGATTTGACGTCAAGTCAATGAGTCTAACAGTCCTCCTAACTAAGAGGGTCTACCCGTAACGTGATGGTGAGCTTTGTCAACGTCTACAGCTGATAATTATTACCCTCTGCCCCTGGATGTCAGCTAAAGTCGACTTCCAACCTCAACCCCTGCAGTCGACAAAAGTCGACATCAGCCCTAAAAGAGTTAAAGAATCCAAAACTATGATAGCAAGCAAACAGCGCCGTCCTCTTATATAGTCGACTGGAGACATCACACAAAGTGTTAGAGTTGGTTCACATGATGGCAGCCACCTTAAAGGATAAGTTCAGTATTTTTCAGGTTGAAGTTATTTCATCGCATTTATGGTATATATTAATTTACCACATAAAATTGAGGTCTACATTGAATTTTTTTATACATTTTTAAAATATCTTGTCTGTTCTTGCAGTTTACAATGGGGGTGAAGGGTACCAATAGTTCAAACATAAAAAAAGCTTAAACTTACCAAATAAGTCCATTCTTCAGGCCAAGAATATTATCGGCTATACAGTGGTACCTTGGTATATGTCCGATTTGGAATAAGTCCAACTTGGTATACGTCCTGTTTGGACGCGAAAAATTTTGCTTGGTATACGACCTTTGTTTGGAATACGACTCGCGTGCTAACCTTGTTTACCTCTCTCGAGACAAAGCCACGACTGCCTACGAGCGTCAGTACGCCAGCTGCTAGTATTCAGTGAACAACCCGTGCTATAACTCTCTGTGAATTTTCACGTGATTTTGTGTTTTTTCGCGTAAATTTGAATTGATTGTTGAAAAGTATGAAGGTGGCATGCGTATCCGGGACTTGGCTGCTGCATACCGCATGCCGAGAACGACGGTATCTACGATTGTGAAAAACAAAGACGTTATTAAAAAGTAAAGTGAGGTTAAATTTTCATTTATTTCATCTAATTGCTTTTGTATTTATGTATTTTAGTATTAAGCAGTGTTTAAATTATTTTATACAACCCCATCAATGTATAATATGCCAATAACAATAGGATTTTTTTTCATGGGAACGGATTAATCATTTTCCCTTTATTTCTTATGGGAAAATTCATTTGGTATACGTCCTGTTTGGTATAAGTCCAAGGATCTGGAACGGATTAAGGACGTATACCGAGGTACCACTGTAAATCTGTTTCTTGAGAGCTGCACAAATATTGTAAAGCAGTGTATGCATGTTGCTTTAGAAAGGAATAAAAGAGTCAACAAACTATTCATGAGATTTGGCCACTTGAATGGAAAGCACCTCGTCTCGATGACTGTCTCTCTGCGGCACTAAGTGAAAGGCAAGAAAAGGCTGCCAGCCCATCATAAGAACAAGTGACACACACGCACCCAGGCACAAACCCTGCTCACGCTAACCTGTAGTAACCTTTTCACATTATCTTTATGGATTTTGTATACAGTAATCCCTCCTCGATCACGGGGGTTGCGTTCCAGAACCCCCCGCGATAGATGAAAATCCATGAAGTAGAAACCATATGTTTGTATGGTTATTTTTATATATTTTAAGCCTTTATAAACTCTCCCACACTGTTAACATTATTAGAGCCCTCTAGACATGAAATAACACCCTTTAGTCAAAAGTTTAAACTGTGCTCCATGACAAGACAGAGATGAAAGTTCTTTCTCACAATTAAAAGAATGCAAATATATCTTCTCTTCAAAGGAGTGCGTGCATCAGGAGCAGAGAATTTCAGAGAGACAGAGAGAGAGCGCTCGCTAAGAAAGGCAAACAATCAAAAAATCAATACGTGCTTTTGTGCTTTTAAGTATGCCGAAGCACCGCGATAAAGCGGCATTTTTTAGAGGAGCGTCCGTATCCTCTAGGCAAACAGCCTCTGTGCAAACAGCCCCTCTGCTCACACCCCCTCCGTCAGGCAGAGAGAGTGAGAGAGACAGAGAAAAGCAAACAATCAAGCACCGCCCGGGAAGCATATAGTATATCATTGAGGAGTTTTAGTTAATACGTAATACATGCTCTGATTGGGTAGCTTCTAAGCCATCCGCCAATAGCGTCCCTTGTATGAAATCATCAGGGCAAACAAACTGAGGAAGCATGTACCATAAATTAAAAGACCCATTGTCCGCAGAAATCCGCAAACCAGTGAAAAATCCGTGATATATATTTAGATATGCTTACATTTAAAATCCGCGATAGAGTGAAGCCGCGAAAGTCGAAGCGCGATATAGCGATGGATCACTGTATGTGAGAAAGAGAGCATAACACTAAGTCAGTGAGAACATGCAAACTCCACTGGGCCAACGACCAAGCACACGATTCAAACCCCTAGCACTAGATCTGTGAAGCAGCACCAGTAAGAATTGTTCTACCTTGCTTCCTGTGTTAGAGCTGTTCATCTGCTCAGCGCTCAGTTTTCTACTAAATGACATTTCCATTGCTAATATTCGAATTCACTTCATTTCAGCCCACTTCATTTACTGCTGTGGTGAAACGACTCACCTTAAAGACGTTTGGAACTGCAGATGTCTTCAGTAATGGGTGATCAGGAGCATATTTTCTTTTTCTCGTCAGCTTGACCACAGAGAAATGAGTGAAACAAACGTATAGGTCCCCTTTCAGTAGATCTTCTGAGTGTTCACATCAGCCATAAGCACTACAAGTCATAACTTTAAGGTGTTATGAGGAACACAATGAAGTCATTGGAAAATGTAAATGCTTTGTTTTTTAAGTTTATGTTCACATTCTGGAAATGCACGTTTTCAAACCATTTCCTCAAAAGCCAAAATTGCTCTAAACACCTTGAGATGCGTGTTTGGTTTCAGGCTGATCAACTTCCTTATTTATGCCTTATCACCACCCACTGTGGTGGGAGCGAGCAGACAAGCGAGCAGGAAATGTATTCTTACCTCAAGAAAAATAGTTCCACAAATCTGGGATGAAGTGATTATTTCTAGTTTTCATTTATTATCATAAGTCTGTCTTATAAACGTGGAAGGCATGTTTTCTTAAATCAAAACCTTTGCTGCTCCAGAGCTGATGTATTCAGTAAGTTTTAAAGCTTTTTCTGTCGCCTATGAACCTTTGTAACCTTTAGCCCCATTGTAAGCTACAAGAACAGATAAGGTAGTTTTAAAATTTATATAAAAACACTTCACTTTAGGACACTTTTTTATGTGAAAAATTAATATACAGTAATCCCTCGCTATATCACGCTTCGACTTTTGCGGCTTCACTCTATTGTGGATTTTATATGTAAGCATATTTATATATATATTTTGCGGATTTTTCGCTGGTTTGCGGGTTTCTGTGGACAATAGGTCTTTTTATTTCTGGTACATGCTTCCTCAGTTGGTCCCAGTTGATTTCTTACAAGGGATGCTATTGGCGGATTGCTGAGAAGCTACCTAATCAGAGCACACGGTTTAAATTCCGGTGTGCTGATTGGCTCAGCGACGGAGCGCAGAATTCAAATCCGCTTTGCGTTAACCAGGAAATCTCGTCTCGCTCATTTAGCATCAACGTGTTTCGCTGTGTAAAGAGTTAACTGTTGTGCTCTTTTGTGTTTAGCGCCACCGAAAGATGCTAATGATTGCTGAAAAAGTAAAAGTTTTGGATATGTTGAAGGAAAGGAACAGTTACACCGCTGTAGGACGTCATTACGGCATCAATGAGTCCACGGTTCATTATAATAAAAAGGAGGAAAAGAATATAAGATCTATGGCGGCAGTGTTCTTTAACCAGGGTGAAAAACGAGTTGTAAGTGGACATAATAAGACGGTAGTCTGGATTGAATCTGCTTTAGGGATTTGGATTGAAGACTGCCGGAAGAAGAACATCCCCTTGGAGCTGTAACGCTCTGCTTTGATAAAATTAAACTCATCATTATCGGACAAGTCATTGTGTCATTGTTGGTGAGTACCCATAACTAATTTAGTACATGTACGTACGTTTAGTGTAACTGTACACACATTTTATACAATTTTTCTTGCATTGTACGTATTTATTGCTGGTGGCCTTTCTATCGTAATGGCTGTAACATATGTAATATCGGAGACGCTCGATATCTTTAAAATAACATTTTGGTTTTACTTTATATAAACAGTGTGTTTACATACATCATTTCAATGAATCTTACCTAATATCTAAGAGAATATAAAGGGTTTATGCTGCATAATTGTGCAGGAAATTTTTATAAGAGTGTGGAAGAGTTTATAAGGGTTTTTACATATGGTTTTTACTGTGCGGACATTCACCTTTCGTGGGGGGTTCTGGAACGCAACCCCCGTGATCGAGGAGGGATCACTGTATACCATGATTGTGAAAAAATAATTTCAACTTGAAAAATACCAAAGTTATCCTTTAACTACCAGTACACAACATCCTTGCTGCCATAAAATAACAATGAAAAATGATTACATGAATGGCAAAAAGATTTTCAAAATGGTGTCTGAATGATATCACCATCAAAATGAAGAACAAATGAATAAACAATGCAAAATCTAAACAATAATTAAAGATAATGAATGGAAATATTGCCAAAACCGTAAATAACACGGTTCAAATAGCAAAATACTCATTAATTTGAGACCAAAAGGTATTCCAATAGGAACAAATATGGCCCTATCAGAGTTCTAACAGTAGCTTCTCAAGATTTAGTTCGAGCAGCTATAGTCACACAGTCATAAGTTCAAGTCCAGGAGGAGATCAAACTGATGTGGTAGGTGGGGTGTGAATATCCTATGATAATAACCCATGTGATTAACCTCCTTTGGACCTCCACTGCTCCCAGTATCCACAAAGTAAACTAGACTGGTGTAAATTTCTTGCTGAAACTCCTCACTTGCTTGACCCAGCTACCTCAAGTTACTTTCTCTTCCACCATATTTTCTTTACTGTGGTTGTCTGTTAGGCCGATCTGTCGCTAATTAAACCCTGGTAGGGATCACTCCACACACCATAGCTGGCTGCCTTTGAAAGGCTGGCACGCCTGGCAGTAGTCACAGTGACGCTGATAAAAATTAGCATTTGCTTCTTGACCATGGAAAAAACAAATGATAAAAGTCAGTACCTCCTATGTTATTCGCCAGATATAAAAAATACTTAAAAAAATTTGTTCAAATAGTAAACTATGAAACGAAGAGCCTTCCAGCACTGGAGCCCTACAGCATCTATGTGGATTTTGCCCATCCTCCCCCATGTCTGTGTGGGCTTCCTCTGATTATTCCTCTTCCATCCCAAATCCCAAAGACAGGCAGATTACAATTATCAACTATGGCTCATTATGATAAAATGTGCCCTACAATTAATTCAGACCCGATCCAGAGTTGGTCCACGTCTTATACACAATGCTGCTGGGATAACCTAATCATATCCATGTATTTGAAGAAGTGGGGTTGGAAAAGAGTCGACAAACAATAAATAACAACTGAGAGTAATATTCCAACAGTTTGTTCCACTGCTGTTTTCAGTAAAGAACAAATGCACCATAACTACAACAAACATGTTTTATGTGGGAAAGCCTCATGATTCTTCTGCCAGACTGCCCTCTCCATATAACTGCAGAGACGGTCTTCTGTTTGCGTTCTTTAAATCTCTGTGTCATTTACTGTATGTCCAGATTTGAGGAGCCTCCTGCCTCCACTCACCCAAGGTCAGTGGATGAATAATTAGGTTCATGGCTACCTAAGATGACATGTATTGCCAGAATGGGTGACTTATCATTTCAAGTGACTGCCAAGTGATGTGTAATGTATCTGACTTATCAGGTGACAATGGCAGATAACTTTCTTCAGAAAGTATGCTTTGACATTTTTTTAGCTTTCTTAGTGGGTTTGCATTTCTACCTTGTCCACATCACAGCAGGTTGTGATTCAAATAAGCTATGTGATTGGTAATGGAAACTGTTTTCTATTTGAGGGTTACTAATCAACTATCAGGTAAAACAACCTGGAAAGTTAGTCAGAACTTGTGGTATGTGTTGTAATGAACAGCACATATGGGCCGGATTGGTGACAGTTCCTTAACACTAGAATTACCAGAGCCTACGAAAAAAACTCGTAGATCCGTCCCACCTTAAAACGCTTTGCACCTCTCTGTCAGCGTCTTTTGTCTTCTAAACGTATGGATAAGCAGCAAACAGCAAGCAGCCTACTATCACATCCCCCACCCTGCAGTTTTCTAAGCTCAAGTCTGCTTACTTGCGTGTCAGTTGCTTGGAGTTGTATAGAGTGAGAAGTCAAGCAAAATTACACCTTTTATAAATACTATATCGTTATTTGGAACACATGCATTTCATGTGTGTTCTGTGTCTACAATAATCTATGTACAGTAAACACATCATTAAAATAGAAACGTTTTTCATGTTTTAGTAATAATTGACAAAATGTAGACATGAAGTATATAATGTGTGAAGTCTGAATTCCAAATATCAAAGAAACACTTTCATAAAAGGTACAAATATAACAGAACAAGTGTGCTTTTATTCACAAATATAACTGCAGAAAAACAACCCGTGTTTACCTGCGACACTGACACACAAATGCAACAATAGCTTCGGTGGTGCAACGGTATCAACTGCTGACTCGTAATCAAAGCTTCACGGGTTCAATCCCGGGCGAGTTCATTTTGAGAACTGAGTTGCTCGTATTCTTACTATTTTAGTATAAAAACATACATTTGATACCAGTCTGTAACAGCCGGTGTGATATATGATACTTGTAAAGGTTAGCTTTATTTTTTTTTTTCTGTTATTCTCTTAGCCACGTTCACGATCCCAACTACACGCATTTTACACTGCTGTTTTCACATCGACGCGCTATAACAGAGGTACACTCAACTCATGCCGACGATTCTACATCGGATCAAGAAAGTACTTTTGCCATCACTGTACTTTGTATATGTACATGAGAAGCTCTGCACTCATGACTTTACGCTGTAGGAAGTAAGTAAATAAATAAAGTTAAATAGATAAATAACATTCAATCCTTACATACAAAGGACGGTGCATGTGCCCAAAACATTAACATTTATATGTTACTTACATAAAAGCCAGATCAACATTTATGTAAGTAACATATAAATGTTAATGTTTTGGGCACATGCACTGTCCTTTGTATGTAAAATCCAGATCTACAGAGTAAAGTCATGAGTGCAGAGCTTCCCATGTACATATATGTGTTTACATAAAATGTTGTAGACACGCAACACACATGAAATGCATGTGTTCCAAATAACGATATAGTATTTATAAAAGGTGTGATTTTGCTTGACTTCTCACTCTATACAACTCTAAGCAACTGACACGCAGGTAAACAGACTTGAGCTGAGACAACTGTGCGCTGGTGGGGAATGTGATAGTAGGCTGCTTGCTGTTTGCTGCTTATCTACACATTTAGAAGACAAAAGACGCTAACGGAGAGGTGCGAAGCGTTTTAAGGTGGGACAGATCTACGAGTTTTTTCGTAGGCTCTGGTAATTCTAGTGTTAACTGGCCAGGAGGCCAATATAACAGAGAGATTGGGGAGGCTCAGTCTCAAGACTGTATGCTCTCCCAGCCCACTAGATGCCAGCTCCCCTGGGTTTCGGTACCCATTTGGACACCCATGAGAATTGTAGTTTGGTGGCGCAACATTGCTGGTGTCTTTGGGTGCTACAGTCCCTATTGTTTGGGTCTTCCGTATGGCCTGGCACTGGAAATACTCCTGGGTCTTCAAGAAAAAAGACTGCACTTTCTTGTCCAAGTGAGTTTAGCTTGGAGAAAAGACAAACAACACTCGCCTTGGAGGAGTATTACTGAGGAGGAGCAAAGAATTGTGCATTTGATTACTGTTTAGAGGTATTTGTTTAAAAATAAACCTCTTTGTCTTATACTCGGGACTTGTCTGAGCATTCGTTTTTGGGGCTTTCTGGTGCCCCCTAGTGGCTACTGTGTCTACGGGATACAGTCTGACTATCAAATAGGGTTATATTTATTTGCTTAACAGACGTTTTATCCAAAAGAAAAAAGGAGGTCAACAAAATTGAGTAATTGAGTCCCCCCAATCTGGGGACTGTTTATGAAACAAGAGTTACAAGACAAGGGTTACTTTTAAAGAAAAGAATCCAAAACTTGGTCACTGAGTAATGGCTAGTGCATGTGTGTTTGGAGTCTGTATGTTATACGACCATCAGGTAAAGGGGGTACTAGAACAATAGTGGAATCCCAGAATACAATTCTAACTGTGTCCCAGAAATAGTGACTTTGGTGTCATAAAAAAAAAAATCCATACACTGCGTCCAGTTTGGTTCCATTAAAGGCGTAACCCATAACTTCAGTAAATCCATTGTTGTACAGCTTCCTGAAAGAATAAGAAGAAATAAGAATATCATTTATGGAACAACGATTTATTATTCCAGAATGTGAAAACCCACAATTACAACTGTACATAAAAACATAAACACATGAGCATTCTGAGGATTCTGATATACACCTTCATATGTTTTAGGCAGGGGTTGTGAGTTTAAAAGTCAATGGTCAAGTCAGGTTAGTCAGAGAGTGGAGTCAAAGGTTGCCTTATTTTATACAGATATGACTTTTACAAGCTTGAGGGAAACTGGAACCAAGCTAGACTGCTAAGAATCTTACAAGGGAATCCAGTAAGTGCTTGAAAGCAGATTAAAGGAGCACACCAAATTGTAACTATTAAACAGGTAGGGATCTGAAAATCTGATAAAAAGAAGAAGAATAAAAAATGTAAAATGTCAATTGCTTACTAAAAATCAAAGTGAAACAATTCAAAGAAAAAGTTCTGATACTAACTATTTTTTTGGTCTGTCCCTCATTATATTTACAAAAGAATCCAAAGTATGGACAATGAGTAAAGGCTGCCACCATCTTTTATAGGTGGAGTGTGATGGAGTAATGTGTTAGGTGACTTCCATTTAGTAATGGTAAACAATGTGGCCATGGCCTTACGTGGTCTGATATAAAAGTGTGGCAAAATCAAAGAAACAAGTAAGAAAATGTATGCATGGCATTACCGCCAGGTGTATTCAGAGACTTGGCTAGCTGGTTTGAAATCCAAGAGTTTGCCATTACATTTTTTTTTATTAGATATTTCTATAACAGTCATATTTAAAGTAACAGTGATAGTATAGTATAGTATAATTACATGAACTAGTAGTGTTTTTAATGTTTTAAATACCATTTTATAGTATCGTGGGTCTGCAGTTGCTTTCACAGACAGCAGATTCCAACTCAAGTGATGAAAAGATTCATGTGCTGCTCTTGGTGGCTGTTGGATGTGGAGGGTCTGTGGCTAATTGTAGGTCAAATTTATTAAACATCATCTTTTTCAAAGAAGCACCTGATGCAGATGTAAATTCTGTGCTGAAGTCCTAAGTTAAAATTGACAGATCATTTGTGACACTTTGCTGATTAAAGTGTCAGATAAATATCGAATCATTATAACCTTTAGAAAATGCAGCCACGAGATTGTATTTAAGAATGAAGAAGGAGCAACCCAACCAGGAGATGGAAAGGCAGAACAGGGTTCTTAGTACGTATAGAGTTTGCCAAGAAGATGTCATGAGACACTGAGGCAGTGGTCAGAATAAACGTCTGCCAAAATCGGTGCCTTTGCTTGTCTAAATCTCAGTAAGAAAACAAAGCAGAAAGTTTAAAACCACATAGGGGCCGTTTCAAAGAAATCGATAAATTGATCGTAGATCCCTAAATAGAAGGTAACTTGTAAGTAAAGTAGGGCTAAATAAAATTAAAGACATAATCTAGTATTCAAAAACAAGCTGAAAAAAAATCCTCATTCAGGAAAAGAAAGAAGAAACAAAAATAAGATCTGCTATCTTTATATATAATTTGATACTATCCGTATGTATGGTGTTCGCGTCAATACCTCGACTCAATACAAGTTAGAACCATGCAATGGGACTCTGCCTCTGTAATTAGAACATAACGTGGCAAACGCGGACGCAGTATTGCATGATTGGCTAAGAATGTTTGAATGCTTCAGTGACGCCGCTGGATGTCCGAGTATAGTAAGTCGGCGTTGGTTCGAGCAGATAACAGTAAGTTCGGTTGGTTTTTGGAACGTTGGTTTGGTGGGGCGTACTTTCCAGGACTAACATCATCGACTGACTTAAACCCTTCGACAGCTCTGGAACCGTAAGTAATTTAGAATGTATCACCATTTGCTTGGTACATCGAAATCTATCTTTGGGCTGAGTTCGGTTTTGGCATCCGTCCTTCTGACATCCATTGTCAAACTGAGCAATGACGGCTGGGTATTAACAATGGTCATTGTGTAAATTTTAGCCAATCTTGGATCGAAAATGACCACGCCAACATAATTATTACTCCGACTCTGATAAGAGTCGTAAAATACGGTTTGTTTTGAAAATTTGTTTGCCGGAAAAAATCAAAAATCAAAGGTGCGCTGAAGAGCTGAGTTCACGTCTCGCAGTCCCGTTTAAACAGGAAGCTCTTCATTACATCGGCCGAAAAGGTCTATTTTAAGCACAAATCAGTGCCATGATAACAAAATCATTTCAAGGACTTAACAAAACAAATAATTCCTTGCAGAGAAAGTATGGATTTCACAGATGTAGAATTTGTAGCCCGATTCAATTGGGCTCCCAGTCGCTAGTAGGTAAATAAAACGATAAAAACAAAAAGGCAAAAGTATAATAAGGAAAATCTTAGAGTTTGGTTTCAATGTTCTTGAACTGAATTTGACATCCCTTGAGTTTCATTTATTTTGGTCACATGATTGACAAAGACCTAATCATTTTTGTGTCTTGGAGAGGTTATCTGACCCTGCTGCAGTGGACTGGTGCCTGGTCCAGGTCTAGTGCCCACCTTGTAGCGAGCCACAGAAACTGTCAATTGTGTTCGTCCAGTAAGTGTTGTGCTTGTCTGACGTTTTTCTTGCATATTTAAACAATACCTAAAGAAGAGTTTCCCTCTCTAAACAGCAAAGACTTCACCATTTACAATGCTTGACCTTTCTCGGAGGTGGGTGGGATCCTGTCATTAGGTTCTGAGTTCTGTACATTAAAAGAAAGGGGTGTGCATTTCAAAAGAAGGAGAGAAAAACAGGCATCAGAATAGATTTGGATTTGACATACATTAGTAAACGTTGCTATAATTTTACCAAAAGAAACAACAGATCATCACTTTTCATTTAGTTACATGGCACGAAGGAGTTTTGGACATTTCGTCATCCGGCAGCTGTTGGACTGCTCTCTGGACTTGCCGGTGAGACTGTTTTGGCTCTCATTTCGGAGCAGCCCCTTTTGAACCGCGTTTCTGCCGTCATCGTTTTGATTGTGCTGGCTTCCACCTGCTTCTCAATATTTGCAGTTACTGTGTTTTCATATTGGATTTTGTGAGCATGTGGATGCTTGCTCTTCCATCCATCCATTATCTAACCTGCTATATCTTAACTACAGGATCACGGGGGTCTGCTGGAGCCAATCCCAGCCAACACTGGGCGCAAGGCAAGAAACAAACCCCGGGCAGGGCGCCAGCCTACCACACGGCACGCGCACACACCAGGGACAATTTAGAATTGCCAATGCACCTAACCTGCATGTCTTTGGACTGTGGGAGGAAACCCACGCAGACACGGGGAGAACATGCAAACTCCACACAGGGAGGACCCGGGAAGCAAACTCAGGTCTCCTAACTGTGAGGCGGCAGTGCTACTTACTGCGCCACTCTGCTTGTTCTTTGTTTTGTAATTATTTATGTTTCATAGATAAAACAAGGGAGGTCGGAGTCAATTTTGTGTTTTTATTTTCTATCACTGTTAATAATTGTATTTACAGTGGGATGCAAAAGTTTGGGCATCCTTGTTAATAGTCATTATTTTCCTGTATAAATCGTTGGTTGTTACGATAAAAAATGTCAGTTAAATATATCATATAGGAGACACACACTGCCTGATTTTGTTTGAACAATTATTGCACACTTTCTGTAAATCCAATAAACTTCATTTCATTTCTCAAATATCACTGTGTGTGTCTCCTATATGATATATTTAACTAAAATTTTTTATTGTAACAACCAACGATTTATACAGGAAAATAATGACTATTAACAAGGTTGCCCAAACTTTTGCATCCCACTGTATATTGGGATTGGGAATCCAGGGTGTATGTAATATTTTATCTTTTCAAATACGTTACATTTACAGTTATTTAAATCTTGATTTTTGACTTATTTATCTGTTTTTGTCCTTCGACTGGAGAACACGAGTGGAAGGCAGGTGAGAAATTGAAGGGTAAGTACAGTTTGATGTGACCCATAGCACATCTGGAGTGCGTGACTTGCCACCCTCCGAGCGTGAGCGTCTTGCATCTGATAATTCTGGCGTAGACTCTGTTAGTTTGAATGTTTTGTTTTACTAAATTTGATTTTGTGTAAGCTTTTAGGAAATGTAACATCCATATAAGGAGTGAAAAAGCTGATCTAACAGCCAAGCAATTACTTTTAATTTTGTTTCATGTGTTTAAGCTAGACTGTGACAACGGGGATCAGAGAGAGAAATTGGTGCAGAAATAGGCAGAGGAACACTGTGTTGTAAATTGTTGTTGTAAATTAGTTGTTTTTGACCTCCACTTTTCTCCATATATTGATATTTTTATTGCTATTTTCGTGACAGTCCTATGGTAAAATGTAGTATTTTGTTTTGGATCATGAATGCCACCATTTTGCACTTTGTTATTATTATTGAGTTGGTGTTACAGCCTTAGAAATGGTATCAGAAAACTGCAAAAGTCATCATGAGTTCATTTGCAGCTTGGGGTGTCATGAAGTTGTGACGTTATTTCTGTGTGGGTGAGTGGGTGTGGGATGCTTTGTAAATACTTCTTATGTCCTACTCTGAAGAAAGACAAATTCTTATCCTAGGAGGAATTCTGAGACACTTGATAAATATGGACCAGGAAATGGATAATGAGAGATAGTTAGAGACAGACAAAACGTTAGAATATCAAAAGAAGACAAGAAAAACTAATCATCAAAACCAAAAAACACAAAAGAACAATTATCCTAATTATCCCAAATCAAATTCAGACTTGAACACAGTGTGCTATTCTCTGCCATGTCAAATAGGGTGTGTCAGTAACATCACAGGTCGAGCCTGCATAATGTCACATGTCATGCCCATGTGACTGACAGTGGAAATCATAACTAGAAACAATATGGAGACGTGTATGCCATAAGACTCCAACAAGGCGCCACCCATAAAAACATGGGTATGAAAAGCAATAATGTAAGTGCAAAACATTAATAATATACAAAAAAACTTTCAAAATAAATAAATAATAACCAAAATAATAATCCTAAACTTTCATGACACAAAAATCAAGAAAATATCAATTCCACATTGCGCTGTTTACGTCTTTATTAACAACAGCACAGTAAGACACCAGGTACAAAGGCAAGTGTAGTACGATGCCCCTGGCAGAGTCTCCACATTTCCCATAATTTCTTGCTAATACACTGGATGGCCAGTTGCAGGTGACATGTAATTAAAAGACCTTCTGAATATTAGGGACACATCCACGTGTTTTCTATATCTGTTTTCTTCTGGTCAGAGCCACAGGGTAGTGTCAAGGATACCAAGACACAAGTTGATGAACCCCAGCTTTTGTAATTAGAGGACAACCTGCGATTAGGAAAACCAACAATCTAAACTGTAAGAAACGCAAAGGAATTTACATCCTCATTCCAGAGCTAATCCTACACCAGTGTTTCTCAACGTCGGTCCTGGGGACCCCCTGTGGCTGCAGGTTTTTGTTCCAACCAGATTCCTAATGAGTGACAACACCTGATAGCACTGAGCTCATTTAATTAGCTGGTATTTTTTTTTCTTTTATTCGACATTCAGAAAAGCACAGCAGCATGATTTTTAGATTTATAAGACATTTAGAAATATTTCTGCTTTTGCTATAGATTTGAATTCTTAACTCTCTTTTGTTGATTTCATTATACTTTGCCCTTTCTCTGTGCAGTTTTCCCCCCTTCATTGTATCTTAATAATGACAACTTAAAACAAGCAGATCAGACACCCAGGCAAACAACACTAAATAATCAAAGGCTGCAGATGATTTAGCGTCAGACTTACTAATAAGTAAATAATGGATTAATTAAACAATTAGAACACCTAGAAAAGTAGAATGAAAATCAAGATGAAAATACCGTTAAAAAGAAAAAAAAAAATACATTATTCCTATATAACTGCTTGGTACATTTTAACATATATTTTTTTTAGCAAACTTAGTTTTTTAATTAAGACATATTTTTCCCTAAACACAGAACTTGGTTTCAGTTCACTTAATTAGCCCGGGAGTTCAGTTAAAAACTGAAGCTGATTGGAACAAAAACCTGCAGCAACAGGACCAATGTTGCGAACCCCTGTCCTACACCATGCTAGAAGTTAATGCGTCATACAGAGTTTGAAAAAACAACTTAATGCTATACGGTTAATGTTCACAAGGAGTCGGCCATCGACTGATACTTACAGTGTTAGAGATTCGTTAGATAAGCCTTGAAAAGCATTGGCAGGAAGTGAGGCTATGTAGGGATTGTCTGCAATTTCACTAACAATATTAAAAGAGAAAACAAGGCATGTATTAATAATGTTCTTTTCACTTTATTATAAGGTGTTATTTTTCTTGGCATCCTTTACTTTCAATCTGTACCACCATTACCAATTTGATGCACTAGGTTAAACAGTTTATTGCTTAGAAGTAAAAGGATATTAGCCAGAAGATATCTGGATGGCTTATTCCCATACACGATTCACTCATACCACGTGAATTCTTAATAAAAGTCAGGAAATGCAGAACAACTGCATTCCAAACTCACTTAGTCCATTGAAACATATAACCCAAGACAAATCAAGGGTCAATTTGAACAAACATATTTCAGATTGTATTTATAAGTTTAGTTTATTTGAAATCATCATTTTTATTTTTTACTTGGCTCCGGCTCATAATGTCTGTCTGTTGAGCCTTTGCCAAATACAAGTTCATCAGAAGATTGTACATTGTCTTATTGACCCTTAGGCATTACATTAAAACAGCTGAAAACAGTCCTTCAGTAATAAAAATCGGTATTCCTGTAGCTAACAACTCAGTAGCTAAATAGCATAAACACTAAGTGGCCACTTCATTTTGTACACCTGATATCTCGTGCAGTGAACTGCTCGATCCATGCCAGCACCACACTGTATATGCAGGGAGTAGTAAAGCAGGGAGGCCAGTGCCATGTTGTTTATAGCACAGATTTTGTTAGTTTCTTGTGATTCCATTGCATCGCCCCTATTTAAGATAGCGGCACCATATGAAGAACGTTCTCATTTTGGGATTAAAAAAAAAAAAAAAAAAACAATGACGAGCATAGTTACGGCTTAACAATTGTTGTCATTATCAGGAACTCTACTTTGTTTTCTTTAGATTTTGACTTGCTTTTTTATACAGTGATCCCTCCTCGATCGCAGGGGTTGCTTTCCAGAACCCCCTGCGAGAGGTGAAAATCCGCGAAGTAAAAACCATATGCTCATATGGTTATTTTTATATATTTTAAGACCTTATAAACTCTCCCACACTTTTATAAACATTTCCCACACAGTTATACAGCATAAACCCTTTGTATTCTCTTAGATATTAGGTAAGATTCTTTGAAATTATGTATGTAAACACACTGTTTATATACAGTAAAACCTGAATATTATTTTAAAAGATATCGAGCGTCTCCAATGTCACATATGTTACAACCATTACGATAGACAGGCCACCAGCAGTAAATACGTACAATGCAAGAAAAATTGTATGCAGTAAAATGTGTGCACAGCGACACTAAATGTACGTACATGTACTAAGTACTGTATGTAGAAAATTAATTATGGTAACTCAGCAACAATGACACGACGACTTGTCCAATAATGATGAGTTTAATTTTACTGCACACCAAAGAACAGCGTTACAGCTCTTCTAAAGGAGCCTCTTCAGGTGACTGTGTAGCACCACCGCTGTTCTTCTTCCAGCAGTCTTCAATCCAAATACCTAAAGCCCATCTGGATCCCATCCGGACTACCGCCTTATTACGTCCACTTACAACTCGTTTTGCGCCTGGTTAAAGGACACTGCGGCCGTAGATCTTATATTCTTTTCCTCCTTTTTAAATAAAAAGAATTGTGGACTCATTGATGCCGTAATGGTGTCCTACAGCGGTGTAGCTGTTCCCTTCCTTCAACATATCCAAAAGTTTTTTACCTTTTCGGCAATCGTTAGCATCTTCCATTGGCGCTTGGGCACGGCCCCTGAAGCAGTAGCAGGTGCAGATCGTTTTGGAGCCATAACGAAGGGCTTGACTATGCACAAAGATAAACACAAAACAGCACAAAAGCTAACTCTTTACATAGCCAAACATGTTGATGCTGAATGAAACGAGACTTCCTGGTTAACGCAGCGCAATCGAATTCGATGCTCCGTCGCTGAGCCAGTCAGCACACAGGAACTTAACTGCGTGCTCTGATTGGGTAGCTTCTCAGCCATCCGCCAATAGCGTCCCTTGTGTGAAATCAACAGGGCAAACCAATTGAGTAAGCATGTACCAGAAGTAAAAAGACCCATTGTCCGCAGAAAACCACAAAGCAGCGAAAAATCTGCGTTATATATTTAGATATGCTTACATATAAAATCCACGATAGAGTGAAGCCGCGAAAGTCGAAGTGCGATATAGCGAGAGATTACTGTATTGGGGTTTGATGGACATTATTGACCTTTGCTCATATTCTGACCATCTCCTGGAGCCTCATGGATAAAATGTGCTTATAATCAGAACCGTGCGTAAGTCATTTGTTTACACAAACTTGTGTGCATAAATGCATAAATGTTACAGTAAGTTTTGACCATCCATAAATCCTACTCAGACTTTTTAGTGTTGGTATTTTAATGACTTCAAGGAACAGGACAATGCAGTGAACAGAGAATTTAATTTCATTGTGCATTTCAATGACATGTCAGTCCCATTCTGATGTTCTTGACCTTTTTTTATCACAGTTAACATGTTTTCTCAATCCAGCTGTCTTCAGTGTTGGTAATACTATTAAGTGTGTGCATTAGGCGTTAATCGCCTCAGTACCTAGACTTTCTATTTTGTCTTCAAAAAGCGTATGCTGAGTGCTGTATGACGCAAATGTGAGCTTTAGACAGCCTTACCAAAAAGCCAACCACTACACACAGCATGACCCTGAAGTCTGCTTCCCACACTACTGAATTGTGAGTTCAGCCGGGCCCAATATGAACAACGTTCGTCAGACACATTTGAGTATCCCATATTAGTTGTATATTAATTGAAGGTAAGTGCTTTCTTTCTACAAAAGCAAATATTCTGTGATGGTGCCTTTATTGCAACATTTATGTACTTTGGGTTCTCCAACTCTGGTCCTGGAGCGCTACTGTGGCTGTGGATTTTCATTCCAATCCTCTTTTTAATTAGTGACCTGTTTTTGCTGCTAATTAACTAATTTTCCTATTTAAGACTACACCACCATAATTATTTCTTTTTGAAATTAATTAATAGTCAAACAATAATGAGATAGTAAGTGATCCAACATACAGTACAGGCCAAAAGTTTAGACACACTTCCTCATTCAATGTGTTTTCTTTATTTTCATGACTGAAGGCATCAAAACTATGAATGAACACATGTGGAGTTATGTACTTAACAAAAAAAGGTGAAATAACTGAAAACATGTTTTATATTCTAGTTTCTTCAAAATAGCCACCCTTTGCTCTGATTACTGCTTTGCACACTCTTGGCATTCTCTCGATGAGCTTCAACAGGTAGTCACCTGAAATGGTTTTCACTTCACAGGTGTGCCTTATCAGGGTTATTTAGTGGAATTTCTTGCTTTATCAATGGGGTTGGGACCAGCAGTTGTGTTGTGCAGAAGTCAGGTTAGTTGGACGATCATTTATTTTTCAACAGGACAATGACCCCAAACACACCTCCAGGCTGTGTAAGGGCTATTTGACCAAGAAGGAGAGTGATGGAGTGCTGTAAATGGTCATGAAAATAAAGAAAACACATTGAATGAGGAGGTGTGGCCAAACTTTTGGCCTGTACTGTATGACCAGCTACCTGTGTCCATAATAAAATATCAGAAAATAAAGAAAGGTGTAGGTCTCAGTAATGTTGATCTGCTTCATTCTGCAAGACTTTTTGATGGTGTTCTTGGGGAAAAAAGAAAACCAACCATTCTGGAAATGTCAGCTATGGCAGAATAAGAGCAGCAACTGGCCATGGAATTAAATAACAGGATTAATTAGCAACAAGAAGCAAATTCTAATTAAAAACTGGGCAGAGAGAAATTGATAGGAGTTTAAGGCCCCGATGTAGATGGTCATCTGTTGGCTCACTATTTTCATGTATCATTTTTGTTTGGGTGACATTTAAGGAGAAGAATGAATCAATCCAGTGGATTGAATGGTAAAAAGCAAGGCAGTTAAAATGAAGGGAGGAGATGTTAATTAGCAGCAAAAACTAGTCACAAGTTAAGAAAAGGGCTAAAATAAAAACCTACAGTAGCGCCCCAGGACTGGAGTTGGAGACCCCTATTGTCGTCAATTGCACCGATTACATTTGGACAATCAGCAATCACTGCCTTTTGATCTCGGCTTACTCACCCTGACCCTAAGGAATGTATCTGTGTAGAATCTTAACTATACCCAGGGGTTGAAGTGTCGGAACATCTCTAGATTTGTGACAGATGGTAGATGAATGCCAACACATCGCCCTCTGACCTTGCATGTATTTAAGCATTATTGAAGTAACTCCCGCTCTCTGGAGTAACTGTATTTATTTTATAAAGCATTGTGAAGCGTAAGAGGAAGCAGACACAAAATGGAGTACCCCAGCAGTTACTGTATTTAGTTCTACTTTAATCACTGATTACACCATCCCATACAGATAGCATGACACGGCCCAGTGATGACTGCGAGATTACTGACCAGTCAGCCACTTCACAGTGAAAAGTACCCGTTGCCAAATACCCTACAGTTGTTATAACCTGTAACGGAGCAGGGATTGCATGATTTCTGCGTGATGGTCTCAGTAATGTAGGCTCCAGTTCAGCACATAACACCAACAGGACGGCTGGCTGATGTCTAAATCGGCTTATAGGGTAGCCATCATTGTTAGCCATTGCGTTGGCTTGTGCACTCCCTCACAACACAGCACATAAATATGAACTGTGTCTTCCCCTGAAAGAAGCCCCCTCTCTGCCCCCTGTCCCACTTCCTTCTGTTATTTCATCTCCTGCAAGACATCTTATCATGATTCGGCTGATTGAAGATTATCTGCCATTCCCAAACTTAACCAGCTTGCTAATCATATTCCCGTCCAGACTGTTAGTATATACTGTACAGTATTTAGAATAGCCCCAGAACTGACCCCTGAGGGACACCACTCACTCTTAACATCACCCAGTTCTGATAAGGCTCCTCACACCATCACCCTTTGCTTCTTGTGCTCAAGCCAATTTTGCGCCCATCAATGCACTACACGTTGAACGCCCAATTCTTTGAGTCTGATCTTCTCATGTTGTACCTTATCAAAAGCTTTCTGAAATCCAGATAAATAATATCATACGAAGCACTCTGATCACCTCCTTTTCTTGCTTTGTCACACAATTCCAGCATATCTCCCCCTTTAGATGCCATGTTCATTGTTCATTAACAATCTCTTCTTGCTAATAATTTCTCTCCGTGGTGCATGTTAAGCTTACTGGCCTTGTATTAACTCTTTCAGGGCTGATGTTGGCTTTTGTCAAAACTCAGGGGTAGAAGACAGTAATCAGCTGTTATCTGTGACAAAACTCACCCTTACTCTTTGCTTGAAGGAAAGTTACATAGCTTTGTTGATTTGACCTCGATTCCCTGCACCTGCGTGAGTAGTGAAGAGCAAACAGCCGCTACAATGGCAGCAACATCTGGCGGGAGACTAAAGCAAATGTGCAAAGCAAAATACTCCATGGACATTTTACGCATTATTTCTGAATCGGACTGACTTTTCGGACTCTAAGGTTTGATGCAAGTGATCTGGAGATGGAAAATGAAAATGAGGTAAAATGAGCATCAGCCTATCGGTCCCCAGCTAATTGTGGTGCTGAACACGTTCGTGTAGCCGATAAGCCTCCAGCAGCGTTCACCACTTATGATGACAAGAGGTACAAACCATATTTTGTCACACTGCAACTACCACCGTCGCCCACCTGGTTTGCTAAAACAGATTGATAGCCGGCCTGTCGTGCATTCCTGCTGGCCATCGAGCCGCTACGCCTGCCAGAGATGCCGAACAGGCGCCAACAGCAACCACAGCATGTAGCAACAGACATTTTATGTTGATTTCTCTGTGAAACCAGTGCATTGTGTGCTTTTCAGAAAACTGAGTTTTTGGAAAAAAAATATTCAGCCCTCAAAGAGTTAATTGGATCAACTTGATCACCTTTTTATACAATGGGAAAGCATTTGCCAGCTTTCACTTCTTAGGCCCTTGCCCAGTTTTTAAAAATGTGCATCAAGGGTTTATATATGCACTCAGTAATCTTCTTTAGCAGTTGAAGATAAATGGAATCTGGTCAGGCGGTTTGTTCATTTCAGCCTTTTTAATCTAAGCAGCACTTCTCTCTCTACAATTTCCAATTCACTCAGGACCTCCCTTATAATTTCTGTTCGCGCTGAGAGGCTGTCAACTTCTGCACGTGTAAATTTAGAGCATGTATTGTTTCACTTCCTCCTTTACTTGTCTTCTTCTACTGAAAATACTGGAAGTGTGAATGACATGGGTACAAATTGATGCAGGTAAAACGGTGTGATGCCACTGGATATCTGAACATCATTACCATACAGATATGTCCCTTCACGATAATCGTGTACTCATTTGTGGTTGAAGTGTTTTAGCAGGACAACCACCTGTGCCGCAAAAGTATTAAAATGCTGTGATGGGTATAAAGATGTGACAGTGAATTCGGGTGACTGCAGTCCACTCCCTAATCACCAAATTGGACCTGTGGGAGGAAATGGAACAAGCTAATCAGGGCAGAGATCTGCCACCCACCAGTAACAACTATGGGACACATTAAAGGCAGCATAGTCCACCACCTGGTCAAGTCCGTGCCGTCACTTGCAATTAAATACAGCAGGTGTGCCTAATTCAGTGGCCACTCAGTCAAATGTTCTCTGCAAAATAAAGTAATAATAATGTCCAAATACCAACATTCATTTCTGTAGGAACCTTTCTGCTTCAGCTCTTCAAACCTTTAAAGCAACAACCTACCAGTAATTTGTCAACGTCTAACATCTATCTGCCTCTAGGGTACAAAATGGCATTTGAGTCACAAAGAATAAGAAAGACGGCAAAACTCGGCAAAGATCAACTTACAGTAAAAAGTTCACATCCAAAGAATGAATTTTTGTAAGGTCGGGGAATACATCAAGGCCAGTGTTGAAAATCCCTCTGTAACAAAAGAGAACAAATTTGAGAAACCCACAAAGTTGGAAGAAATTATCTTCAATTTAGTCTCATTTGCCCAGGGGAATTAAAAAGACAATTTACTTTAAATAAAAAAATATGTTAAATTACAGGCAGCTCTGTCAGGAAAGACATTTTAGCAGAGAGGATGGCAAGAATACAACACGTCTTTGTAGTCCACTAATTTAACGCTGATTGATGATAAATGTTAAGAAGTGGTAAAGCAAAACAGTAAAGGTCATCCAAGTCTATCAGTCTGAGCTTGTAGGGTAAATTATTTGTAAAACTCTTCTTACTGAAAGATCCATTCATCCATATTCTGAAGTTACTTAAACCGCTAGCAGGGGGTAATAGGCCTTCACCTATGTCATTGAGTGTTAACAGGAGCCAGCCATGGATCAGATACTTGTGCAAAGTGGAGGGGCACAAATGTGCAAGTGGAAGGAGACTTGAAAATCGTGAGAAAATCGTGAGTGGATACAAAGACGCAAAGTACATACAAAAAAATGACCATACTTAGAGAGATAGATAGATAGAATGATACTTTATTAATCCCAAGGGGAAATTCACATACTCCAGCAGCAGCACACTGATAAAAAACAATATTAAATTAAAGAGTGATAAAAATGCAGGTAAAACAGACAATAATTTTGTATAATGTTAATGTTTACCCCCTTCCCCCCCCCCCTTCACCCCAACCCCCGGGTGGAACTGAAGAGTCTCATAGTGTGGGGTCTCCTCAGTCTGTCAGTGGAGCAGGACGGTGACAGCAGTCTGTCGATGAAGCTGCTCCTCTGTCTGGAGATGATCCTGTTCAGTGGATTCTCCATGATTGACAGGAGCCTGCTCAGCGCCCGTCGCTCTGCCACGGATGTCAAACTGTCGAGCTCCGTGCCTACAATAGAGCCTGCCTTCCTCACCAGTTTGTCCAGGTGTGAGTCGTCCCTCTTCTTTATGCTGCCTCACCAGCACACCATCATGTAGAAGAGGGCGCTCACCACAACCGTCTGATAGAACATCTTATTGCAGATGTTGAAGGACGCCAGCCTTCTAAGGAAGTATAGTCGGCTCTGTCCTCTCTTGCACAGATCATCAGTATTGGCAGTCCAGTCCAATTTATCATCCAGCTGCACTCCCGGGTATTTATAGGTCTGCACCCTCTGCACACAGTCACCTCTGATGATCACGGGGTCCGTGAAGGGCCTGGTCCTCCTAAAATCCACCACCAGTTCCTTGGTTTTGCTGGTGTTCAGGTGTAGGTGGTTTGAGTCGCACCATTTAACAAAGTCCTTGATTAGGTTCCCATACTCCTCCTCCTGCCCACTCCTGATGCAGCCCACTATAGCAGTGTCGTCAGTGAACTTTTGCACGTGGCAGGACTCCGAGTTGTATTGGAAGTCCGATGTGTGTTGGCTGAACAGGACCGGAGAAAGTAGAGTCCCCTGAGGCGCTCCTGTATTGCTGACCACAATGTCAGAGCTGCAGTTCCCGAGACGCACATACTGAGGTCTGTCTGTAAGATAGTCCACGATCCATGCCACCAGGTGTGAGTCTACTCCCATCTCTGTCAGCTTGTCCCTGAGGAGCAGAGGTTGGATGGTGTTGAAGGCACTAGAGAAGTCCAGAAACATAATTCTTACAGCACCACTGCCTCTGTCCAAGTGGGAGAGGGATTAGTGTAGCATGTAGATGATGGCATCCTCCGCTCCCACCTTCTCCTAGTATGTGAACTGCAGAAGGTCTTGTAAAGCACCTTGAGATATTACTCATGACAAAAAAGGCACAATGTAAAATTAAGGTTACTTGAGTCTTTGGTCATGATGAGGATAGGAATTAGAGATTAGATTAGAGATCTTTATTGTCACATACACTGTGAGAGCATAGTAAAATTTGTGTGCCACAGTTGCTTTAGGGAAATATATACAGGTAAGAAGATGATATATAATAAATTAAGTAAATAAAAGAAAAGGTAAAGCTAGGACAAATCAAAAACTTGTGCAGCAGGATAACCAGCCTTAGTTGTATGGCATTCAGCCTCTGCCTAATTAAGGCCTCTGGGGAGTTATATTTGCTTTAAGTATGGGCTCTCCAGACTTTATGATCATCTAGCCAGTTCTACTAATAGAAAAAGTCAAAGTCACTCCGCATTACAAAACACTCAGAAGTGAACACTCAAACCCCATCATCACCAACTCCTAGTTTTGCTAATAATGCTCTCCCAGAATGGTGAGGTGTCTTAAAAAGCTAACTGATCAACCATAAAGCCCCATAAGGACAGCTCATTTCCAATATCGTTTTTTATTAAGAGGGTTTGAAAAACTAAAATGATAAGCACATAAAGAACACAAATACCCAAAGTTGTGACTCTATTCTCCATTTTATGTATGTTTCACCACTAAGACAATGCCTTCTGGGTATCTGCACTTGGGTTCCTATAGATCAGTGTTTCCCAACCTTTTTTTGTAACCAAAAACCTCCCAAGGCTCCCCACGATTTTATTAACCACAAACACGTTATATTTCATACAAGTGCTCAACTGTGCAAGGTGGTGGGACTACCAGAGAAGCCAGTAAAAAAATCAGCATCGGCTTTTGCAGACACGGCACTTAGAGAGCACTTTGGTGGCATCTCCCAAATGTTTCGTCCATTTGCCTGTCCCTCTCTGCCTCACAGGCAACTTGTATGCCCACTACTGACCATACGACAAAGGAGATGGACTCCAGCAGCCAGGAGATGCTTTTGAAGTGCTCTAACATAGTGATCATGGAACTGCTTTTGTGCCAGCTTCTCTAGGTAGTCTTGTCTTCCTCAGGCAGGTCTCGACCGCTTGAGGAGCTTGTCTCTCTCAGGTTCAGACCCAAGTACACTACGCCATTATTTCTATGACACATCTGGGTAGCTCTCTTGCCGCACCAGTGAAAAACACTGCTATAGAAGGTAATAGAAATTCACATTTTAAGACAGGAGACTCCCCACATCTCTCCAGCTTGTTAGATGGCTGCATTCTCTCCTTGAAAGAAACTGCATTGGGCTTTCAAGGCAGACAGCCCACCAGCTGCTTGACAGACCAAAGAGAGAAAAGGCAGTAAATGCCATTACAAGGAGCTTTAGCCTGGTGAACTTACAGCCAAATCAAGTGTTAACCCACCAAGGAAGTTAACTGTGGGATGGATTTAAAGTTGCCCACCACTTGGTCCCTTGCTCTTGACTCCCCTCCCAGCTCAAGACAGCCTCAAACTCCATTTCAAGGTGACTTCCAGTGAAAGGCCTCAGATCACGTCTGGGGTCCTACTTTTGCAATAGAGACACCATCTTAGAGTTTATTCCAGTGGCCCATGGTGTTTGAAAATCCCTGAGTAAAAGTTACTTCACTTATGAGGGCCATGTTTCATAGGCCCACCACATACCTAGGTAAGCCAGTCTTTGTTCTGCCAGCCTGGGACCTCGTCAGGCAGTCTTTGTATAAGAAGGGCCAGATACTTGTGGCAGTGATCTGTCGTGTTCTGGTGGTATATCGCGTGCTAGTCTCCAGGCCACCTCTCACTCTGTAGCTCCCAGGTGTCCCCTTCTATAGTTCTTCTTGGACATCCAGTACACACAAAAGGTACATTGTTCACTAGAGATTTGTGTCATCATCGCCATTATAGGCTTCCCTCTACTTCTACAGCCCTTGCCAGGTCGAGCCCTAATTCTGTGCCACCCTTTCATAACTGCTATCCCCATGTTGACTGAAGCAAAAATGCACGTTAGAGAGCATACTTACAAATATTTTAACTCTGGCAGGTTCTTGAAAGCATCAGGATCGATATAATTGAAGCTCCTTGTATTTCGTATTTCTCTGAAAAACAGAAGCATATTGATAATGGATAAGAGCACAGGTGAGATGTGAAAATGGCAAACCCACTTTTTAATTTGGCTTGTTTGAAGGTACATTTTAGCTGGACCTCTAATAAATTATACATGCATATAATTAATCGTATTCTTCAGGGATATGTAATCATTACTAATCTCTACTTTTCTGTCATTTTTTCTCACGGTGGTGATGCTACCACCACATGACCAACACACTGTGTGGCTACCTGTGATGATCTATTGATGTTGGGTGCCTCAGCAAGAGAGACCCACTGTGGAAATTCTTCTGGAATGAAACAATCAGGAACCACTTAGGAACACTGATATTAGGTAGAATGCCCAGTGGGTGGTATTTTAGCCGTGGAACCCCTGCAGATTTTGTTTGTTTCTTCAGCTTAACTGGAGTTTTGAAAGTTTTTGTTTCTCCTCCTGACCATCTGACTCTTCTTTAGAGACTTAGAATGTGATAATATATATATATATGGACTCTACCTTTCTATTAATTATATGTCTGTTTTGTGTAAGCCCATATCGATTTATTCTTTGTTATTTATTCATTATTATTCTCACTTAATTTATTTTGTTGTTTGTATTAGGTTTTTATTTTATTTGATAACTGATTGTTCCCCTTCTAATGTTCTTTCCTTCCTTTCTATTCTTAATTAAGCCCCAAGGGGGGTGGTTGTTATGACAGTCACCCGAGGCTGAGGCCGCCCAACTTTCCGATTTTCCTGTCGTCAGTCTTATTGGTCTAAAACTGAGTTCCTGTCTGTTTCCAGTCCTCCTCACTGACTTGAGTTTGTTCCTCTTAAAACTAAGTTTTGAAAAGGAGACGATTGCCCTCAAGAGGAGAGAGAGAGAGAGAGAGAGAGAGAGGCATGCGCGTGCGAGAGAGATAAGGAGAGAGGGAGATGCGTGCGCGAGCGAGAGAGATAAGGAGAGAGAGACACGCACAAGAGAGAAGAACCATCAGCTCAGTTATGATCACATGACGCTCAGCAGACAAAGTGTATCCATACTACTCATATTGCAAGATATCGCACATTTTATCAAGTCAAAATTAATTAAAAAATTTAACTCGTCTTGCAAAACACTTGTAAACCAAGTTACACGCAAACCAAGGTTCCACTTGTATATATTATTTATCGGTGTTATTTGTTAGGAAAATTGATTTTTATGCTGATATTTTTGGGGGTGCGGAACGGATTAACTGGATTTTCATTATTTTCAATGGGGAAGTTTGTTCTAGATACGAGAAATTCTTTATACAAGCTCAGTGCTGGAACGAATTAAACTCGTATCTAGAGGTTCCACTGTATTCTATAACATGTCATAAATCACAGGAAGGTGAAAGGAAAGTGACTTGGTAGAGTTAATCTATAAGCGACTGGTATTTCTGATTGCTTAACAAATTTAAGTGTGTTGATGGATCCCTTCAGGTAGGAATCTTCATGGAATAAACCAATAGATGTCTTCAGCAAAAACGATCAGGACTTGAAGTTGTGCAGGCCAGATGAACTAATGAGATACGAGGGTTCAAAGTTACACCTCTTCACAAAACTTCAAGAAAATAGGGACTTTGTTATATAGCTATGCAAAGTGTTGTTTTAGGCTATTTTGAGGTTGCTGATCATTAATATAATAATCTATACTAATAAAAGGCAAAGCCCTCACTGACTCACACATCACTAATTCTCCAACTTCCTGTGTAGGTAGAAGGCTGAAATTTGGCAGGCTCATTCCTTATAGGTTACTTACAAAAGTTAAGCAGATTTCATTTCGAAATTCTGCTTGTAACGGTCATAACTGAATCCTACTTACATGCATATATACGTCCATAGCCTGCAGCTCAGTTGCCTTGTGAGGCGGCGTTGCGTCCCCCATCACCACGCCTCCCACGTAATTGGCTGCCTGTCCATATAAGGCCGTCCGTCGCCCCGGTCTCTTCATTCCCTTCCTTGCTTCGCCACGGTATTCATGTCTCCCTGCTGATAACTGCAGCCTTTTTATTTAATCCACGGCTTCTCTGCTGTTTTATTGTTCGTTTATTACGATTATAGTTATTGTGTAGGTATTTTATTTTATTTTATTTTATTTGTGTAGGTAGGTTCAGGTACCCATTTCCTTTACCGTTCCAACCGTACCCCCATTAACATGTCTATCGAGGTGATCACCAAGAACTGTTACTTACCAAGTGGTTTCCATGCCCAGAGATGCCACCTGCCTTTTCCATTCTCTGTGTTACATATTGCACGGCATATCAGGCTCACTCTTGATATCCGGAGGAACATTGTGTCTTATGTATTGAATGACTGGGACAGGTTCAAGGTGTGGACTGATGACGGTACAGGAGATAATTATACTACACAGCACCACTAGAAGAGTGAAATGCTTAAGCCCTTCACCTATGGTTCTGCATGTGAGTTGATGGCTGTCGCTGAATTGTTCGGTTGTTGCTTTCAAGTGTACTGAAATGGCCAAATATTTTACACCTTTGGAGAACTGCCAATGCCTCTTAAACATCTTAGAGTCACAGGTGACGATTTCAGTAGTGGACACTTTGATGTTTATGAATGTTTCCACTCCCAAAAGCTGGATGTGAAGTTATCAATGAAACCGATTGTATCCTTACAATGCTTGACAGATGCCGAATGTCACTTCAACACAACAAGTCCTGCAAATACTAACGTAATTGAAACATGAACCATGAAACTCAAACCGATTATGACAGCAGCAATCCAAGCTGTGAGAAAACAGTAAAAAGGAGGCGTGTCAGACGTCGTGGTACATTTTCTGATGCAGCTAGATGAAAACAACTTCGTGACGCTGCCACCAAATACTCTCAGAAAAATCCACAAGTTAATAGACACGCTGTCGCTAAATACTCTCAGGCAAATCCACAAGTTCATAGAGATGCTGCCACTAAATATTCGCAAGCAAGTCCACAACTTAATACCGGGAATGCCTGTTAAACATCTTAGATTCACGAGTACCGATTTGGGTAGTGAACACTTCGATGAATGAAACCTGTTATCTTTACAACGGTTGACAAACACGGAATGTAACTTGAAAACAACACGTCCTCCAAATACGAACCTGATTGAAAGAAATAATGATAATCAAATGCTTGATGACAGCAACACTCATAACAGTGACAAAACAATTACATTGACAATCATGTTACGTTATTCTTAAAATGTTTCCTTTTCTTTTTCAGAACTTCTTTAACACACTACTTCTCCGCTGTGAAGCACGGGTATTTGGCTAGTATTTTTGATATTTGATTCTTTACCAGTGCTCCTAGAACCATAAGTGCCACTCCCAGAAGGCTGAAAATGACAAATTTCAAACATAAGCATGTGGGGTATCGTTTTAGACTAATTCAAGGTCAGTGATTATAAATTGGAGGTTATTTTTGATTTGTGATTCTTTACTATGGGTCTAGCCCTCTATGGACCTCAATCAGATGGTGAAAATGACAAATTCCTGTTACATTCAAGAATATTTAGATTTTAAAAACTGCAGGAGGTGAACGAGCTGGGATGGAATATGGTTTATTACATCGACAGGAGGCAAGTACAATGACACACACGGTTTGGCCAGTGGGACATTGAAATGAATTTGTACCCGGCTGGAATGTCTTAAAATACAGACTGAGGAGAACCAAGGATCGAGACTGGCTCCATCGCCCATACTCTGGATGACAGTGGAGCTTTTGAGCAGGCGACCCTGTTGGGGTCCCTGGGTACCAATAGATGGTGCTATCAAGGGAAGGCCTTTCTACTTTCTGTATGGCCCGGAATTGCTTCCAGGAAAACACAGCAGGACACCAAAAACATTCAGTGGGAAGTAGTGAGGACAAAGAATTGTTAGTATATTATTTGATTTCTTATAATAGGAGAGGTGATTGTGAAAAGTGCTTTGGAATAATAAATACCTTTTATTTTATTCTAGAAATTTCTTTACTGTGTCTTGGGTTTGGGGCTCTCTTGTGCCCTCTTGCGGTCACAACATTAAAATTAAAGCACACATGTAACTATTTCAAATATTTGACGCAACTATTTTTGTTTTTATGTGCTTCTATCTCATGAAGTACTTCATTACATTTCTTATGAACACCCCAAATTAGTGCAACTTCCACTAACTCAGACATTTTAATCTTTATGCCAACCTAATGCTGCATGTTTATGATGATTACATTAAACATTTTTGACAGCATGTACTGTTATAGTTATGGCTTGATTGGTTTATAGGGCACATAGTGGTTAGTGCTCAGTGATTTAGTGTCCTGGGGCCTCATGCATAATGGCGTGCGTAGAATTCGCACTATAACATGACGTAAGCACAAAAGCCGAAATGTGCTCATGCACAGAAAAATCTAGATGCAGGAATCTGTGCGTACTCCAACTTCCACGTTCTTCCGCTACATAAATCCCGGTCAGCGTGAAAAGTAACACTCGTGCACGCGCCTGCTGTCCTGCCCCAAGTCCTCCCAGAATTACGCCTCTATGAATATGCAAATCAATATAAATAGCCCTTAAGCTGAGGCTTCTGTGAAAAGACAATGGGAAAAGCACGGGGGAAAATATAAGAATTTCAGCGAATACCAAGCGGAGGCAAAGGAAAAACGTACTATTTGTTGGTTTAAACTGTGATATAATCAACAAACGGAAGTTGATCGAGTGACAGAGTGTCAGAGAAACTCGAAAGCTCAAGTCCACCAAGTCGCACAGTACTCGAAATAAAAAAGAAGCTGTCACTTATCCAATTCGCCGTGAAAAGGCGAGTCGTAGCCCAACATCTGAGTGTCGTATTAAAGCTTATTAGGGTACAGAGAAAGAAAAATAGGCACACACTGAGGAAAAAAGCAGGAAATGTTAACTTTAATCTCGAAATTTCCACTTTAATCACATAGTTTATTTTGTCATTAAAGTAGAACATCATAAACTTCATCTTAAAATGAATTAATTTACTAGTTTCTCAAATCCCATCATAACTAAAGTAACACGTTAAATGCTTTGTTTTGTATTTGATCTTCTATGTGCTCTGTGTGTGAATCACTACGTGTTTCTTAAAGCGGCTTTCTCTTCCTCCGACAGGACACAGAATCTGTTACATTCGTGATATTACAGCTGTCTGAATAATTCCTGTCCTTACTTTTCTTTCTCCAAATACCCAATCGCCACACAATCAACTCTGTTAAGCCACCTGTAAGCTTACAGCGACGATTCTTCAGAACTTTTAAGGAACATTGAAATATCTTCGTAGTACGTGTTTAGTTATTCTATCCATCTATCCTTCCAGCATACAGCAATCAATCAGGATCAATCTGTGAACTTGCTAGCGCTGCGGCACCGTGTCCTCACATGTTTTAATTATTAACAATACAGATTATTTAAATGAAGTTAGTTTTATCTGTATAATATAATCAACATATTTTGCTGCATTTCATCTTAAAAATGATATTGTCATCATATGTAAATACGCGCTTTATAAAGTGGTGCAGGTTGTGCATTATTATAACTGAAGTGCAAGTTTACAGAGAGGTGATTGTACTTATAAGTACAAACAGTTCTACAAGGAGCACTTGATGGACTGATTGACTGTGTTTAAAGTTCTTGGGATGAAACTGTTTCTGAACCACGAGGTCCGTACAGGAAAGGCTCTGAAGTGTTTTGCCGTGGCTGAGGCAGCATGTGCTTGATACTGTATCCCGATAATTCTCTTTCTGATCAGCTGCTGCTGTGATTCCCCACTCAGATACAGTGATATAAATACTCCGAGTGGTGCAGTGAGAGTGATATGAAAAAAGATGATCCGCTGTGGCAACCCCTAATGGGAGCAGCTGAAAGCAGAAAAAGAAGGTGCAGTGAGAGTAACAACGCTAAAGCAGTTACGGTATTTGGAATACTATGGCTAAACCCTGGACCATTATATTGTTACAGGTTAATTACAATCAGATGCATTACACTAATAAACAATATGCAGTTAGTTTCAGTGTATTTATAAAGCCGCGTCAAGAATGTGCGTCTAAGAAAGGAAGGATAACCACACAGTAACAGTAGCACTGCTTTGACGCTGGGTGCCGCCAGTCTGCAAAACCGAGCGCAGAACTTGCGTACGACAGAGTATGAGGTACCGTGGAAATGTGCGTGGCTTTACGCCAAGTTTAGGTTTTATACATCGCAATCTGAACGTGGAAACGTCCTTACGCAACATTTCTGTGCGTACGCACCATTTATACATTAGGCCCCTGGATTGAATTCCACACCTGAAGTTTGCACTATGACCTTTATCTCTGAATTCTCAGTTTTTGCTCCCACACCCCAAAGAATATACTGCTAGGATCGTCAGAGGCAGTACATTTGCCCCATATGGGAGTGCGTGGGAGTACAACCTTGCATGTCCAGTGGTAGCTCCTGTCTTGCCCCCTAAGCTGCAGGGACAGGCTCTGTCTACCCTGTAGCTTTGACAACATTATGCTATAACTGCTTTACAGACGCACTGATAAGTTACAGTATTTTGTTCATGCCAAGCATTTGTTCGCACCTTCCTTTACACTGCCAAACCTGCATGCCCACTCCCTAGAACCTACCATAGCCTCAGTGCCCCATACGCTTCATTTCACACACGACAAGGTGCAGCCTCTTACTTGACTCAGCTTTCCAAGCAGCACCTGCCTGTTATACTGAGTGCCATAAACCGCACGCAGCCCTCAGGTCCTTGTGCTGCAAAACCGCAAATCTCAGCTGAAAAAAATTTTTCGTTTAGTCTCGGGCTTTTTATAACTTGAGTTAGCGACCACAGGCAGCTGACAGGAAGGGTAACATTAATTTATGCCTGACCCTTAAAAAAAACTAAGGAAAATATCGTTATTTGTGGTATGGCTCAGCTCATGCAATCAGTCCTGTAAGTAATGGCTGAATCCAACCTAAATAAAATTATCCAAATATCTTTTGATTGTCGACAGCTCAGCAAGCTGGTCTATATGTTTTAGTTTCATCCCGAGCCAGATTGTAATTAGAAATATTTAGAAGGGCCATAAGATAATAGGCGTATAAAATCTGTTTGTATAATTTGCTGAGTCTTTATTTAAATGCTATGAATCAGCTGAAAGGCCGATGCGATCTTTAAAGCCCACAAGTTCAGGACTCGCTTCTACTGTAACAGCGTTGAAAGCTGGCAGAGGTTCAGACAGGTGTCTGCTTTTAAACGTATGGCACCTCCACTACACCAACATATTAACCCAGTAAGTTAAAATAACAGTCGGTGTCCTCAGAAGGCAATCAGCAGTGCATTTTCAGCAGCAGCAGATTCCCCAGCTACTGCCATTATGTGCTGTATCACAACAACAGAACGCCTTTTATCTGGAAGGAGATGGGAGTCCTCTGAGGTAAAATGAGAGAGAAGGCACAGGGATCAGTGGCAGTACTCATAATGTTCTCGTTATGTATAGCTGATGTACCCTTCACATGAAAACACTGCAAGCTTTTTTGTTACTTTTTTTTTTTTTAATGCATGCAGGGTGTGAATCAGCTGGAGTACCAATTGGTCATGACATTACGCATGCATGAAGCAGATCAGGCAGCGATCTTAACAGTACACAGTACTAGGGTGTTGTACCGTGTTAGCCATTGTGGATGTAGTGAGACGTCAAGCAAAATGACACCTTTCATTGGCTATCTAAAAAGATTACAATATGCAAGCTTTTGAGTCAACTCAGGCCCCTTCTTCAGGCAAGATGTAATCTTGAAAGTTGTGGCCATGGCTGCTACAGGTCTGTGATGTCCACACTAGTCTCCCAAAGCATCATGGGGCACTAGAAAAAAAAAGTGTTAGTCTAAATGGTCCGCATGGCAAATTTACCAGAAAATATTCACTGTACAAGATTACTGGCAAACAGTATATTTAATGTGAAAAATGCTTTAACAAATTTTTGCTGATCAATAGTAGTCGGTCATTTCTACTCGGTCATACCCGGTCTATCTTCAGTCTCCTACACTTCACAGAAATTTAAGCCATGTTTACTGAGGTCAGTTTGTAGCAAGGCTACATAACTTGTCAGGCGGATTGGCCCTCTGGACTGGCCGTCATTATATATTGTGGACGACCAAGTGCTGGGAGGACTCCACCCGGTAAGTATTCCAGCTGCCAGTGTCTTGTTGCTATAACCATAGACATTAAATTACTAGACGCTGCATGACCAGCAGCGTTGTACGTCAATGTCGCCGCCATATTGCAAGTGGCACTGCTGTGGAGTGAAGTAATGGCTAAAGATGCCTGACGTTTGTGCTGCTTGGGATTGTACAAACCGTTGTACGCTCCAAACCAGATCCCGGGGGATTACATTTCATAGGTAAAGCTGAACAATTGTTTTGGTTATATTAGAAAATCCCGTTTTATAATCTTAGCACTCAAGGTCACCTTAAAATAAAATTAAGCAACATCAGTAAAATGAAAACAAGAGAATGATAAATCAAAAAGCAATAATTAGCAAACAAACAAAGACAACTGGCAGTAACAGTGCAAAATTTACAATTGGTATGCCAGTTTGAAATGATAAGTTTTGAGGGCACTTTTAAAATGTGTTATTGAATCGAGCTGACGTATATGAAAGGGAAGAGAATTCCCGAGTTGAGGAGCACTAGGAGAGATGCTCGAGCTCCCATAGCACTGAGTCTGATGTGCGGTACAGAAAGTCGAGCTGCAGATGAGGATCTGAGTGAGCGGGAGGAGTGTCAGTCTGTAGGAGATCAGTGAGGTTGTGGAGAGCTTTAAATGTTCAGAGCGGTATTGTGTATTGTATTCTGTAGTGAACAGGGAGCCAGTGAAGTTGAGAGAGAATCGGTGTGATATGTTCAGTGGATTTAGAACAGCAGGTTATTATCCTGGCAGCAGAGTTTTGAAGAAGTTGTAAGCGATGGGTACGTTTTTGTGGGGTGCCAGATAGAATAGCATTACAGTAATCTATACGTGAGGTGACTTGGGCATTAATCAATACTTCAGTACTGTGTTGCATAAGAACAGGACGAAGTCTTGAAATGTTTCGGAGATGAAAGAAGGCAGTCCGAGAAATGTATCTTATATGGGAGTGATTATTTAATAATTATAATACTTATTTAATAATTGCCATTATTAGTGTATAAATGGATATAAATAATTGCTTTTAAACGATTCGCCAAAATTGTATGTTGTATGTAAACGATACTGTTTTAACCATTATTGTTTTTATATCAGAAAACCCGGTTTCCACATCTACCTGTATTAGTTTAAATGGCACTTTTGCCACTCGCAATAGGGCGGACACGCTGACGTATCGTGTCGACTGGGCAACACAGTGAATGTGGCGTCTATGGCTATAACAACTAAGCAGGGAAAGGATGTTTCGGCGGGAAACTTTTCTTTTTAAGGGGAATGGCAGATCGAGGAGAAAAAGAAGAAGGAAAAGACAGAGGGCAAGAAGGCGAGTATCTACACTTAAAAGAATCTTCAGGATCAGACTTCACCCAGGGACGTCTGCTATTTGTGGGTGGCCACCCCGAAGTTGAATCAATGCGACGAATCCCCAAGAAGAGGCTCGGGGCTGGTGTTCTCTGGGTACTCCCGTTTGGTGAATCACACTCGTGATTACGTTTCTTCGGGATAGCCAGCCGGGAAGCCGTTTTCACTGGAGGACTGTTTGTTTTTTAACCCATCCCACAGTAGGAACTGTACTGCAGGTTTCTTCGCCGTGTTCATGGACTACGTTACATCTTTTTTTTTACCGAGATGTTTTTTTTTTTCTTTATGGCTGTTTCAAACCGGGAGTTAAGATTTGGCCACTGGGGAAGGCGTCTGGGGAAAAGGGTTCACAAATGAGCACTCAGGCATCGGGAAAGTAAATGTATTAATTGGATTACAATATACTTAACCAGTCCAACTTCCTTCTGATTTTTGCCAGTTATTTAGAGGCCCGTATAGGGGAGAAGAGGGGCCGAGGACCGAATATGTTAATGCTATTTTATCCTTCAAATATTGTCTGCTTCCCTCTCGGGTGGTGAAGTGTAGTAATCGCCTCCCATGAGCACTGATGCTGGTTTTGTTGTTTATAAATTTGAACCATAATTTAACGTGTGTGTTTAATAGTATAGAGAAATTTACATGTTAACCCTTTATGAAATTTTGCAATGCTCATTCTTTGTTTTTGGATTTTTCCCCCCTCACTGTATCATTTTTGGGCACTTTGAACTTACGAACTTTCATCCATCTGTCCATTTCCCAAGCTTATTCAATCCAATTCCAGACTCAAAGTCAGGCACATTCCATTCAACCACCATCAAGCGGAAAGAAGGAAATCTTCATGAGCAAGAAGAGTTTTAAAACAAGTTGTCCTGGCAATACAAAACAAAATAACTTTGTCCAGACCTTTCAACAAAGCCCTAAGCAATAACCCAAAAATTGTAGTGAAAAGCTCTAAAGCTGTTTACCAAAGTTAAAAAAAAAACAAAAATGTAGAATTCGTACATTACAATGAAAGTTGTTATCTGCAATCTTGGATAATCCGAGTATGCACACGCAGACCTTTACGCAGTTGTGCCGATGAAGTCGCACGCTGTGTGCTCCCGAATCTCTCTAAGAAATATGACAATAACAACCATCAGCAAAATGTCATAACATGTCATGTTACTGGGTCCGGTATAAAGGAAGCTGCTCTGCTTCACCCAGGAAGTCAGAGTCGGAAGAGTAGTCAGGTGAAGCTCACCTGGGAAGACTGGAGTGGAGAAGAGTTGTATTGCTGGATTTGCTGATGGTGTGAAGAAAGAAACCCTTATAAGTTATTTGTGGCAATAAATCTATTCATTTGCACCTGGAACTTTGTCTGTGCTGTTGTGTCTGGGGTTTGGCGTGCTGCAATGCCCTCTAGTGGGCCACAATAGACCGATAACTAGATAGTAATGGATACAACATTTAACGTTTCTAATTGCATGTCAATAATTCCAACCAATCATCAAGTAAAGCTTAGTCTCTGGGTCAACCAGTCCATTGCAGTGGAATCTGTACAACTGCAATTTTCAATAATCTAAAGATACATAATTAAGTACATTTGAAACCCTATTTTTCCCTGGTGTGGACGTTTCCAGGCTGAGCAATGCAGTTTGACTCTTACGAGAAATTTGATTTTCACCCAGCAGTGCAAAGATGAGCCATATGTGTAGCTATCACAAAGCATTTTGGCTAGGGGAGTAGCAATGGGCTCAAATTTATGTAGAGTAGAGTAGTGGCAGCAACTCATAAGTTGATCAAGGGGGAATTATAAAGTCTACAGAACAAAATAATACAGACTTGAAACATGGAGAAGAAAGAAGAACTAGGTGTATCTGGTTTGTCAGCAGCAAATGTTTTTGTGCCCTGTGATTCGCTAGCATCCCATCTCTTGTGACTATGGCATTTTAGGTATGCATAATCATAGAAAGGTTGTCATCATGAACAAATTTGCGACCTTAGGAGTCCTAATTGATAACATGGAGGACACAGGGTCCAGTATAAGTGCCGGCACTTAGACTGTAGTCAAGAATACTGTTGACTGCAGACACTTGGCTATCATATCACACCTTGGACATACTGGAAGCAAAATTAGGGCCTGCTTGAACAATAACAAAGGGGAATACAAGCACTACAGAGCATTTTTTGGAGAAAATATGACAGAAAAGACACCAGTTAGTCATTAGCCAGAGAAGTTGAGGACAGCCTGAGATATAACAACTTAAAAGTAGTTAACAAGATGTGCAGATCACGCAGTAATCATGTAAAGGCTCCAATCCTAGGAGTTGATGGCAATGCATATTCCACTCACGCAGATGTGATCCAAAACATTAAACCAGAGGTGTCCAACTCTGGTCCTGGTGAACCGCAGTGGCTGCCGGTTTTCATTCTAACCCTTTTTCCTAATCAGTGACCAGTTTTCACTGCTAATTAACTCCTTTTCCCTTCATCTGAATAGTCCTGTTTTTAAGGATTTAGTCCTCTGAATTGATTCGTTTCTTCTTTAAATACCAGCCAAACAGAAATGAGACATGAAACAAGCCAACAGATGACCCGCTAAATTGGGGCTTCAAACTCCAACCAATTTCACTCCAACCAGTTTTTTTTACTGAGAAGCCAATCCTTGTTGTTAATTAAAGGCATTATTGAATATCAGGACTTGTTGCTGCTCTCATTCTGTCACAGCTGACCTGATGACCTGAGCAGACCAACATGACCGTGACTTTCACATTTCTTTATTTTCAGGTTAGCTGGTCATGTGGCAGCTTGTTTTGTGTCTCATTATTGTTTGGCTGCTCGTTGAAGATAAGAAACAACTAAGGGGTCTGAGTCAAGTTAATTAAAATGAAGGAAAAATAAGTTAATTAGCAGCACAAATGGCTCACTAATTAAGAAGATGGTTAGAATGAAAACCTGCAGCCACTGCGGCCCACCAGGACTGGAGATGGACCATCCTTCAGCCACACCATGTGTCAACCTTGATCATGCCTTTGTTGCTGCTGTGGATGACCCCACCTTATTAACAGATTTTCTATCCTCAGTTTTCCTGAGGTCCATAAGTGACCCATAAGTTATGCTATGGCTGAGTAGGTGGTGCTGACAGTATTTCACCAGAGCTAGAAACCATAAGCATGTCCTTTCATAAGCTCCTTCTCCCGATACGGTCATCTAGGTTGGTTCCAGCTGAATGGAAGTAGGTCATCATTCTTACATTGTATCATGGCAACAGGTAAAAAGCGTGAGGTGGCATTTACAGACTATTCACACTGCTTTCCGTTCCAGGTAAGGTCTTCATCAATGTCCTCCTTGCATGGTTGTCCCCACTAGTTGCTGCCAGCTGCAGACCACAGCAGTCAGGCTTTACCATATGCTGTTTGGATAGTATCTTTACTATGAGGCTGTTGTTGGAGATGTCGCTTATGTTGACCCGAAGGTGGTTCTTGACCAGATTAACTGTCAAGCTTTGTGGAAAGCTTTCTAAGAGACTCCAGCACTCTCCCTAAAACTCATCTGGGAACTGTATAAGGGTAAAAAAAAACCAAAAAAACTGAGCACATCTCTCCGGTGTTGGCCTCTCTTAGTTAGTTACAGGGTGAATTTTAAGATTTTAGTGTTTGCTTTTAAAGCCCTTCATGGGTTGGCTCCACCATATTTGGCTGATCTTATTGATCCATATTTGTCAGCCAGGCAGCTGAGGTCTTCAGATCAGCTATTGCTCACTGTCCCATGCACGTGGTTGAAGCTGAGGGGCTGGTCCTAAATTGTGGAACAGTCTGCCCCTTGTAATAAAATCAGTTCCCACACTTCATAGTTTTAGGTTTTTGCTAAGAAAGCACTTTTATTCAGTGGTTAAATCTTTCCTTTTTATTTTTTTTTAATACCAAGTTCATCTTATGTATGTATTTTATTTAGCATAATTTTATATTGCTATTTATGTTTGTGTGTTGGTACATGTGTGTTCATGTATGTATAATGTTTCCTTTTGTTTTTCTTGTTAATGCCGTTTTTGCTCGTGTGCCACGCGTCCTCGTGTAAGATACGCACCCTAATTTTTACAAAGAAAATCGCAAAAAATTGTTTTGCCCCGTGTATGATGCGCGTTGTTATTGTATAGGAAGCATTTAGGGCACGTTTTCCGCGAAATTCTGTTTTTGTTGCACGATGAAAGTTTTCTTTCTTCCGTCGCCAATCTCGAACACATGACTCTGAAACACCGTACTTGCTGTCCGTGTTGCCCGATTTCCTAGCTTCTCTGTTTCCAAAATCACTTTTAGTTTCTCTCCCGCCGTGAAGGAGCGTAAACGCTTGCTACTATCCATGCTGAATGACGACGCCAAACTGGTTCAAAAACAAGAGCGAGAGAGAGCGCGAGCGAGCCCAAGCAGAAGAAGTAAACATTACAGAATTACATTTCCTCGTGTACCACGTGCACCTGATTTTCTAATGCCAATTTTCAGGGAAAAATGTGTGCGTGGTACACGTGTAAATACGGTAATTCCTTATCTGGCTTTTATTTCATACTGCTACCTTTAATTCAATGTAAAGCATTTTGGTCAGCTTCTGGTTGTTTTAAATGTGCTATATAAAGAAATAAATAAAACCTAAAACCTACCACCATCAGAGTGAGGGTACATGGCACCATCATTTGGAGTTAGATGGGACTGTGCCCTAGACCCTAGTACTGTTTTGCAGGACTGTGGACAGGATCCTCAAATGAATTGCTCAGAGTAATGGCCAGAATATGATTTTTTCTGACATTGACAATTGCATTGCTGGATGCCTCCACGGTAAATTTCTAGAGATCTCTTGAATAAATCAAGTCAGAGGTATCCTGTCTTAGCCTACATGTGTCTTGGCTGAAAACCAAACTATGGAGTTTGGGGGATGAAATATTCACAGACGACATCTGTAGTTGGGGTCATGAGGTTGAAGCTGTCACCAGGTTTACTTACCTAGCTAGGGTGCAGAGCTTCAATGGTAGGTACGTCTTCAGTGTTATGCACAGAAGAGATTTGGTTTGCACTGTCATGAAATCCATCTTTGCTACCAGCAGAAGGTCCAAGTCAGCCTACCATGCCTGCATTTATCAATTCTACTCTATGGCTCGGAATCCTGGACCATGCTACCTCATGGCATACAGAATTTCCAGTCTTTTCATATGTGGTGTCAGTGTCAAGTCTTCCATATCCACTGGTTCAGCCCATGTACAAGTGAGGAGTTGTTGCCTATGTGAGGTCAAAGCCAACTGCCTGCTGCAGACTCGTAGTATTTGGTCACGTTGCTCATCCAGACAGTTCCATCCTTGGCCACAGAGCATTGGCATGTGCTGTTGCAACATGAATAGAGAGACATGTACCAAGGGGCTGGAGAAGGTCTCTAGGTCACCCACTGCACACATGAGTCCAGCAGATCTAAGATGGGTCACCTCCACCACGTTGAAGGAGTGGAATCTTGCAAATAGATGTGGCCATAAGAGAATGGTGTCACAGTCTACGGATTGTCTACATGATGTGACTGATTGTGAGCGGCAAGAGGTGAAAATGAACATGGACAGGGAGCGTCATGATTGTGCCAAAGTGTCCCGTATGGAAGGCTGACAGCCTGTCTTGCCCATATTGATATCTGTAGCACAGAAAAAGAACTGAGCAGGGATGGAAAATGAATGAATGGAGGGGTTATGGACATGGCAGTAATGACAGCCCCTCTTTATCTTCACATTCTTGAATTGCTCAACATACAAAACAGTTTTCTGTGAAATTGTTTAGTACATTTTATGTATAATGACTATGAAAACATGCACAACTGATACATCTTATAAGCGAGTTTAGTGTAAAGTATTAAGTGTGCTCACAATGTGAAGCACAGCCTCTTAGAAGATGACTTTATTGACGTTACTCACATGTGCGTCACCTTCATCAAACTGAAGAATGAGTGCCTGTCCAGTCTCTGCAAGGAGGCATCCAGTGAAATATATCTGCAAGAAGCACAGACACAGAAATCGGTCAGTCCTATATATAGCACCTTCCCCAATGAGCACTCCCACAATGCACCAATGGCGCATTCATTTAAAACAACATTCATCTTCTTAAAATGACTTGGCCGCTTTAGGTCCATGAGGAGTCAGAGCCGAGGTGCCATAACAATAGTCAGGGACAGAGTGAACACCTTCAACTTCCCACTCTAATGTCTGTTGGGGGTCAAAACGCTCTTTAATTAAGTTATTTAGATATCTTGGCTCTTTTGTCCTGCTTTGACTTTTAAAAGCTCCTCAATCTTATTTTGTTAAACACATGGCAATAATCAAAGAAAATAGACCTTCATTAAAATTGACGTCTGTACTGATATCGGGTTTAATTTGATTTTCACATCCTTTTAGTCTTACATTAGGTCAGCATCAAAAACATTACTTCTTTCTTTTTCTTGTGATATCAAATAAACTTGTTTTATTTGAATTAATTTCCATCTTCATTCTGCCAACAAATGAGGAAATGGTGAAAGCAGCTTTTCTAATTTTAGACCGAAGTACGTGTCGACTCCTGCTGTCAGATTGATATGGCAGCTTAGTGTAACGGAGTTTATTTATTGGCACTTCTTCACACCCAGTGCAGCATATCTTACCTTTACTGTAATTTTAGGGGTATACTTTAGGGCACTTATTAAAAAAGCTTTTACAATAATTAATTTAGCATCTCTGCTAAATTTCAAATTAAAAAATACCTGCACTATGTCCAATTCACATTTTTCCTTCTGTGTCTATGGTTTATCTATCTATCTATCTATCTATCTATCTATCTATCTATCATATAGT